>CM053783.1:369485455-370040455 GCA_028749045.1 Cupressus sempervirens | reverse complement strand
CATCATATGATTATGATTAAGGTGGTTAGACATGTACATACAGTTTATCCATTTCTTGAATTTTTCATACTACTGCATTGAAATCTAAAATTTTCAACTATTAGATTAAATGTTTCTGTAGAAAAAAGTTAGTAGTTTAGAAACTAAATTTAGTTTCATATGGATTCTCTTCTTACTACTTTTTAACATAAGGTTGATAAGATGTTCATTTTTTTACATCAAGTTGAGTAACCCTGGCTTTTATTTTTCATTACCACTTTAGGCCATAGCTTAGTATATCATGATCCTACACATACCCTTATATATGTTATCTTTAGTTATATTCAAGTCTCGAACCCCATCATAATCAAGCCCATTATCATGTTTGACATGCATGGACTCGTGCTAATGACATGGTATATTATGTTGCATTGTAAGCTTCTCCATATTTTCAACAATTCAGTTTACTATGGAAAACATGGGACACAGTGTGAGGATATTGGGATAAGTATTTTGGAAGCCCCTCAAAAAAAAAAAAAAATTCATAAGAGATCCTCTAAAGGTTGAGGGTTTAGGATTGGTTTGTTAGCATGTTGATTGTCTTCAAGCAGTGGCAAATTGTATTAAGGGGTGGTAAATTATTTTTGGGTTCATTATTTAGTGGGGCAGGGTATTGTGATACTGATTGGTTTGAGTTAGCCATGCCTAGTAACATGAAAATAAAACATATAACTACAATCAACTTTAAAATATTTTAAATTAATTGAATATAGATCCAATATTTAAGAAAAAAAAACAAAGAATATTATTTAAATAAGTTTAGAAAATAATAATATATCAAAAACTTAACATATCGAGGAGGAAATTTGAGAAAAATTGATCCTATAAGCGATATTTTTTGTGTATCCAAAAAGACCAAGACATTTTTGCATTTACTTATCTATAAAATAAAACATAATTATGCTCGTGATTTGGGTTTCTAATTTTACATAAATTAGATATTCAACTCTGCTATTTTTGGGTATACAATGTTTATCAAATACTTGATATTTGCATACATATTTTATAAAAAAAATTGGATTGTAGTGCCTCTCCCATTTGACTTCTATAAGTCATCCTAATGGATGTAACCTTTTTGATCTTTTGTTGAGATGGGATCATGATTGTGACCTTGAGTGGTCTACACTATTGAGGTGATTTGATTTATGTTTCTATATCACTTGCTTTGATTATGCTTATGGTTGATTTATAAGATTATGATGTGATTTATGGTTCAGTGAGGTTTGTGTCAATGGTTACCAAGATCGATGTGGTATCATGAGGTTGTTCCATGATTTCCTTGAGATGAGTGCAGAGATTGCACTATGTACTTTTTATGTGCTACCTCAGACTAGGTTCCTATAGCAATGGTAAGTCATGTTTATGACTATATTCACTTATGAGTTTTTAAGTGCCATTTCATGTTGTGTTAATAACCATTATTTTATGCTTAAATAGTTAGAAATGGATTGTCCATGTTGGATTCATTGGTTATGTGCTGCAGATATCTACTTATGTTATGATTTACATGTGAGATGACCTAAGGGTCAGATGTTGTACTTGGATTTTAGTATCATAGATTTTAGACTACTATGTTGTTCAATTGATCATATTGCATGATGATGCCTTTTTGAGATGACAGTGTGTTTTATGAATATCTAGTTATCCAATATTTGGACAAATCTTTGATTATGTTATGTGATGGATTTAATGCTATGGTTATTTACTTCATTCTTGTGTTGTTATGCTTTACGAAAATGTGAGTGATGTAAATAGATTATTTTGATATAATTAAATAAATGGTTAAATTAGGTGATTTAATGCATTTATTGCTTTGACTATGTTATCATATGCAATTGCACCTAATCGTGTTGTTTAGTGTGCAAGATTTATATCCCTGGCAGTGGCATATGGAGTTTGTGATTCAGCCATTCATGTTTTACCAATGTCATCTTTGTATGGTCAACATATCCTTATTTTAATTGTTTAATTAAACCTTTCAATGATTATTAAATCCAAACTCATTTGAATTATGTGATTACAGCAATGAGCGTGTCTGTACATTTATAGGTTCGCTTTGTCGCAAAAGTTGTTAAGGAAATTTATGTATTTTGAGTTTTTGGGCTTTTTAATTGATTTATTTTAATTTTTGGTAGCTTTGCCATAGATGAATTCCTATTTATAGGAATAGCCTATTTTTGTTTGGATCAATTCAGGCTTTAACTAGGTTGGCTAGTTATTTACCCTAATCGATTATTCACTCAAAAAGTGAATAAATATCAAAAAGGAATTTAATTCCTCACTTCTCACTTTTGAATTAGAAAGTTAGAGAGTAAAACCCAAAATCCTCTTCATGAGGATTTACTGTTTTGTTCATTATGGGAGCTATGGGCATGGGATCGTCACGAGGTTGAGCTCATTGGATCTAGCTCAGGGAGACCTTGGATTGTAGCAATTTTCAGCCACTTCTGTGGGCTTTTTATTTTCTAGTTCAAATTCCCATTTTGCCCTTTTGTCTACAAGGTAGGGCTCTCCCATTTTATTGTTTCTACTTTGTTTCTGCTTCTATTTTTGGTAGCCATTTGTTTGGAGGCTAAGAACTAGTGTTCCCCTCCATTTATGTATGCTAGTTCTACCCAGTTGGGTAGGTACGAACATTATCTTGTGTTTTGGGATGAGGGTTTGGGGTTTTACACTATTATGCTGGCTATTTTTGCATACGGTGTTTGAACTTGTTTATTTTTGGATTCTTGGAGTTTTTGTACCCAAAGGTCAAATGGGTTTTAATTTCAAAGTTTTTCAAATTTTGGGGTATTTACCTTGTTTGACATGCCACCCTATTTTCTCAAGTTTTATTGGCACAATGTGGGTCGTGGACTTGGATGATCTGTTTGGATATTATTCAGACTACTATTGCACTTTTATGTTGCATTGGGATGTATGTTCCACCCATACTCCCAACTTTGTGTTCGGTTGAGTGATTTTATACCTGGTGTTATGGTTTCTTTTAGACATTTGTTCTTGTCTCGTGGACACTAGTATTCGTGTAGAATCCATGCTCCTGAATTGAGGCTAGTTGAGTGAGTTCATGATGTTTGGTCTTGTTGCATCATTCAGATTCGTATACAATCCATACTCCTGGATTGAGGCTAGTTGAGTGATTTCATGATGTATGGTTTTATTGGTTTTTGGGATTTGTGTGGAATCCATCCTCCCGAGTTGTTTTTAGTTGAGCATTTTTTTGCATTGTGTTCTCATTCAATCCTTGTGTTATGATCTTTGTGATGGTGGTGTGCCACACATGAGTATGTGCACATACATTTGTCGGGTGACTTGTGAGGCTCGATCTTCCATGGTACTTCTAGAAGTTATGATCATTGGGGTTGGGTTGGGAATTTGCATGCCTATGAGAAATCATCATTGGATGAGCATGGGTAGGGTAGGGTAGCATATGGAGGGGGATTCTATCTTGTAACTCAATGATCATGGTGCCATGGGTTGGCAAAGGGAGCTTTATATAAGTGATAATTAAATAAAATATGTAAATGGTAATAAAACTTATGATAATAAAATGTGCGAGCACCCGATTAAGTTCGAGGACACAATGTGTGAGCACCCATTTAAGTTTGAGGACACACAATCTAAGCTTGGGCTTGTCAATGCCAAGTGACTCTCCATGATGTCAACCCCTACTTTGTAGCCTTTGAGTGTCTGACCAGGACCTGTACTCCTTGCATTGTCTTAGGTTCTTGGTTATAGCCATCATGTTGTCTAGCATGAGTGTTAGCCATGGATGCTATTTTTATGTGTTTGTGGTTGGATCATTATCTCCATCAACATGACAGGTGTGGACCTACGGGTGCCACATGATTGGGAGGCATATCTACCTTCATCACTGCTAGGGACTAGTGTATAGAGACAATCTTTTATCCTAGTGTGACTATTGCTGGATATTTTCACTTGATCTGCTTCGGGTTCCAGAGTATGCTTTCTTGTAATTTATGCTTTCATTGGAATGCTTGGATATCATATTTAGATGATGTTAGTTTATTTGATGCATTCTCATATTATGATGTTTAGCATATGATTACTAATGTGAATTGTTCTATTGGACTATCTATTGCTTATTAGTTTAGCATGTTAGATTTCCTTATTATGATGATCAACATGTGATAGGTGATGTTACCTACTTGAAGGATTATCTTATGCTTTACTACTAGCATGTTAGATTTCTTTATGCTTATATTATAGCATGTTTTAGTAGTGACGTATGTATTACAATAGTATTGACGATCTAATCAGTGGCTTGGGATGTTACACGTGGGGGATGGCTAGGATCCATGATGGTCTTATGATGCTATTGATGGTTGGGAAGAACTGTGTACTTAGTTTGGTTGTTTAGTTATTGTGATGTTATTTCTATTCATTGCAATGTTACTTACGTTCACTGCGATGTTGCATTTAGTATGTTCCTTATTGCTATAGTTTAGATTGATAGATGTTCTTCTTTCTTGATGTTATGCACTCGAGTGGTCATTCCTCAATTTAGGTGGATCCAGTACTCCTCGGTGTGGAGGTTTTCATATTTTTGTACTTTTTATTCTTGCTCTATTGTCACACTTATGTGTTTTCTCATGTGGAAAGGTAGTTCCTCGCATGAGAAAGTACTTCCTCACACAAGAATGTATTTCCTCGTGCAGGGATGCAAATCCTCGTGTAGTGTGCAACTAATCCTCACCTAGAGCCATGCACTTTCTCACGTGTAGTGATGCAAGTTATCGCATGAAGTGATGCAAACTCTCACGTAAAACTTGAGACCAGTGCACTTTCTCACACAAGAAACATGGGGAAGTTAGGCTTGATTGAGGAAGTGTTGAAAGTTGGTTTTGGACACCTTATTGGATTTCACACCTTTCCAGTTGAAAATAGTCTTTCAAAGGGGTTTAAAATATATAGTTTAAGTATACTTAAGATATATTTTAATATATGCAACGAATCTTTTGAGATAGGTTGCATACATCTCTAAGATAAGATAAAGATTCTAGGAAATTTCAGGGCTTTAGAAATTCAGACTTAGCCAAATTTTAGGGCTTCAGGATTTCAGACTTAGCCAATTTTAGGATTCTACATTTATACCCTAGCTTGGTGTTTTGTTGATGAGTGGTAGATTCTTTGAGCCCTCATCATGTGTGTGGTCATTGTTGGCCTTTATTTCTGTGTGTTAGTTTGTTAATGATGTTTGGAGATTCATTGGTTGTCGAGATTGTGGTGAAGTCTTCCGTTGCGATCTTTGTGATCCCTGTATGATGTTGTCATGTGCATTCATACTTGTAAAAAAAATCTTGGATTGAATTGAATCCTTGTTCCAAGGATCTCTAGGTAGGGAATTAGATCTAGTATTAGAGATCATGTTCAAACATTGGGATCTTTGCATATATGTTGCCCATTTGGTTGTTGCTGCATTGGCTGAGTTTAAGTGTCCTGGTGAAGAGCTCTTGATCTTTTTTGCTTTGGTATCTACTTGTGATGGACTTGCTTGTCCAGTAGATGCAACTAGATCCATGTGAGGAGAAGGAAGTGAGTCTCCCTTGTTTTGTAGATGGAATCGATGTGCCTTTGTTTGGTTGGTTACTTGTGTGACCCTATTGGATGAAACCACTGATTAGTGTTCGTGTGTTGGCTTTGAGTGCCTCTTTTGTTTCTCCTTATGGAGTTAGGTGCATTGTTTCCCTATTTTCTCCTAATTGTAAGTAAATAAAGGAATCTTATTTGTGATTCTAAGTTTTATCATTATAGTAATGAAATGGTTCCTTTCATTGAGAAATGAGTGTTATTGTGAACCATTGCAAAGAAGTAGGTTTTGCATTATATCCTTGGGTTAATGACTTAAGTCCCCAATCTTATTGCTTCATAAATTTATGGAATTTGTATTAAATTGATGAATATTTAAATATTTCATTGCATGGAAAAATGATTAAGGAAATTATTGTTGTCTACATATGCATGAGATTATTGAAGGTATACTGCTTGATGTGTGTGAGTGTGTTCTCTAACATTGCTAGGATGATGTATTCCTTAGCATTGTGTAGTGATTTATCCCTCTTGTGTGATTTTCCTCAGTCATCACATGTAATGTGATTTGATTGATGCCTTATTTTATTTGGTTGGAGGTACTTTCCTCATGTTGTTGGGCTAGCATTGGTTTTTAGTATTTCTTTTCCTCTCTTGGAATAGTCATCAAATTTTATCCATTGCTCTCTTTGTGATGGTTTTCATGTTTGACTTATTGTTGAAATGTGCACTTTCTAATATTTACTATTGAAATTGAAAATTCCCCATTTGGTCTTTTTTGTTTTGGTTCCTGATGACTATTTTGAATGTGTTTTAGTTTCTGCCCAGTTGTGTGTTGTGATTCTACCATGTTCATCTTGAACCTCTGGTAGTACGTATAAGGGATAATATCATGGAGAACATGCTAGTGTGTCTTTGATAGATTTATAGTTGTTAATGTAATTGGATGGTTTAAAAAAAGAGTAAACCCAATGTTATTCTTGAAAGAAATTGAAATATTTGCACTTGTTTTATGGTGACTCTTGAACCCTTGCTTTGAAAACCTTTCAGTTTGATTGTGCATTAGTGCTTATATTATGTTTAATTAATGAAATTATGAAAGATAAGTAATTATGGGTTTTAGTGTGTGAAGTACCTTTCATTCCATGTCTTATGTTTTTTTGGGCATGTGCATTCTTGAGTGGTTTTGGATGTTTTGTTTGTCGCTTGTCTTGGTGATCGAGACTATTGATTTTTTTGCCTGTGTTGTTTTGTCTTGAGTGGTGACTAAACTCTTAGATCTTAGGACTCTCTAAGATCCATCTTTTTTTAGGCCTCATCATTAGCTTTCTGACACTTTTCAAATGGAGTCAATCTGAGTCCAGACGTGAAAGTTCTAGCATTTGAAGTGAAGACAATTTTTGTGCTAATTTGAAACTTCGTGCAAGGAACTAGTGCTCATGCATTTTCTCGCTTGGTTCATTGCACTTTCTCACCTAGGTTACTGAGAAAGTTTGTGCAAGAATGTGCTAATGCAAAGTTTCTCTTGGGGAACAACAAGCATCTTGTTTGCACTTTTGGAGTTGTTGATCGATGTTTCAAGTAACCTTTATGGAGTAGAGGCCAATTCAATCATGATATATCATATTTATGGCCATTGGAGAAGTTTAACTCTTCATGTTATTCTTAATGGAAGAGTTATCTAGTCTTCATAATCTACTAGGTACTTTTTGGGGTTCATGCTTGGGTTTGTGTGTTTCCTATTTCACAGATCCACCTTCTTGAGGTGAAGTGTAGCCTATTGGTGTACCTTGCTCAAGGTTGATGTTGCCTGGTCATTTGGGACTGACTCAGTTCTTTGATGAGTCTAGATTCTCCTTTTTCTGATGATGACTTTAGCGCATCTCTATTTCCTTTTCTCTCTTGAGAGAGTAGGCTAGCATGGTTATGCCACTAGCTTAGTTAGTGTTTTCAGATGAGTATGTTGATGGTTGGTGGAATTGTGAGTTCCCTAACGTGTCTTGGGCTGATTTAGTGCAGAGGTTGAGAGAAACTTCCTCTTAGTCCTAATACTATGTTAGTGAATAGATTGTCCTCCAAGAAAATGTGTACAAGTATAACCCTGAATGCCCAAGTGAGAAGACTAATCAGCACCAACAGTTGGACAAATTATCATTGGATTGATAACCTTCCTCTAAATTTTATCAAGTATAGATCCCTGTGTATGATATACAATGAATTAATTATGGATGATTTTAACTAGAAAGCATGAAAGGATTATAAGTGTCTATCCGTAAACACAAAGTAGATGTGAAAACCTAATAGCTAAAAAGGAAAGAAAAGAAAAGAGTAGTAGATGACACAAGGTTCATTTGTTGAATGTAGCATTACATAATGAAAATGTAAATATATCTTCCATCCTCTTGAGAGAATTAAAAATCAGAGCTTTAAAAGATATTTTGAAATGATAGTGTAACAAGAAAACAGGGATATTAGAATGTATTTAAGAGAAAACTGAAAATGACACAAAGATCATGATCAGTGGAAGGAAAATACAATATAATCAAAGTTCTGATGTGATCAACCTCTTGTATCCCTTTCCTAAATGTAAAAGACTACAAAGACTCTTTTACATATTCACAACCAAAACCACTATCTAAAGAAAAACCAAAACTCTTTTCAATATTACATTAACAATCAAATTCTTATTCCTATCTCTGGCACACAATTCAGAAAAAGAAAATCAGCCCATGCTCTACCTCTCACAATCTCTCAAGAAAATGGAATAATTTGGAAAATTTTCCCTCCTTGCTGTAGCACACAGTCTGCAGTCCAAAAGAAGAAAAAGAATGGAACCCCTCTTATGTTTTTTCTTCCTCCTTTTATAGAATTCTAGAAATCTTCTTTCAACCCCTGTAACCCTCCTTTTTTGATGACATCTATTAGTTTTAATAACTGATTCTTGGATGGTGATTGATCTTCCTTTACCTTTTTAATATTTCCAATCTCCTGTAGTTGTAATGCTCGGCTCCCATTGAATACTAGATAGCAATTTCTAATGACATATGTCATTAAAGTTATAGTATAATACATAATCTTTCATATTTTGAATAGAGGGGTAAGGACACTTGGAAAGATTATGTGAGAGATGTGTTTACAATCTTGAATTTTTAATAATCTTGATAATTACAATGTTTAATAAAACATTATAATTTTATTTTCTCCTTTCCAAACTTTTACTTAGGTACCTATCACTATTTAATTCTGAACATTATAAAGATCAATGTGCCATGTGCTCTATCTATAACATTTATAGAGATCAAGTTTCTCTCTTTCAGTATTCATGATAAACATTCAAATGTTACTAAATTTCTTGATATTGTAATATGAAGAGCTTTAGACTGGGCGGGTATGAGTACTCTGCACGACACATTTGTGACCCATCTTGTCAACTAGTTTACATGGGTCTTTAATGTATTCACTTCCATGTATGGATTCAGAACACTAATTACCTATGGCATTGGTATTATTATCTTGCCAAATATTTTACAACATCTTTCCACTTTCAACAGCTGCATAAGGATCTATTGTAACATTGATGACAACCAGTTTTCTTTTCATCAAAGCCTCATCTGGAGCAGACTAAAGCTCGTGAGGGGTGCCAATTAGATATCCTTTTCCACCAAAAGCTTCCATCACAGTATGGTATGCTGCTCCTTGAACAAATGCAGTTGGTGTGGGATCATCCTTGTATGGCCCTTCAATATCTTCTACATTTCTTCTATCTCCATCATAAACACCACCATTATTGAAACCGATAACAATGACATGTGATTTATATCTTACTAATGTCTAGGCTTGGGTTTGGTGATGAGTGCACATTAAGATATTATTGCGTAGAGCACCAGGATCGTGACTTTTCACTTCCATCACATATACCTCTTGTGCATTATGTCGATCATTTCTCATGCAATGTCAATGCTGAAATAGCTCGAGCCAAGACTGAATGACAATTATACACCTAAATTGGAGGTCATTTCTTCTCATAAGGGAGCCAAACCCGTATGATTATTGCTTGCATTCAAAGTATCCACTTCTATGGTAGTAAATTTGCACATTAATATGGATTTCATGCACTAAGTAAACTCCCAATGCATGCCACTACAAGTCAAATAGACAAAGGTCCAAAGATTGGTGCACACATACTATGGAACCAGTGTGTTGCAATTTATGTATGTTTTGTTCCCTTTGAGTTTTGAAATAGCCCGTATAAGCTTCTCATTCTTGTCTTCTTTCTATGCTCCCATAGCCATTTCTACAAATATGACATATGTGTATCTCATGTAATGGGGTCACATTAGGAGCATATCTTGGGAAGCAAGGAGTTTTGATCAGTTTTGACTCAATGAGTGCTTTGTACCTTCATTTATTGTGGCCTAATCATGTATGTGATGCTGCCAATGTTTAAAAGAAACTTGGTCTCCATATGGCCACATGGGAGAATGTCATGGGTCATGCCATTTCTTCATAGTCACCTTCCAAGCCCATAGGATTCTTGGTCTTCCTTGGCTTGATGTGCATTATTCTCAATTAGTGGGTGTGCTTGCCATGAACCGATGCATGTATCCATAGCTGATTTGCTCTATAATTTGAAATGTTTCTATACAACTCGCCGGCCATATGCAATGGTTACTATGATGATGGAGGCTGCCGATAATCCCATGTTCATAGAAATACATGGAGACATACATATACTATTGTAGTCTTTCTTTATGAAAGACTATCCTTTCAATCTTAGTGATATGTAACCAATATTGCATGAATACCTTGGACTTCAATGTTCTGAAACATTCTGCTTCTGGTACATGTGGAATTTTAACTTCTCTGGACTAGAAAGCATAATATAAAGACATCTGATACACTATATCACACTTTCGAATAACACACATTAGTTCATGCTTCTAGATATTACAATGGGAGGCTTTATGTGTTATAGAGATTGACCATACGTCTTTCTAGAATTATCTTGAGCCATTATGAATTCAAAGTTAGAGAACCCTAAATCCATGAACATCTGAATCAACATGTTACAACTTTTGAATGAAATCTAAAACTTGAACGTGGAATGAGACCATTAGAAACTTCACAATATAAAATTCTAGACTAGAATATGAGATCCATAGGCTTCTATATGAAAACTCAATTAATGTTCTTGAAATGAGCTTTGAACTCTAAACCTGAACCATGAATTCTGGACTTTTAAATTAGTATTTTGAATCACTGCACTGTATTGAATCTTGAATTTGTAACCCAAGACTTAAACTTAGAAATTTTGATCTCTGAACCATTGGGCTTATGGACTCATACCTTCCAATCGAGAGCTACTTTTTGTGGTGTTGAACTTTGAGCATTTGAATCATTACATTCTGAACCCATAGGACCATTCTAAATTTTGCTTATGCTGAATCTATAGGATGGATCATCTGAACTACTGAACATTTCAAACTACTTTGAACCTAGGTTCAAAGTGGTTCAAAAACACAAATTACAAGTTTTAAAACCATGTCCATATTGGGTACTAACATACTCTGTAGTTTCTTTATCCCTAACCTTGTATCTTTTAGAGGATCGTCTCAGTCAAGTTTTCTCATTGACCATTGACTTGAGGCTGGAGATTCAGTTTAGTGGTAGGTTGCGTGTGGTAGTCCTAGCATGGTGCTAGATGGACATGGTATCATTGGACACATGGTACCATCTTATGAGTCGGTATGCAGATATTACATGATTGTGTCCATTGAGAAAAGTCTTTGCAACCTTGTGGAAAGGTGATATCTTGTCTGGTTGGGTTATGCAACCCAAGTTACCAATGATAGTCGAGCTTTTTTACCTTATAGAGAGACTAAGTGCTCCTATGCATGGTGGTTAGCAGTGGTGAGTAGTCTGTTGGAGTGTGTAATTTTATTGTAAACTGTCATCCTCTTTGTTCAAAGGGTGAGTTTATGTGGATTCAAAGGGTGAGTTTACATGGATTCAAGGATGTTCATGTGTGACATGATATTATTCTTGGGAATTTTGGGATGGTTATTCCCCATGATTCCAACTCTTGTTGGAAGTGAGTCTTGTTTTGACTTGTTCTGTGGTCATGTGGTAGGTGCATGTCATAGTTGGGCACCTATGGATGATGTAGAGTGACCTTTTCCTTACCTCGTATTGTTGACTTTATGGCTAGATGGGTTTTTCCTAGCGCATAGAAGGTTCCTTATTGGAGGACCTTGTGTCAGTGTGACACCTATCTCTTATGGTTGACCTATTTGGGAGTTGACATGATGGATTGTGTATGTTAGAGTGATTTGGATTTGACTTGTACAGAGTTTTTTGAGTCATTCCTATTGCCCAGTTTTGATTTTTAGTTCTTGTTGTGTTTTGGTTTCTATTCTTGGATTGCAGGCTTCCAAGACTAAGCCTAGTCTTTGGGGGGGATGATGTAGTGCCTCTCCCATTTGACTTCTATAAGTCATCCTAATGGATGCAACCTTGTTGATCTTTCATTGAGATGGGATCATGATTGTGACCATGAGTGGTCTACACCATTGAGGTGATTTGACTTATGTTTCTATATCACTTTCTTTGATTATGCTTATGGCCGATTTATGAGATTATGATGTAATTTGTGGTTCACTGAGGTTTGTGCTAGTGGTTACCAGGATCGATGTGGTATCATGAGGTTGTTCCATGATTTCATTGAGATGTGTGCAAAGATTGCACTGTGTACTTTTTACCTGCTACCTTGGACTAGGTTCCAGTAGCAATGGTAAGTCATGTTTATGACTATATTCACTTATGAGTTTTTAAGTGCCTTTTCATGTTCTGTTAATAACCATTATTTTATGCTTAAATAGTTAGAAATGGATTGTCCATATTGGATTCATTAGTTATGTGTTGCAGATATCTACTTATGTTATGATTTACATGTGAGATGACCCGAGGGTCAGATGGTGTACTTAGATTTCAGTATCATAGATTTTAGACTACTATGTTGTTCAATTGATCATATTGCATGATGATGCCTTTTTGAGATGACAATGTGTTTTATGATGATATTTGTTTATCTGGTATTTGGACAAATCTCTGATTATGCTATGGTTATTTACTTCATTCATGTGTTGTTATGCTTTATGCGAATGTGAGTGATGTAAATAGATTATTTTGATATAATTAAATAAATGGTTAAATTAGGTGATTTAATGCATTTATTGCTTTGGCTATGTTATCATATGTAATTACACTTGATTGTGTTGTTTAGTGTGCAGGATTTATATCCCTGGTAGTAGCACATTGAGTTAGTGATTCAACCATTAATATTTTACCAATGTCATCCCTATATGGTCGACGTATCCTTATTTTAATTGTTTAATTAAACCTTTCGATGATTATTAAATCTAAAATCATTTGCATTATGTGATTAGACTAGCGAGTGTGTCTGTGCATTTAGAGGTTCGCTTTGTCATGAAAGTTGTTAAGGAAATTTATGTGTTTTGGGTTTTTGGGCTTTTTAATTGATTTATTTTAATTTCTAGTAGCTTTTCCATAGATGAATTCCTATTTATTGGAATAGCCCATTTTCATTTGGGTTGATTTAGGGATTAACTAGGTTGGCTAGTTATTTACCCTAATCGATTATTCACTCGAAAAGTGAATAAATATCCAAAAAGGAATTTAATTCCTCACTTCTCACTTTTGAATTAGAAAGTTGGAGAGTAAAACCCAAAATCCTCTTCATGAGGATTTACTATTTTTTTCATTGTGGGAGTTACAGGTGTGGGATCATCACTAGGTTGAGCTAGTTGGATCTAGCTCAAGGAGACCTTGGATTGCCATGATTTTCAGCCACTTCTACGGGCTTTTTATTTTTTGGTTCAAATTCTCATTTTGCCCTTTTGGTTGTGAGGTAGGGCTCTCCTGTTTTATTGTTTCTACTACATTTCTACTTTTATTTTTGGTAGTCATTTGTTTGGAGGTTGAGAACTAGTGTTCTCGTCTGTTTCTGTATGCTAGTTCTACCCGGTTGGGTGGGTACGAACATTTCCTTGTGTTTCAAGATGAGGGTTTGGAGTTTTGCACCGTTAAGCTGGTTGTTTGCATACAGTGTCTGAACTTGTTTATTTTTGGATTCTTGGGGTTTTTGTACCTAAAGGTCAAGTGGGTTTTAATTTCAAAGTTTTTCAAATTTTGGGGTTTTTACTTCATTTTGTGTGCCACCCTATTTTCTCAAGTTTTCTTGGCACAATGTGGGTCGTGGACCTGGATGACTCATTTAGATATCAATCAGACTACTATTGCACTTTTATGTTGCATTGGGATGCATGTCACACCCATACTGCTAACTTTGTGTTCGATTGAGTGATTTTATACCTAATGTTATGGTTTTTTTTACCTTTGTTCTTGTCTCATGGACACTAGGATTCGTATAGAATCCATGCTCTCAGATTGAGGCTAGTTGAGTGATTTCATGATGTTTGGTCTTTTTGCATCATTGAGATTCATGTAGAATCCATACTCCGGATTGAGGCAAGTGGAGTGATTTCATGATGTATGGTTTTATTGGTTCTTTGGATTCATGTAGAATCCATCCTCTCGAGTTATTTTTGGTTGAGTGTTGTTTTGCATTGTATTCTCATACAATCCTTTTGTTATGATCTTCGTGATGGTGGTGTGCCACACATGAGTACGTGCACATACATTTGTCGGGTGAATTGTGAGGCCCAATCTTCTATGGTACTTCTGGAAATTATGATCATTGGAGGTGGGTTGGGAATTTGCATGCCTATAGGCACTCATCATTGGATGAGCATGGGTAGGGTAGGGTAGCATATAGAGGGGGCTTCTATCTTGTAGCTCGGTGATCATGGTACCATGGGTTGGCAGAGGGAGCTTTATATAAGTGATAACTAAATAAAATGTGTGAATGGTAATAAAAATTCAGATAATAAAATGTGTGAGCACCTGATTAAGTTCGAGGACATAATGTGTGAGCACTCATTTAAGTTTAAGGACACATGATCCGAGCTTGGGCTTGTTGATGCCAAGTGACTCTCCATGATGTTAGCCCCTAGTTTGTAGCCTCTGAGTGTTTGACCAAGATCTGTACTCCTTGCATTGTCTTAGGTTCTTTGTTACAACCATCATACTATCTGGCGTGAGTGTTAACCAAGGGTGTTGTTTTTATGTGTTTGTGGTTGGATCATTATCTCCATCAACATGATGGGTGTGGACCTATAGGTCCCACATGGTTGGGAGTTGTAGCTACCTTCGCCACTACTAGGGACTGGTCTATAGAGATTGTCTTTTATCATAGTACGACCATTGTTGGATGTTTTCACTAGATGCTTTGGGTTCTAAAGTATGCTTTCTTGTAATTTATACTTTCATTGGAATGCTTGGATATCATATTTAGATGATGTTAGTTTATTTGATGCATTCTCATATTATGATATTTAGCATATACTTAGATGATGTGAATTGTTGTATTGGACTATCTGTTGCTTATTGGTTTACCATGTTAGATTTCCTTATTATGATGATCAACATGTGATTGGTGACATTACCTACTTGAAGGATTATCTTATACTTTACTACTAGCATGTTAGATTTCCTTATGCTTATATTGTAACATGTTTTAGTAGTTACATCCCTATTACAATAGTACCATGATTTGATCGATGGCTTGGGATGTTACACGCGGGGGATGGCTAGGATCCATGATGGTCTTATGATTGTATTGATGGTTGGGAGGAACTGTGTACTTAGTTTGGTTGTTTAGTTATTGTGATGTTATTTCTGTTCATTGCGATGTTACTTATGTTCACTACAATGTTGCATTCAATATCTTCCTTATTGTTATGGTTTAGATGGATAGATGTTCTTCTTTCTTGATGTTATGCACTCGAGTGTTCATTCCTCGATTTATGTGGATCTGGTACTCCCCGGCGTGGAGGTTTTCATGTTTTTGTGCTTTTTATTCTTGCTCTATTGTTGCGATGATGTTTTTTCTCAAGTGGAAAGGTAGTTCCTTGCGTGAGAATGTACTTCCTCATGCGAGAATGTATTTCCTTCTATAGGGATACAAATCCTCACGCGGAGCCATGCATTTTCTTGCGCACAGTGATGCAAGGTCTCACATAAAGTGATGTAAAGTCTCATGCAAAACTCGAGACTAGTGCACTATCTTGCACGAGGAACAGGGGGTAGTTAGGTTTGGTTGAGGAAGTGTTGAAAGTTGGTTTTGGACACCTTATTGGATTTCACACCTTTCCAGTTCAAAATAGTCTTTCAAAAGGATTTAAAATATATCGTTTAAGTATACTTAAGATATATTTTAATATATGCGACAAATATTTTGAGATAGGTTTCAGAACTCTTCGAGATAAGATAAAGATTCTAGGAAATTTTAGGGGTTTAGAAATTTAGACTTAGCCAAATTTCAGGGCTTTAGGATTTTAGAGTTAGCCAATTTCAGGATTCTACATTTATACCCCAGCTTGTTGTTTTATTGATGAGTGGTGGATTCTTTGAGCCCTCATCATGTCTGTGGTCATTGTTGGCCTCTGTTTGTGTCTGTCAGTTTGTTAGTGACATTTGGAGATTCGTTGGTTGTCAGGATTATGGTGAAGTCTTCCGCTGCGATCTTTGTGATCCTTGTAAAAAAAAAATCTTGGGTTGAATTGAATCCTTGTTTCAAGGATCTCCAGGTAAGGCATTACATGAATCAATGAAGGGATGAAGCCAATATTTGAATTAATCATTTTATTAAAAAAATTACATTGTTACTCTGTTCAAAATGGGCACTGGTAGGAAAAAATAGAGTTAAGAAAACCTCCAATCTTTCTCAAGGACTTGTATGCACCAAAAATACAAACAATAATATAGGGGAATTCCCCTATTGAGATTGTAAGGATTATCCATCTCTTTAAAATATTTATATATTAAACTACCCTTCTCTTTGGTATACATTTTTTTTTAAAATAGTATTATTCTTGCTCCCATGCCTTCTTGCTAGAATTCTTGTTGTAAGGAAACTTGCAACAAAGAATATAACCATTTCCACATAACCCATAATAGATTTGAAATAAATACGAAATTAAAATCCTCATGCAAGAGAATAGACAACATACCCACAAAATTGTGACACAAGATATACCCTGGGAAACGCTCATTGAGGGAAAAAAATCTAGCCTCCAAAAGCATCCATCACCATGTATTATTCAGAAAAAAACACCATTGCAATACAACCATGGAAGCCTTCAAAGCCAGAGTCACAACCAAGCAATCCATGTGAACAAGCATGAATCCACACATCCCATGCCATGCTTCCAACCTTCAAAAATGCTCCCTTGACTAACCTGTCAAGCCTTGTCCTACTTGACTCTTTCCCTTTCTCCCTTCTATCTTCTCACTACAACAACTACCCTTGTGTTTGCTTATATAGTAGCAAGTCCCACAAAACCACCAAGTAGTATTACATAAACCATGTGCTACCTAACCCATTGACCCCACATTTAATATTGAAAATTTAATTCTTTTCCCCAATATTAAATAATTACATGAAATATTATCACAATGCTACAATACAACCCATCAAGTATGTTCCATGAGAATCTTTCCATGTTGCAAGTCCATCTAGGTGCAACATTACATAATAAAATAAAATTAATGTAATATAACAATATTATGCAATGTGTGCAACACCCATTATCTCAACACTTGTTTAATTTAACCTTCAAACATATACCTCTTGACCAAGATCATTGTTAGATCAATAAGATTGAATAAAATAAAACTTTAACTTTACATTCCATACAAGTTGTTTAACAATTCACAATAATTTGTTGTCTTCAACAAGGATTCTATACATTCTTTATCTTGATTCTTAGATTAAACCTTATTTACATTGAGTAGATGAGTAAATTAGGGTGTTAGCTTGAATCAATTAATAACCATTAATGAAAATAAAATTTGAAGATGAAATCTTCCTTATATTTTAGTTTATTAGACATCTAAAATCAATTAAATTTCTTATAATTCTTAGTGTTTTGTTTAGATTTCTAGTGTTATAAATAATCTAGATTCTAGCTTACGCGATTCTTAGTTATCTTAACTTAGGTTATGAAGAAAACTCATACATTATGTTAAAGCAATTGATTAATGTAACTTAATGAATAATCTATGACTCCCTAATTGTCTTAATATTGATGCTTACAATAATTAATATACCATGTTAAAATTTGACAAGGTTTCATACAATGTCATTTACTTTTAAACTTCATTGCCTTGACTCTCTATTACCTAAATTTGCATATTCAACATTGGAGAAATTTAAAGTTATCAATAAAATAATGGAGAAGTTATATATTTCATTTATATAGATGGTTTTAAGATTAATTTATTGAAGAGATTATAATTATTATAAATCTATTTCAATCATATCGGGGTTTTAAACATACCAAAGATGCATAAATTAAGCTAACTTAGCTAAGTCCTGATTGTCAGATACTCTTACCATTACTTGGGCATTTTCCATCTAGCTGGTTAAGTCAAAATTTGAGCTCTTTGTTTCTATATTATATTGACATAAATGTTTTCATTTTCCCATAGTTATGTTACTATGATGAACTTATTTGATTAGGTTCACTAATCTGCAGTGTATTGTTTATTGTCATTGATGTTACACAAATTTTATACTCTAATTGAGCATTGCTAGTAATAACTGAGCTCAGAAGACTCTAGTATTAGCCAAGAAGAAGTTCAAAAGAGGTCAAGTTCAATGATCAAGTGCAAACTGAGCTAGGTCGGTCACCAAGGGATTCTTGTGTAAACTGAGTTGGGTCAGTTGCCAAAACTGAGTCAGGTTGGTTACCAAGGAACTTAGTGGTAACCAAGTGACCCAGTTTTAGTGTCAGCTGACTTACACCAGAATAACTCTATTTATTATTTGGTTTATGAAAGACAACTTAGTGGATGTTAATTGTTTATTTGTAAGGGTGTTCAAGCTAACTTGACATTGGATTTCATATATATGAAAGGTCAAGTTGTGGTTTGAAACATGGAAGTTGTGAAAGAAGATAAGATGTGAATAAAGAAGGATATCTGATTAAGGGCAGAACATCCAAGGAGTTGCAAGGAATATTCTGATCATGAAGGATCTAGAGGATAAACTTGAATATTGATATGAATTTGCAATTAGTTGTTTCATCAATTAGGTCATTCAATTTTTACTCGCTAACAATTGTAGCAATGAAGAAATCTCTTAACAGAGTTGACTTAACATTCATTTTGTAAATCTTCTAACAAGGTGGAATTTATAGATTGAAGTGTCTTAAGATCTCTAACAAGGCCACTCCTAATAGGGTTGTTCAAATCCTTTAACAGGCTCACACCTAACAGTGTGTTTTGTAACCTTTAACATGGTTGGCTCCTAATAGGGCTCACTTCATAAGAGTGAAAAGTTGTAACTAGTTGCATTGGTGGTTTTCCCAAATTGGGTTTCCACGTTAAATATTGGTGTCTCTTGTGTTCATGTTATTTTCTTACTACTTTATCTTTCTACAACTAAGTCACTAAAGGTTAATACACATTAATATCTCAAGATTGCTTTGTTAAGTGAGTTACAGTGAATATCTAGTTCTAACCGAGCTATGCAAGGATTTGAGTTAATAAGAAGTTTGTATTGACATCTAAGGGATTTGAATTTGGTTTAGTGGTAATTGATTCACCCCTCCCCTCTTAGTTGCTCCTCTTATATTTCCAATAGTAGCCATATGTTTATTATATCAAAATTATTATATGTTATGATTATTAAGCATAATTCTTATCCAATTTCCATCAATTGGATGTCCTAAAGCCTAGCCATATTTCATAATGAATTTCTTAGTAGATATATGTTTTACTCATTCAATCTTATGAGTGTTAATGATAAGAAATTTTATTCTTACATCCAAGTGAGTAAATCCGCAACTTATTTATGGTCCAATCATGAAGTGTTATTAGTTATTAATTTCTCTTTAGGCTAATATAATGTTAGTTGGAATTGTGTATATCCCAAATGATATACCTTAATAGGTAATAGAGTTACTATATTTCAGGCTAGAGTTTCATTAATCAGTGCTATGAGTGAAAAACTAAGTACTTGAAAGATTAATTTTACCAAAGGCGGATTTGAGGTGGATTGAGTAGACAAATAATAATGTTAAGAACTGATGCAAATAGATGTATACCACTATGCTTATTATAAAACATGTTGAAATTAAAAATTGAATATTAAGGGTTTGGATATGCCTAATATTTCCTCCCTTATTACTGAAGACTTACTTATTGGGTCCACAACTTAATGTGTATTATTTGAGTCAGGGATGAACTTGTAGAAAATGGCAATAATTTTACACTATTATATATTTCAAATCAATCATAAGATAGAAATAAACAACTGGCTACAATATTATACTCTAGTACTAACCTTATTTTATGAATACTTTCCAAATAGTTACATTTAGTGTTTGAAGCTTATAATTCAGGCCAATATGAACAAAATTGGAGGTTCCCTACCTCATCTAAAGTCGATTTGGAAGTTGAAATGCATTTCATAGATCTAACACCCTGACTTGTTTACCTTGACATTGACATTTTATGAAAAACATTAATAATATAGTATGAAAATAAAATATAATAATAATATTATAGCATTGTTAATAAAATTCTAGATATTATTACAAGATAATAAAATTATTCTATTTAAATAATAATATATAATATTATACAATAATAATAATACCATATTATATATTATGATAATATAATATTAATATTAATATTATCATAGATATTATAGTAATATTCATATTATAATATTATAATAATATGATAATATTTTGGAAATTAAGGCATAAAAAACATATTGAGTATCTAATATCTATCAAATACCTGATTAGGCTTGTTCTTTGTTGTTGACTTTGGCCATGCATACTAAAACCCAAGACTATGAAATGTCAACACACTTTTTAGTGTGCTTTGGATTGTTGAAAAAGAGATTTTGGCATACCATGATCCTACACACACACACACACACACACGATATAATCTAATATTAGATTTCATACCTAATATCATATATTTCAAATACGAAAAATTTAGAAATTTCACAATGACGCAACATTTTTCCATTGGTGTCATTATTGGATTACATATTTGATATATAATTATCTAACCCAAATCACCAACCCAAAGATTTTCCTTGGGATTTCTATAGGGCTTGGCTTGGGAATGCCAAATCTAGAAACCCAAAAAAAGTGTTTTTGAAATCTCCCTACGCTCCATATTTCAAACTTATAATTGATGCCCTTTTTGATCTAAAATTGATGAAATGAAAAGGGTGTCTCAAGAAGATTATCATCCTTCCACCAATATAGATTTTGTCAAGTTTTGAGTTTAATGAATAATTATTATTGATTTTCTTATTAGGTTACATCTAAAATCTTGATTGATAGGTTGATTGAAAAATGTTTATAACTTTCAAATGGTATAATATTAAAAAATAAATAAATAAATACATCATATTCTATACGACACATGCTCTAAGTAAAAGAGGTCAAAATTTATTAAGTTTTGACTAAGTTAAGGTGGTCAAACATGGGAGTTTTCATATTTTATAAAAGATTGTATTGAAAAAATCATAATTATTTATTTAGAAAATAATTACAAAAAATGTGTTGTATCAACACATGATTCTTCTACTTCGATCTGGGACCTTATAAAAAATAACTATCATTTGACTATGGTAAGTGTAATCAGACATACATATACTTTTTCTAAAAATCTTTTTCTTGAAATTTATGTACTACTACATTGAAATTTCAAATTTTCACCAACTACATTTTTTTGTTTCAAAAAGCAACTAGTAGATTAGCAACTACATTCGATTTGCTACAAATTCTTACATTTTTTTGATATGCAAATGATAGCTTATTCAAAATTTTACATCACATTTTCTAATTCTACTTTTCTAAGACTCCAGTAGCACTTAAAGTGTTTAGCATACCATGATCATACACATACCCATTATTTTAAAGTTTCATTATGTATTTCTTATATATATTTTAGAACTAAGTATTTAAGTATTACACATATTTACATGTATTACCCTTGCCCTAATCATCCATAAATGATCTTCATCCTCCCATCCTAGAGACATAACCCTTCATCTACTTATTTTGTGTGCGTGCACACATTTAAACAAATATTTTTTTAGTTCAAGGTTGAATGGCATTGTTTTATATGAGAAAATTTATGTATTCTTTTGAATTTGATTGATCTAGATAGTACTAGTTTTTAATGTCTTCTAAATAAATCCTATATTTGTTCTCATTATTTTAAAATTGATTCTCAACATTGCATGCCGATCCAAGTTTTCTTATTGGGAGGAATCTATAGGTTAGCCTTATGACCCAAAGCTTAGGATTTTGGCAAGAGCAAACCCTATAATCTCTCAAGGTTGTATATCTAGCTCAATCATGCGTATGGCCAAGTAAACTCAACCACGTATTAATCAATTTATTCACTTGTAGAATGACATTTATAATTTTTTTAAAGTAGAAACTATACTAACTTTCATAATATTCTACTACATATTCTACTCATTAATGTGGTTAAGTTCAAACACTACATAGGACCACCTTAGGACTAAACCTAACCAAGGCCCGTGTTAATCATCTTACTAACTTTAGTTTTGCATCACCAACTTTCAATTAAAATGGTATGCACCTTGAGTATCCATAAAGCTCAAAGGTAGACAATACAACTTGGAGCAATAATAATAATTAGTAACATGAATAACCAAGGCTCTGTATTCTTTGTTATGTCAAGGCATTTTGGTCTCGTTAACTACATATACATTAGGGATGGTGCATTTGTCTACTAGAAATCAAGAATAATACCACTTAGGTACAATATCAAATCAAAATATCTAACTATCCCATTTAAATGATTGGCGAAGTACTCCTAGCCTTCATTGTAAAAGAAGAGGTGTCATATCCTTCTAATAAATTCTGATCAATCAGTCAGAAAAGAAAAACTTATTTAAACTATCAACTTGTTATATCTTATTAATCTACTTAAGTTACAAAATTAACATTCATTTATGATTCTAAGATTTCATCCAAACATTCTAACCAAACATTAAAAAACATTCATTTATAAAAGCTTACTACATTGTACCATCCTTAACTTTTATGGGTAGAAATCTGTTGGTTATAAACTTAGATAAATAAATCACTTTATGTTTTCACATCTCCATAAGCAAAAACTTAGGTTATGAGAGCCAAATTTGGTAAAACTATATTGTGACATCCCAAGTGACAGCATGCACAACCAATTTAATAGGGAGACTCATAATGGATAAAACATTCACAACTAGGAAGAAAGAACGTGAAGGAGGTATGATAACAAAAATTTTCAATAATTTAAATGACAAAGATTACAACTTCATGGATAACATATGCAACTATTCAAACTTGACTATATTTTGTTTTCCTATTGTAAGACCAACACTATTTACACAAATCTATAATTTATTGAAATATTTAACTAGGTTTAATGGAAAAAACCAACTGATTTTCATTAATGTTGTTTGTTCACACACTCAAAATTTCATACTTGTCTAATCATTGAAGATATAAAATTCATTGTTAGTAAAAAAATGAGTAGTTAGTATTGACTAAATAATGTAATAACATGTTTGAATCCACTATTGATCTTGATTGATTGCCATCAATCACTCATGTGGGCACAGGTTAATCTCTCACAAAAAAATACTAAAGAAAAAACAAAGTCAAACTTTTTTTTTTTTCTAGATTTATGAAAACATAGTGATTTTTTTTCCAATTTTTTTGTTGTTTTCGACTACAAACTATGCAGATCATGAAGATCGAATGCTAATTTTTTTTTGAAAAATCAATGATGGTTTTGATCTTTTGGAAATTGATCAACTGTACATTTTTGTGGGAGGATAGCTGCATTCCACTCATGTGTAACTTTCATGTGGACATTGCATTGGCTATCGCAATTTGAGCATAATCTCCATGCTAATATATACATACAATGTGGGTTTATCAATCGTGGAGTAGTTGTGGTATAATGCATGTCATTGGATGGCTTCCTTCTTTTTACCACATGCTAGTAGTATTTCACTTTCCAACCATATGCCCTTATATCAATAGGAAAAGTAATATCAACACATCAAGTGCTAATCTTGCTTGTGTAAGCCAATTGATAGTTTGGACAAGTGTGCAAGGTTGTTAGTTTGACGATGTATGGCAATTAATAAAAGAAAGTTGACTTTTGTGCAAGGTTGTTAGTTTGACGATGTATGACAATTAATAAAAGAAAGTTGACTTTTAATTGATTTATGATGTGATTGAATGATGCACAAGAAAAATAGGAGAAATTTATTTTTAGTATTTTCTTAAATCATGTTTTTGACTTGGGCACTTTGCTAAGTGAGTAATAGATAAATCTAAGGATTATCATATTTGAAATGTGAAATTTTGGATCTAAAAATAAATAAATTTATATTGTAATTATGTTAAATTTTAATAAGTTGCTAAATAAGTTCAACAAAAATATTTAAAATAAGAAATACAATACATCCCACTATGGACAAATGTTAAAGGGCAGGGTTTTCTTCCTTGTACGTTTTCCCTTGATGCCCCCACTTTGAATGGGGTAAAAACATAATGTAAAGAAATTTTGAAATATAAAATATAAGACAATTACCTTTCACCCTATATATATATATATATATATATATATATATATATATATATATATATATATATATATATATATATATATATATATATATATATATATATATATATATATATATATATATATATATATATATATATATATATATATATATATAACTTTAATAAAATAAAAATCAATCAAATCATTTATATTAAACTAATACATTCAAATCATTGACCCAAAATATTATACAACTAAAATAAGTATCAATCTATACTAGAGTGCAATCTTATAAATTAACTTAATGTCTAATAAGTCTAACATCTTACAATCCACATATTCTAACAATTTTTCTATTTTGAGTGTCTTATCTTAGGGCCCATTTAGTTGCAGGCATAGGAATGGAGAATAGGAATGCAATATTGGAAATAGGAATGACTATTCCAATAATAGCTATTTTTTGGAATGGGTATAAGTTCATTTTACAGGCAAAACAAGGAATATGTATTCCTATTCCCTGGCGTGTTTGGTAGTCAGAATTCGATGGAAATTGTAATGCCTCGCCAAGGGATCCAAAGAATTAACCTAAAATTTCACTAAGTTTGGTAGCATTTTTTTAATTTTTTTTTAAAACATGAAAGTAAATACCTCATATAACTTATACTCATTAACGGAAGCAATAGCAATGTCCAAAAACTTAACATACATAACAAATTACATTCTTTAAGATCCCTTAACGTTGAATTACATCTAAATCAACTAACATTATTGAATCCATCAAATATAACAACCACATGAAATAACAATGATAAGTCCAATGTTCATACATTACATTTCCAAATACTCAATCATCCATTGTACATGTCACAGGGTATGAAAAGCTTAAGAGAATATACATATGTAAAATAAAGTACATCATCCTATTGTAATCCATGATATATCAAAGTAAAGATAATTACATGATACACATGATACATGATCATAGAAGATATACATCCATCATAAAAATCAAACATAATAAACTAAGTGCACGGTTCCTCCCAACCATTAATAGCATCATTAGACCATTGTGGGCCCTAGCCATCCCTCCGTGCGCAACATTCCAAATCACCGAAGAGATCATCGGTATTAACATAGTAGGAATGTCACTCCTAACATATACTATATCATATGCAGAAAGTAATCTAACATGCAAATGTAAGCACAAGATAACATCATCTAACATATGCTAATCATCAATGAAAGTATACATATCCACCATCATGAAGGATGCATCAACCACGATGTTTCAATGAATCTCAAATGATAAGAGTGGAAAAACACTACCACCCGACCGCGTGGTACCTAAGTGGTCCACTCCCACTGTGCTGAGGAGATAATCTCAAGTCCCAAACAGGCTATCCAAAACACATAGCATAAATCTCTATAAGTCTAGGAATCCTAAAAGTATACTAACTCAAAGGTTCCAAACACAAAAATTGACATCTAATTCCCAGAGGCACACAAAGACATGTAAGAACCTACTATGCAAGCGAGAAAGTGTCATCGCATTTATCATGTACAAATTACCTTGGCAGTTAGATAAACTCCACGGGTCCATATTGATCTTATGCGGCCACTAGTATCCTCTCATACTGATGAGGCATACTATGGAATGCAAGGTCGCAACCATTCATTCTCTCTACTCTCATCCTAGTCTGCACAAGCACTCAAGGCATGGGTGAGAACAAAACACTTATCTTTTTAGGTTCATTTAGTTAGTATTAGGTGTGAATATTTTCACTTATTAACCAACTTACAATGAGTTACCCTGGCAGCCTCTTAGGGCCTCGGCCCCCATTGCAAGCCACTTCCCGACACTACATGCAGATATCCTACCCTAAGCTCATGGAATCATAAAATATCAAAATCACAAAAGATAATCCATAATAAAATCATCAAATATGTATAAAAGCATCAAATCTCCATGAGCAAGCATCCATAGAAAATCATGATCACAACAGCTCTCTATTGGCAACTGAAGTATCACTGATAATCAAAAGTATCCATTGGTTTTCAATAACCAAAATATATCTCAATCATACTGATCGAAGAATCCAAAATGGTTGAGTCAAAACATGTCACAACATGACATCATAAAATAACATTTCAGCCCATCATGGCGACTAGAAAATAACCAAGGATAACTGATCGATGAACAAAAAATGGTTAAGTCAAGTGTCTCATACATAAGAATCTCAACTATAACAATCAATAATTACAAACATTACATAGAGCATTCCATCGCATAACCATGGTTAGGTTTATAAAGATAAAAAATAAGACATCATCACAACATCACAATCATAACTCCCAAGCCTCTGGTAGACATCCTATAACTGGTCAACACTAGTCAACCCAAAACCCAAAAAAAATAGCATAGAGAAAACACAATGCAAGCACATGTTTTGGTTTTACTAAAACTACATAATTGAATTAAGTGTGGAGGTTTCAATTTCTGTTTACAAGTATACTTCAAGTATATAAGATTTATCATTTGACCTACAAGTTAACCTGTTTGTTCCCTTGATAGCATTATCCTTCCATTATTTTAAAACAATTTTTTAAAATAATCATAAGATAATTATATACTTGTATAAAACATTGCACTAGCACCCATTGACTTTTAGATAAAATCACTCACACTATTCAAAACATTAGAATCAACTTTCCAAATAATTAGTTTACAATTTCCTTTAAACATTTCAAGGGCAATCATTTATTTAAAATGATCCTTATTGATTTTAAGTAAAATCAATCTCATGAATAATTTAATTATATAATTCCATTAAACACTTATTAATATCTCTTTTCTTTTAATTCGCCCTCATTTAAAAGTCCATATACTTAATTTGACTAATAATTAATTACACTTCTTCTAATATTAACTAATCTTAATTAAATTTAATTTAATTAGATTAGTTAATAAGCCATATAAAACTAATGCATAGTAATAAGATTCTATTCAAATCTGCTGCAGTGGCAGAACAGAAAGCTTATGCGACAGGAAGTCTAACAGTGACAGAAAAATAACATACAGAATTATAAATCCAGAATCACGACAAGAAGTCTAGCAATGATAGGAAAATAACATACAGAATTATAAATCCAGAATCATGATAGGAAGTCTAGTAGCGACAGAAAAATAGCATATAGAATTATAAATCCAGAATCGCGATAGGAAGTCTAGTAGCGACAGGAAAATAGCATACAAAAGTATAAATTTAGAATCGCGACAGGAAGTCTAGCAGCGACAAGAAAATAGCATACAGAATTATAAATCCAGAATCGCGACAGGAAGTCTAGCAGCGATAGGAACATAGCATACAACAAAAGTAGGTAAATCCTCAGAAGACATATGGAAGACACGAAGAAGACAGGAAGTGCAAGATGTGAAAATAGCATAAGTAAAATCACAAGAATCAACCCGGATTCTAATGCTAATTCACTCTTCCTCAGAAAATCCGCAGAGCAAGCTCCTCTCTTCTCCAAAGTTTTCGAGTCCTCCAATGCTCCAAAACGCTCTCCAAACACTATGTCTAAGCTTCTAAGAATGCCTGAATATAAAGAGCTCTTAGGAAACACCTAGAATGTCTCTAGAAATAGCTAGAAGGTGTCACCAACTAAGCATGTGTCTTTTCCAACTTTCTAGATGAGTCATAAGGTTGTAGACACCATGTGCTTAATTGATGCACAAACCCCCGCGTTGTTGACATATGAGAAATAGAAAGGTGCGTTAACTCCTAGGCAAGCTTATAATTCTTATTTAATTTTTATAACTTTAATTTTAATTTTTATAACTTATATTATTATTATTTATTTATTACTTTATTATTATTTTATAATTATTATAATTATAATTTCTAATTTTCTTTTATTTAATTCTTTTTCCTCAATTAATTCTCATTTAATTAATTATAATCAAAATATCAAAGATCATGATATTTTATATTAATTTTTTCAAATAATTAATTTATTAATTAAATCTATTTATTAAGACTTAATTAATAGAAAATTCACCATAGACCTCCAAGATAAAATATGAAAACCCATCATAGAGAAATTCACACAAAATCAGTCTAAAAGGTAAAAAATCACAAAATATGTCATCCGACACATTCGGTGGGTAAGGTATCCAGATACTTGTCCTACCTCACTAGGACAAATGGTTTAAGGGTTTGGGATTTGGACTTGAGAATTTATCTCCCTTCTCTTATTATTGAGATAGTGTAATAGGGTACGCTCATCCTGGCAATTCAGGAAAGTCGATACCCGATACTTGCAACTTGTAGAAAAAAATCATGCATGTACATACAATATATATAATGCTAAGCTAAACAGACAATGGCAGGAAGTGGTGCATCGTGTAGATCCCGACTAAGCAGGTGACTATGACTTTCTTCCTTAACCACATCAGAAATGCCATACAATAAGAAAACACACACACCATACACATGCAAGTATGGGGTGAGTATCCATAATAAAACACATGAGATAATAAACCATCTAACTAATCATCATCAATAACTGAAGCAATGTAATGATCATCATGCATACATGGAATGTAAAGTCTAAATGATCTCATCATATACCAACTGATTCCATAACATAATGTTTGATAATCTCAAAACAATACCACTAATCCATCATCATAAGGCTAGTCTAACATAGTCTGATAATAATAGCAACAATGTCCAGAAAAGATGTAAACGAGGGCAGGCACTACAGGAATAGGAAAATCCGACTGCTAGAATTTGGAAATTCAACCTTTGGTTGTAAACATGAAAAGTAGAATTAGAATTTATTAATTCTAATTTTAGCCCAAAATGAGCATAGCGGAATTCCTACTTGAAAGGTGGAATAGGAATAGCCTATTCCTATTCCATTTTTTTAAAACCAAATTTTATATCTTGTTGGGTACGGCCCTAGTTGCATAAGCTAAATTATTGGAAGGAAGCTATTTTTTGGTGAAATGTGATAAACACAATAGAGGCATAGCCGGGGAGTTCAAACAATTTTTTCTCAAATGTACCGAGGAAGCCTAACTCTGAAAAGACTCGTTAATGTCGTTCAATGCTCAAATTATTAAAGCTTTTAAAAAACTTATTCTAATTCCAATTTCAATTCTCACAACCAAACATAGAATATGCATATTTCAACTCCTCTTCCACTTCAACCAAACAAAGTTCAAATGATATTCTAAAAATAAATTTAAGAATGCGCGAATTCTAAAAATGGACTTATTCCAACATTAGTGAATGTCACATTCTAACAATTCCTCCAAGCAAATGAACCCTAATATGTTAGAATTGGTAATCTTTCCTTAGTTGTATTTATTAAATGGGATAAACCAAGGTATCCCTTATGTTGTTTGTCCTCTACTCCACATGGGAGGACAAGTCTATTTTGTAATTCCTTTATTAAGGAAAATAGTTATTCCTCTTTAAGAGGATTATGACACTTGTTATGCACACACTTGTGAATGTGGCAATCATTCACATGGGAGTTACAAATAACTCCTCCTCTCATCTCTTTATAAGAGATGCTTCTCTCTCATTCTCAACACACAATCACGATGTAGTTCATGTAATGAGCCCTATGGCTCCACATTATCTCCCTCTCTCTCTTTCTTCATTCTTAGGGATTTGCCTCATTCATATAATTCACAAGGGGTTTTCTTTGCTTTCCCCTTTCAAAATTTTTGTCTCCTTCTTGTGTTGATCTTAGAAAGCTCTTATAAAGTATGGTAATTATGTTCATCACAAACTCTCTTGGATTAATTTATAGTTCTTTATTTTTTAATTCATTTCGATTTTATTATTTCTAACATGGTATCAAAGCTACTAAATCCTTGTTTTGAGTTTGTGTGAAGGTTGTCGTATTGAAGAGCATGTGTTGAGAGGAGAAGATAAGCGTTAGCTTCATTACAATTTTTTTTGTAAGATTTTTTTTTCATAAGTTTTTTGTACTTACCCTCTTTGGAAGGTTTACTCCAAAAGAATTTATTTTCGATTTTATTATTTCTAACATAATCCAATTAACCAAACTTGAAAAGCTTGAAGATTTTTAATTTTTTTCCAAATATCACATTCTGTCAAACAGTTTACATGCCTTGTCTATGTTTCTAAGTTTTGTACACATGTTTATCAGAAGAGCATTTTGAACTGTCATGGCCCACATCTAGATCATCCTAAGCGGTCAAAGTTTACAGTTCATCTACGCCTTTCGGTTGGGTGGACAACCAGATTACTTCTGAAGACTTCGTTAGAGCCTAAACACTAGTTTATATCGCTTGGATAAAAGAAACTATAAATTTGAGGAAATCTAGCTTCTGTTGCTTCCATTTTACCAGGGTAGGTAATACCTGCTCATATTCAAACACGCTTTGATGTGTTGCCAAAATCTAATTTCTGGGTTTTTCGATTCTTATATTAACCGATACTAGAAGTGACACTCACAAGAGTTTGACGAGATTACGCGTCTACATTAAAGCTCCGTATTGTTCTCTCGGTTTTTAGTGTTTGAATATTGTTATACGACGACGAGAGTGATGTACATCAATGCGTGTATGTACGTATCACAATCCTCTCTCTCAATTTCACACATGATTCAATTCACAGGTTTTCTATGTAAAGTTTTGGGCCATGGGGTATCTGAGAATTCTGTGCAGTTTTGTTTTTGTCTGTTTAATCAATCTTTGTGAAGCAAGGATTTTTGTGTTGCCTTCGAATTGGACTGTGGTCAACAACTCGAGCCTTCCAACGTACAGTACAGAACAGGGGACATTCAGGGCCGTCACAGATGGTGAGGGGAATGCTATAATCAGTGAGGATTATAGATTTGGGTTTGGATTCATCAATGTTAATTCTTCTGGCGAATTTGTTCTCTCCATTGTTTTGGGTGTGAATATCACATCCTCGGATCTTGGAACTGAGATTTGGACTGCAAATAGGCAGAGGACTGTTGGAGAAGGCGCAACGTTGAGTCTAAGGAGCAATGGGGATATGGTATTGGAAGATACAGATGGAACAATGGCCTGGAATATCAGTACTGGTAAAACCCTAAAAAAGGCCATTGTTATGCAGACGTCAGGTAACTTGCATATCTATAATACTACAAATTCCTCGCTCTTTGCGAGTTCTAGTCTTATATGGCAGAGTTGGGACCATCCCACACATACTCTCTTACCCGGGCAAACCCTAAAGACAGGGTATACAATGGTATCCAATTACTCTGCAACAAATTCTAGCCAAGGGTCCTATAAACTGGTAATGGAGCCTGGAGGGATAGTCCTTTACTACAAAAGCAAATTTGATGAGCCTTATTGGTCTCTAGGGTTGCTTGGATTGGACTATGAAGGCATTCTAAGGCCATGCTTCTACACTTCCTCCTCTCAGAATGCCAAGGCCATGTATACGGGGACGGAGCTACAAATTTCATTCAGTCAGACTATTGCCGACTCGTCAACGTTTTGCTCCAATGGAACCAAATCTTTATACCTGGCACCTCCCCTTAATGACACCCAATACAGGTTCATGAGGCTGGACAGTGATGGTAACCTTAGGTCATACAAGGTTCTTCAAATGGCATTGCCGGGCACAAGCAAGAATGTTTCAGCATGGGTTCCAGACTTTGGGTTGGATCGATCCGATAAGTGCATTCTTCCTAAAGTTTGTGGACCTTATGGAATCTGTATGAATGGCCAGTGCAGTTGTCCAGGCTCTGGAACTCCTGATAATTTTGATCAAATTCAGAATTTGGATATCACCCAAGGATGTTACAGCCGTTCAGGTGAGTCAGATTCGCTTTCTCGTTTTCCTTTTTGTTTCTTTTTTAGGAGTAAAATTTTGAGACATCCGCGATTGTGCATCGCAAGATTTTCTTTAAATCAAATTGGTACGAGGCTCAGAGATTTAACGCTAATTATTAGATTCCCTCTTCTGATAACAACTGGGTAATGGGCAACTTCCCAACTCTATTGCTGGGTACATACTACGTAGACAACTTTAGAGGAAGATAATCAATTTCAAACCACGATCAGTCCTCCAGCAACTAGGTTTTATCCATCGATCACATGAATTTATAACAGGTGGAACGGACGCATGTTCTTTCCCTCAGAGTTGTTCTACAGCCAAGATTGAACTAGGGCACAACGGGCTGGCATTTGAACCTTAAGCCTCATCAGCTCAAACTAAAGAAGAATTTAACCTATTTTTCTAACCACTACAACCTAAACATTACCAGATTTCCATAATTCATTTGAAATGATGGATCACAGAGTGTGACCCGAAATGTTCTGCACATTTTGCTGTTTTATTCTTGCATTCTCTCATCCTGATAATGGATCACGGAATGTGATCCAAAACCGTTGATGCTAAAAATATATACATAATCGAATCCAATAACAAATGTTCAACTTGAGAACATTGACATTACGAAAGGAGAGAATGAAAATCCATGTTACTGAATTTTTGCTTTCGGTACAGGTGAACCAGACTGCAACCTGACTTCTTCGGGTCATCATCTTTTGTTTATTGATGAAGCAGATTACTACCTAAACAAGTTCTTCCAGCCTCTGAGTAATGTTTCTTCTATTGATAGCTGTAAGGCAATGTGCTCATCTAATTGCTCTTGCACGGCAGCCTTCTTCCATAATAGCTCTGCTTCATGTTACCTAACAACTGGCCCCTTGAACTCCATAAGATCTATGTCAAACGAGACATACATGGCTTATATCAAGGTCCAGAATGCCACAACACGAATCTCTACTTCAGTCTCGAGTTCCTTGAGTAATGGCATCTTAGCAGGGATAACAATAGGCTCAGCCACAGCAGCTCTCTTCCTGTGCCTGATCATCATTGTAATCATTCACCACATGAGAAAAAACAAAGTCAGTGGGGATGACATGTTTGAAGAGGTTGACCCCGAAGAAATGGAAGAGGAAGCATTCTTGAAAACCCTTCCAGGCCTTCCCCCCAGATTCACATATCTTGAACTCAAAGAAGCCACTGATAACTTCAGCAAAATTCTTGGAACAGGAGGATTTGGATCAGTCTATGAAGGAATTCTGAAGGATAACAGTAAAGTCGCAGTGAAAAAATTAGATGGTCCAAGGCAAGGATATAAGGAATTCAGGGCTGAAGTTGCAACGATAGGCAGTATAAGCCATGTCAACTTGGTAAGACTCAGAGGATTTTGTGCCTACTCTAAGCAGAGGTTATTGGTTTATGAGCTTTTAGAAAATGGGTCTCTGGATAAATGGCTCTTCCCGCCAAGAACAGGAAGTCAAAATTCAGAAGAAAACAGCCATATTTTTCTAACATGGGCACAACGGTGCAATGTTGCCATAGGAACTGCCAGAGGCTTGGCCTATCTCCATGAGCAATGCAGGGAGCCAATCATGCACTTAGACATAAAACCTCAAAACATTCTTCTGGACAAGAACTTCATGCCCAAAGTATCTGATTTTGGCATGTCAAAGCTCCTCGATGAGGACATGACCCAAATTGTAACGGCAGTGAGAGGAACACCTGGTTACCTTGCTCCTGAATGGCTAAGGCACTCCATTGCCACCAAGAAATGTGATGTCTACAGCTTTGGGATGGTGTTGTTAGAATTGGTGTCAGGCAGAAGGAATTTTGACCCTAGTGCTTCTGATCCTCGCCTATGTTATTTCCCTGCATGGGCAATGCTGAGGGCCCTGGAGGGTAGGTATCTGGATCTGGCAGACAAGAGGCTTGAGAATAGTGTTGATAGGGAGGGTGTTATCAGGATGACTAAGGTAGCATTCTGGTGCATTCAGGATAATCCAAACAAGAGACCATGGATGAGTGATGCATTGAAGATGTTGGAAGGGGAGTTGAATGTCCCTGATGCACCTTTATGGCTCTTGCAGAGAGGCCCTGAGTTTTTGGAAGGGTATGGGTATGAACCTACGGAGAGAGGTGAGGAGGATTTGTTGCTTGGAAATGGGAGAACATATGATTCCATTGCTGCAGTGTCCTTAACAGAGCTATCTGGTCCAAGATAGTGACATATGCTTGGTCTTGAAATTCTTTTCCATACAATCAGTGCAGCAGTGGATGTGAAATTGGATGCCAACCTTGAGGCAGATGCTGGAGAGAAATGGGCACTAACATTGGTAGAAATCATCCTGTCTGTTGGAGTAAACTGTGAAACCATCTGTAGTCATGTACTCTGGATAGTTTCCATTATGAACATCTTATTCTGCTTACATTATATACTGATTTCGCTTAAATTTCCTCTTTCTTCTTAGCTACTTTTCACGTGTACTTTGACTATACAAAATGGGCTTGTGCATATAGAACTTCCCTCTCCCTCTCATGGGATTAGGGGAGGAGGACTGGCTGGTTGGAAATTTGGAATACATGACTATTTTCATAGTGTCGTCAACAGAGCTTATTCAAATTATGACACTGTGCGTGTACAGAAACATGTGACAGAGGATGCAGGCAGAGAAGATAAAAACAAATAAATGAAGCTCTGATCTTTATTACAGATTTGCTTACCTTTTTTGTAAAGTGGAGCTTTGAATCCCTGTATACAGAAATACATGGGTCTAATCAAACCACAGAGTGGAGGTTTATTTACCGATAAAGAGTAGATTAATTTCCCCAAACTACTTTTGACTGACACTACTTAATCTAGAGTACCAGTAATCATACCACAGATTGAGGTTTTATTGACTGAAGCAAGACTGTAATGAACTAACTACGAATTTCAACATATTCTTTTGGATTTTATTGTTGTCAATGTTTTAGATCAAATTTTAGGATCTCTCATCGAAGTATGAGAACAACAATGAGAGCAAGAGTCAAATTCATAAGAATATGAACCAATCATCATCGATTGTCGAAATATCATGATTCTAATTTATCTAAGACTTTTTTCTTCTTCTGAATTTTTATGTATTTTACTGATTTCTAATGAAAAACACAAATTGAAACATCAACGAATTCGGAAGCAAATTGTTTGGAACATTACTGTCAAACCCCTTCCATGGCTGAGAAACAATTCCAACGCTGATCAAAATAGTAAAATTCAACTTATAACCCTTCTATGGCTGAGAAACGAATTCCAACACTGATCAACTTATAAATAATAAATAACTCAATGACAATACTGATTAAAGTATGTTATAGAATAAAATAAAATAAAATGTGCTTTTATAGTCTACAATATAAATTATTGATTTTTTAAGTCTAAAGTAATAGTAATATAGAACTACCCTGTACTCCATGCCAAAAAGATACTTAACTGTACTACACTACACTCAGATCTGAATGGCTCTGGCTAATCTCTAGAACAAAATGTACTAAAGACGAAAAAAAGTCAAACATGATTCTATTTTAGATTCATGAAAACACGGAAATTTTCTCAAAAATTTTGTTATTTTCAATCACAAAATATACAGATCATGAAGATCTAAATGCTGAAAATTCCATTGTATTGTTGTTTTTTGAAATTTAGTCAATGATACAATTTGTAGAGAAGATAACTGCATCTGATCTGAACAGTCTGAAAATGAACGAATTAATCCTTCAAAGGCCAACGATAATACCGAATGGAACCGTGGGATATAAAACTTTCTTGGTTCCGAATTAGACACTACTTTATCACTTTCACAGTGTCATTTATTTGATCTGCAATTTTCTGGAGCAACTTGGAATGACTAAGATGCACAATTTCAGGTTTACAATATTTAAGATTGTATGAAAGCAACTAATGCAACCTTATACGGTGAATATCCAAAAAGCTGGCAGTTGGAGATTGAAGGAACACGCTACTTAGACTGCACAATGTTCCATTCTTACATTTGAATAGATTTGATTTGGCGCTAGTCTATGATAATACGAAACAACAATTAGAGATGGAAGATGGCAGCAATAAAGTTCCCAAAGGTTGGAACTGAAGGATGCATCACTGAAAATGATAATAAATGTCTAATAATGCCTCCAAATAGCGATAGATGAGGGTTAAACTTTTGTCCAAACTGAAGTCAAAACTCTCCTCCCAATTGAGCTACGAATGCGATTCAACAATGAAAAATGAGGCAAGTCTGTAGTCTCTAATGTTGGTATCCCCTAGAAAGATACGTAAAAATGTTGATTGTAATAAGATAGTTGTATCCCTCCATGGTATTGGCCTAGGCCGTAGAAATGGCAAAAATAATGTCAACAATCAATCTAAACTTTTCTTTCTATGATTGATACAACTATTAATGGTACTAAATGTTGCAAAAAGGGTATTGACAAAGGTTGATGGTGACTACTCAAGGAGTGGCACTTAAGATCTAGCAAGAGTAGAGGAAGAACGATTTGATTTTTTAGAAATGTTTTACACTACAATAAACATGAGATTTGGTCCAAAAATGTTGATTTTATCATAGTATCAATATAACAGCAATATGCAAACTTGAGATATGGTCTAATAATGTTGATTTGATGTTGTGGGTCAAGTTGCTTGCAAAGATGAATTAAAGATGTACAGCTAGCACTTGCATCCAAAGAAGATGCAAGGAAATGCCGATAGAGATATATTTATAAGTTTTTTTAAAGTTGGTTATATTAAGAAGAAGCATATTTCCACAATCCATGAGATCATAGTTGCTTTGGATTCAATTGTGTTTTTTAAAGTTGGATTTATATTAAAAGAAAGCATATTTCCATAATCCATGAGATCATAACTGCTTTTGAATTCAATTATCTAGTTGTTGTTTTTGAATCAAAATTTCAAAGAGTAAGATCTATCATTAGAATGAACATGAAATAAAGCATAAGGATTTAATGAATAAAGAAACATGCATAACTGAATAAAAGGAAGGAAAACATAGGAAGAAGAAGAAGTGAGACAAGACTGGGGGTATGTCAATGTACCTAAGGAAATACAAAAATAATAAAAAATGAATCAGCTAAAATTAGAATGAATTAGTAAAATAAAGAATGAAAAATATTAAACCAAGAGGTACCTAAAAACACATAATAAAATATCTTTAACGAAAAAGATAAATTTAAAAGGCACAAAGAGTAAAGAGAAAAAAGAAAACTAGTAAATAAATTAAATATTGAAATAATAAAAAAGAAAACGTCTAAAATAAACTAAATGAAAAAGAAACTTCTAAACAAAAAAAAAATTACAAAATCAAATAAAGAGGAAAGGAACTAGGACATTTTTGAAAGAGAAATAATGAAAAATAAAAGAAACTCATTTCATGCTTGCATGCACTCCATTGTAGATAAGGTAGTTATATAACTCATCAAAGAAAATTAAAAGAGTCACAATTAAGAGGCAATGAAGATGAATGATTAATTAATTTTATAGATTGAATTTTCAAATGACGTTGATATTTGCAATATTATATTGGTATGAGAGACTTAATTATAAATTATATGACCATGACTTAGGAGGAGAGAAGAGTACATCTCCAATTTAACTCTCACTACTTTGCTTTCAGAAAATTGTATTTGTAGAAAGAGAGAAGAATGCATCTTCTAATTGTCTTCAATTAAAAAAAAAAATTCTTTTCATGAAGTTAGTATTATTATTATTATTCTATTTTATTTAAATATAAAAACTTAAGAGCTTTTTATGTTATGATATTTTTAATTTTTTTTTCTATCAGATATAAGAGTATCAGAAAATACAAAGCAACCAAAGTACCACCACGAAAATCAACAAGGAGGCCAAGCCTCACAAAGGAAGAACAATATCAGTTGTACAACATAACAAAAAGAGGAGAAGGACTATCTAACTAAGAACATCATAGTAATTGACCACCCAAGCAGTCCAACCTAAGGGACCCTCCATCCAAATGACGCTTTTACGTTCTTGAATTTGCATAAGCCTGAATAAATCTTATTTTCTAGCATTCACTTTCTTACTGATTTCTCTATTCAGCCTAATGCAAGCTTGCTCAAAAGCCTGCAGATCATCCAAGGTTTTACGCTATTGGTATCCATGCTTCAACTCATAGTAGAAAAAAGAAGCGTGCCCATCATGAAGGAACCTTCTCATCTTGTCCTGCTCGATCAGCATAGTAGCCTGCACCTGCAAAGAACTTTTAAAATAAGTGAGTTTTCGAAAAAACTTAGTAAGATCCCTCGGTTACCTTGGTACCTCTCCTCATTCCTGCACTTCCAAATCTGCCAGAGAATGTTAGACGACAAAATATTCCAAAATAAATTGGTATCTTTAGGAAGACCATTAATATGACTAGTGATAATATCAAGAATATTAACATCAATAGGATAAATAATGCCAAACATTCTCCATATTTCTTTAGCAAAAAATACAATCTAAAAGAATATGTCTACCAATTTCAGGAACTCTACATAAATTACAAATATCAGAATTAGATGAATCTCTCTTAATAGGCAGCTTGTCCAACATGACTAACCATCTGAAGCATCTAATTTTAGGCTCAACAAAATTATTCCACAAGATATCAAAGTATTTTTTCCAAACATCAGCATCATAAGAAGAGTACCAAACAACATTGACATGATCAATAATATATGTATTACAATCAAGGATTCTATATAAATTCTTGGCCTTAAGTAGATTCGTGACAACTCCACTAGGCCAGTTACAATTAAGGTGCCTTTGAGAATCAACATGGCAAATAGTGGGAAGATCATCAACAACTTGCACAATCATGTTATAAGTTCTTTTATGGGAATCAGGGATATTATATTTATTTTTAAGCACATCCCAAGGAGTGATTTGATTCTGCTCAAAGAGACCTATGAACTGTTTAATACCTTTCTTAGCCCACAGTCTGGCAGAACATCCTTGGGTAAGGGCCAAAGGTTTACCATTTAGGTGAAGATTCCACCAAATGGATCTTTCACCATGGAGTTGATTATCACAATGAAAATTCTCGTTAGTGATGAATTTCCTAACATGGTCCCAAGCCTTCCAAATCAATCTGAAAACCGCAAAACCTTGGACCATGACAGGAAAATTGCCAATAATGAGTTCGCAAAAGGGGAGATTAGTCCAAGATTTGGCTTTCTTAGGCACACCCCTCTCAATGTTGTTTCTAACCAATACTTTCCAAGGATAGTCACCCTCCATGGATTGAAAAATCCATCTGGTAGATAGGGCAATACCCTGAATTCTTAAATCCCTTAACCCAAGTCCCCCAAGGGCTTTGTCAGTGTGGCACCAAGCCCACTTAACAGAATGAATTTTATTATTACCCTTTCCATCAGACCAAAGAAATTATCTTATGGACTTCTGAATTTCAGCAATCTGATAATTGTTAAAAAACCAGGCAGAGGAATAGTAAATGGTGTAAGCGGACAACATCTTCTGGCAAACTTGAATTTTGCCTGCCAGAGATAATACCCTATTGTGCCATTTGTTAAGATTCTTATCAATCTTCTCTTTAACCCATGACCACATGTCTTTGAGGGCAGGTTCCACCGAGAAAGGGATACCAAGATATCTAGTGATCTTATTGGGGCCTCCCCATTGAAAATTGTATTGAGCAAACCAATCTAGGGGCTGCACATCCCACCCCAAACAAATTGATTTGGCTTGAGATATTTTAGCCCCAGATATAGAACAAAAACATTTGAGTTTATATTGCAAAGCCTTAAAATTACTTTCTGAAAGCTCAAAGAACAATGCGGTATCATTTGCAGATTGGCAATTGATGAGCTCTTCATCATTAGGAAAATAGATACCTCTAACATCAAGAGATAAAGAATTATCTCTGAGAATATAGAAAAGAGCCTCCGAAGCAATCACAAAAAGAGAAGGTGCCAGAGGGCACCCTTATCTAATGGATCTCCCTAGAGAAAAAGGAGCAGAGAGAACATCGTTAACTTCCACCTGAGCATAAGCATCGCTAAGAAGTACCTGCACAGTATTACAAAAGGAGGGAGGGAAACTGAAGGCCTCTAACATCATAAGAATAAACCCCCATTCAACCCTATCATAAGCCTTCTCAAAATCCAAAAGAAGCATGGTTGAGTTTTGGTGTGAGCATTTAGACCACTCCATGGCTTCTCAACTAGTTATGAGATTCTTGAGAATACATCTACCCTTGATAAAACCAATCTGGGTAGAGTTAACAAATTTATGAAGAATATTGATTAACCTAAGAGCCATAATTTTAGCCAAAATCTTATATGACACATTAAGATGGGTAGTCAGCCTCCAATTCATAATGAGGGTCTTATCTCCGTCCTTGGGGAGGAGCTTAATGATCCCTCTATTAACATCTTGCCCCAAGGAGCCAATAGACAAAGCTTCAGAGTATAAGTCATGGATATCCTTACATATCCAACTAATATTGGATTTATAGAACTCAACATGAAAACCATCAGGATCCGGGGCCTTATCATTATGTAACGCCCCGCTCGGGAACCCAAGAGAATTAAACCTAAGATGTTACAATGTTTACTGAACTATTTTTTTTATTTTAAAGTTTAAGCAACATCAAGATAACATTAATGCGGAAGCAATAAGAACATACATATCAAATACACATTTGCAATTACAGATATAGTTTCAATTCCTCAAGGATTCCTTTACGTTGAGTCACATTTAATAATTTTAAATTAATTAGTTTAAGTTCCAAGTACAATGTCTCAAGATCATAAAGAAATAACAGATACATAATCGCATAAGCAAATACATAAGTATAACAATACAATAACATCCACTGCACATGTCGCAGGGTATGTGAAAATAGATACAATAAATCAGAATACATGATAACATATATACATCATCTGAAAAGAAGTCTCTGAGATAAGAAATAAGAATGATAAAGGTACATTTTCTGCAACGAACATCCAACAGCTGGTAATGTGAGGGGAACCCAAATGGTAAGAAGGCACTACCTCCCGACCGCGTGGTTACCTAGTCAAGCTTCCACTCCCACCGTGCAGGGAAGATAATGAACGATCCACATACGGCTATCAAACATAAAACATTCCTAGGAAAGGTACCCCTAATAGCCAAAACTACCTCAAAGGTAACACATGAAGATAAAATAACCCAAAGAAAGAACACTCAATCCAATACCGACACCACATAACCAAACATCATACACAAACCAAGTATAAACCAAATACCAAGATCATAAGATAAAGTCAACGAAAGATAATCATCTCAAGTCAAAAGCCACATGTCAAAGGTACAACATCCATGAATCACCAATCATCATCAATGAAAGTAAATAACCATAATAAACACATCTGACAATAGATACACCACCATACAATAAGTACACCACCAGAGATACACAAAGTCCACAAAGATCTACAGAGGAGACTCAGGATACATACTAGGGAGTGTCATCACATGGCTGTTTGAGTTACCCTGGACTGATCTCCTAAGAGACCCCGGACCCTCAAGTGTTGAGTTACCCTAGACTGGTTACTTTGAACCTCGAACCCTCAACATCACACATATGGAAAACTAGAAAGCCCTCTCAAGAAGACGAGGCCCTCATCTCATTCCCATCCTTAGTCTATACAAGCACTAAAGGCATGGGTAGATCAAAAATCTCTAACTTATCTTTTTAGTGTGTTTCACCCCCATAAATTTTAATTACTAGATTATCACTTATTACATAACTTGCATTAGGTTACCCTGGCACTGACCACTTTGGGTCCTGGACCCCTATGCAAGCCACTCCCAAGTCACGTACCTAGACAACCTCTACTAAGCACATAAAAACATAGTTGTGTCCCATACCACAACACCCATAAAGATCAAACTCGGTTCCTTAACAGGCAACCTGATAACAAGATGGATCAAACTAAATCCAAATACACATAAATGCTCACAAAACAAATCTCATAACTATAAACTCCAATTTGAATCACAAGAATCATCATACATTTAGCCACATAATTGGTATAAAAGAATTCTCACAACCTCTGGTGTACTCCCTAAACTGGTCGACATCTAAACAACACCAAAATCCAAAGCATAGGAAGTACAAGTAAAAAAGTCCAATTCATAGTTTGTGTTTGGATTGAAAAGACACAATAGGGTTATAAGTAAAGTTTCAGTTCTCGTTTCAAAGTATGAATTTGATTGACAATATATTGTTGAGTTAACGATTAGTTCCCATAATTCTCGAAATCGATTTTCTAAAATATTCTAAGGGTAAATTATAAATATATGTTTAAATTTACTAAGATAAATTCTTATTGATTCTCGATAAAAATAATTGTAATTCTATTAGAATCGAAATCTGAATAATCTTTCTTTTAAAAAAAAGATCTCCTATCCTACTAACTAATGCTTATAATTATTAAATTTCATTTTAGTTTAAACAAACTAATATCCATTATATATATATATATATATATATATATATATATATATATTTTACTAGTATTATTATTATTTTTTATTAAATTAATTATATAAATTTATTAATTAATTATTATAAATTACAAACTTTTAATAAATTGAATTGGAACAAATAATATTTAAAAGTAAATTATAATAAATAACATTAAAACTTAAAATTAATCAATTTTAATAACATTTAAAACTTTTAATAAATTTTAAATTTAATAAAATAAAAAAAAATAAAAAAGGGCCGACGGCCTTCCCTTAAAGGGACTGTCGAAGGCGTACCCTACTGTCGCAGGTCTGCGCCAGCAGCGGTACGCTGTACCACTGCTGTCGCAGCCTGCGTCAGCAGCGGTACGCTGTACCACTGCTGTCGCAGCCTGCGTCAGCAGCGGCGCCGACAGGTAAGTGGGAGGGTATGGGGTTATTCCCTCCCCTAATCAAATTATTTAAAAATAATTTTGGTTTTTTATAAAAACAATCAAACTTTTTCCTTCCTTTCATAATAAATTTTATTATTATTATTATTATTATTATTTTAATTTAAGAATTGTTTTATTATTTGGTAAATTTTCATTTCATTAAAATTTATGATTTTCATTTCAAACAAATTCTATAATAAAATTATTTTAAATATATATATATATATATATATATATATAATAATCTTTACATTATTAGTCTGATAGGAAAAACTAAGTTTGACCATTCAAATTTCTAATTTAAATCTTTCTTTTCCTTCAAACCCTACGTGATTTAATTAATTTCCTCTATGATTCTTCTGTATAAACAATGAGAAACTAATTTTAACCAATCAGATCTTGAAACAATCAAGATGATAAACATAATTTCAATCACCCAACAATCACGAAGCAAATAGATATTTCCAATTAAAATTGCATTCACAGGATTTCAAAACCCTACCTCGTACTGATGCTAAAACTCTAACATGAAAATTTCTACTGCAAGCAATATCCTTCAAGCTACGAAAAATTCCTTCTTTTCCAAACCCTCTGAATTGCTCTCCAAACCTGTGTGTGCCCTTTTAAACTTGTGTCTGAAAAACTCTCTCCCCAAATAATGACCCCAAAAACCCTCTAATATAGAATCTAATTACCTTTAGGGTTTCTGTCTCCACAACTCTAAAATAATAATTATTTTATTTAATTAATTCATTCATGCACAATTAATTTCCTTTTTAATTAAAATATTCCTTTATTTTTCCTTCATGCGCTTTAAGTGAATCATTAAATTACTTTATTTAACTATCCACTTTACTTCATTTTAAGTTAATTTATTAACTTTAATCTCATGCGCACTAATAAAATATCTTAATCAAGTTCACATATTTTATCTTTTAAATTAATCTCTTATATTTAAAACTCATTCATGCGAACTTAAATCTTTATGATAATTAAATATCTTTTCACTTTTAATTTCATTTTTAGAAACTTAATTGATAAAATATTTATTAACTTAAATAACAATAATATTTAGCATTTATTTAAAAATGCACTCTAAATATATTATTATTAAATTAAATAAATATAATCACGTTCTAAATTTAAACTTTAACTTTTATCTCCAATATTTAATTCTCTCTTATTTAATTAATTTCTCAATTAATTAAATATAATTAAATATTTATAATATCATAATAATTCTCCATTAAATTAAATCATTAATTTAATCAGAAAATACATCAAACACTCACAAAACAACATACGCACAAAATACTCACGGGTTTAAAAAGGGTAGACAGTCTGTTACGAGTCCTCCTTGCAGGACAAGTATTATAGGCTTATGGCTAGGATTGGACCTGATCATTATCTTCCCATTCTCACCATTTGAGTATCTGTAATAAGGCACGCTCATCCTGGCAATTCAGGGAAGTCGATGCCCGGTACCTGCATCCTGCATAAAAGCCAAGCATGTACATGTATATAATATATCTAAACTAAACAGACAATGGCAGGGAGTGGTTCATCGTGTAGATCCCGACTAGCAGGTGACTACGACTCCCTCCCTTAACCACATCAAACACGTCAGACAGAAAGATAAAATAAACATGCGCACCATACACATGCAAGTATGGGGTAAGTATCATAAAAATCACAAGTCTAATATCAAATGCATATATATAATAATGCATCTCTATCAATACAACATAATCATCATTAAAGACATCCTGTTAACATTTTTATAAAAGAAATCACATTTACTAACTAGGATCATTAAAATATCATTAATAACACATGAATGAAATCAACTAAGCAATAATAACTGATACATTTGTAATCAAAGTCATGAAATAATATCATAATATTACAAATCTAGTATTTCTAAAACTAATCAATGCATAAAATCAGCCTAAGGAATTTGACAATGATAATAGAAATGCGAACTAGGGGCAGACACTACACATTATTGAGAGCCTTGATAGCTCCCTTAATCTCCTCAATAGAGATATCTTTAGCAAGCATAGCAATATCATCCGAGTCCAACTTTTTAGGAATAAGCATTTTGCATTTTATGATATTTTTAAATTTGAGTTAAATCTTCTTTCTAGTTTTGAATGGATAAAGAGAGTGCAAACCCTTAAATATTAGCCAATTTCTCTTTCAATCAATAGAATAAGTAGGATTTAAAAAAAAAATTTAAAAAATTAAAAAATTTTCACATCTCATAGTGGGTGTGCTCTTTAAATTTGTTGCAAATCAATTTTGTTGAAAAATAATACAAATGAAGTTGCAAAATGCTCTATCTAGCCACAATGTTTTAAAAGCAATCATAACAAAATAAGCAAATACCAAAATTAAAAATGTTGCTTAAATCTAAGCTAATTAGAAGATGTATCATGAAACTTAAGAGTATGTATTAATTCTTTAGGCATTTTTCCACCATATATATAGGAAATTTAAGATAATCCTAGAACAAAGATTTTCAATAATTAACCAAAATTAATATTTCTTCTATAGAAATTCCCAATCACTCATTTTCAATAGTCAGTTTCAGCAATTCCTAGTCACTCATTTCCAATAGTCAAGATAATTCAAATGTCCAAGGCAAAAGTTAATCAACATGTCATGATTAGACACAATGATGATCTAACAAGATGCTTGATTACCCAAGAAATATCCATACAGGAAGCTTGTGATGGAGTCTCTGAGAAGCGTTGGCTGCCGGCTGGGCTAGGGTTTTTCCCCTAGCCTGTTCTTGGTGTTTGATCTTTACTATTTTTCTGTTCTGTTTGGATTGTTAGCTGCTGGACATAATTTGCGTCGGTGTTTTTGGAGATCTTCTGCAGTCAATTTTGGATTGGGGGTTTTATTGTTTGCATGGCAGAGCCTAAGATTTCTTCTCCGTTGGTGAGAACAGATGGTTCTTCTCCAACTATGCATGCAATGCGATCTGAATTGTTTTATTCAGGGGAGAGCTCCAAGCTGAAAAAAGTTAATGGTTGTCTTTTGCGTAGCCATGATCGCCCTGTTCTGGTTATTCCTCCAACAACTGTAATGGAGGACATTGATTATTGGACCAAGCATGCTTTGATATGCAAATTTCTTGGAATCCGGATTTCCCTATCCGCTCTTGAGGCATGGATCCGCCGCTCTTGGCAGGTGGAAGGCGATATGGAGATTATGTTGGCAGGGAATAGTTATTTTTTTGTTGTATTCTCTTGCATGTTTGATCATGATCATGTTTTTGAAGGAGGCCCTTATTTCTACAACAATGTGGGGTTATTTGTCAAACCTTGGCATTCAAATTTTAATTCTGCTGAGGATCTCCCTTCAACAGTGCCAGTTTGGGTTCGCTTGCCTTGTCTTCCCTTGGAATTTTGGCGTGAAGACATCCTTCGACAAATTGCTGCTTTGTTGGGGAAGCCAGCTGCGATCGCACATCAAACCCTCGATAAAAAGGTTATTTCTTTTGCTAGAATTTGTGTTGAAATTAATTTGAATAACCCATTACTAGATTCTTTGGAAATTTGTCTGGGGGATTCTTCTTGGGTGCAACAGTTAGATTATGAATCCCTCCCTTTCCGTTGCCGGATTTGTCATGAGTATGGTCATTTACTGCGGCAGTGCCCCCGTAACTCGAGTTTCAAAGGAGTGGATCGGTCTACAGCTGGAAATGTTGGTGGTTTGGCAGATACTACAGGGAAAGGACAATCTCAAATGGTTAATACTACTAAGGGGATGAATCCACAAGATGCTACAGGTAAGGGTAAGGCTCCAATGCAGGATAAGGATGGATTTACCCCTGCTCGTCCTCGAGCTAAGGGACGTGGTCAAAAGAGGCCTTTGAAAGAAAGATTATCTGATTCAGGTTTTAACCGTTTTGAGGTGTTGGATAGTATGGTTCTAGAGGAGGGTATTCCTCCTCCTATCTCTTCTGATCCAGCTTGCCTAGATGAGAGATCTATTCCTAATGATGCTTGTGGAGCATCTCAAGTTGTAGTATATTAGAATTGTGAGGTTCCTGTAGCTCCTGTGACAACAGCTCTGGTGACTCCTGCAGTGTTGGAAGATGATGATGTTGTTTTGGCTGACTTGGTTAAGGATGTGCTACCATCAGGTAAGGGCAAGGGATCTCCTCTCCCCTTGGGGTTGTTGCCTCGACCCTTTAAGCGGGCTTCTTCTTCTCCCCCTCTAAGGAGTGGGCGCAAAACAAACCAAGAGAAGATTAAACTCACAAGAGATGTATTGATTGAGTCTGGTTCAGTGAAACCTTTGGATTCTCATTTTCCCAAATCTACCCAATGATGATTATTCTCTCATGGAATGTAAGGGGGTTGAATAGCATCCCTATACAAAAGGCTATTCATAACTTGGTGGTTGATCATAGTCCTGATGTTTTTTGTATCCAAGAGACTAAGCTCTCTGTGGAGTCTATGGTCCAACATGCCTCTAGTATTTGGTCTCGTGGCCAATGCCAGTGTGTTGGGGCAACAGGCAGTGCTGGTGGTTTAGCTATATTTTGGGATTCTCAAAAAATTTCTCCTCTTGGCTGGATGTCTTCTTGCTCAGCTCTCTCTATGGTAGCTTCTGCTCTAGACTCAGGAGAGGTAATCATGGTTACTAATGTGTATGCACCTGTTGATCTTGTGGGAAAGGAGGAACTTTGGGAACATATTCAATATGTTAGAAATTGTCATCCTTATCATCCTTGGGTGTTAGTAGGGGACTTCAATTCAGTTTTAAGTCTGGAAGAGAAGCATGGTGGTTTGGCTAGATTGGGGCCTTCTTCTGCTCTTCTTCGACAACACATATCTCTTTTGCATCTCTCTGATGTTAAGCCTTCTAATGGCCTCTATACCTGGAATAATCACAGGACTGGTGTTGCTGCTATCTCAAAACGCCTGGATAGATTTCTTGTTTCTTGCTTCTGGCTTAGTGGCACCCTTACTATCTCTTCAGAAATCCTTGATTGGAGGGGTTCAGATCATTGGCCAATCAAATTTTCCGCTATAGGGTCTTATGTTCCGAAGCATCCTCCTTTTAAGTTCTAGTTGATGTGGCTTTGTGACTCCTCTCTTCATGATTTTGTTTTTTGTTGGTGGAAAGATGGTGCCCCTGCATATGGTACTGCAATGTTCTCATTTTCTAAAAGGCTTCAATATGTTAAAAGGAAGCTCAAGATATGGAATAGGGAATGCTTTGGGAATCTTCACTTTATGAAGAGGCTTTCTCAAGAAAATCTTGATGTCATCACAAGGGAGATTAGAGATCGAGGTTTCTCGGAGGATCTTGGCTAGGCTGAATCCCTTGCTTCTAGAGCTCTAGAAGAATGGGAACTTCGAGAGGAAATTTTTTGGAAGCAAAAGGCTCGAGTTGATTGGCTCCAAGAAGGTGATCGAAACACTGCCTTTTTCCATAAAACAGTGCAATCTCGCCGAAATTAGAGCACTATCTCTTCTTTGGTTAATTCTCAAGGTATCCAACTGAATTCCTTGCCAGCTTTGTTCCAGGAGGCTATTTCGTACTTCTCTACCCTCTTCTCTGAGGACTCTCCTCCTGCTGATAATGAAGAAAATATTATTTTGTCCTGTATTCCTTCCCTTATCACTCAGGAAATGAATGATTATCTCATGCGTCCTATCTCTTTGGAAGAGCTGGAGGCGGTGGTCTTTGGCATGCCTAAGGGGAAGGCTCCTGGTCCTGATGGTTTTCCAGTTGAATTCTTTCAAGAATTTTGGGACATCATTAATCATGATTTGTTGGAGGTGGTTAAAGAATCCTATGCTAGCAAGCAGATGCTTCGAGCTTTGAACTCTACATTCTTGACTCTTATTCCTAAGAGAGAGGGTGCTAATCAATTGGAGTTTTTTAGACCAATTGCCTTATGTAATGTGGTCTACAAAGTTATTAATAAGCTGATTGCTGAGAGACTGAAAAGGTGGCTTCCCATTATTATCTCAGAAGAACAAGGTGGTTTTGTTGCTGGAAGACAAATTTTGGATGGGGTGGTTATTGCTACTGAGGCTATTCACTCTATGGCTACTTCAAGGGAGAGAGCCATGTTTGTTAAGCTGGATATGGCTAAGGCCTATGATAGAGTTAAATGGAGCTTCCTAAGGAGTATTCTTCTTTCTTTTGGATTTAGCTCTGACTGGGTGAGTTGGATTATGAGTTGCGTTACTTCTGCCTCTTTTTCTATTCTTATTAATGGTCAACCTTCACAACTATTTGGTGCTTCTAGAGGCCTCCGCCAGGGTGACCCTCTCTCCCCATATCTATTCATCATCATGGCTGAAGGCTTGGGCAGATTCATTAAGCAGCAGGTGTCCCAGAATTCTATTCAAGGCTGGCGGTGGGGTAATGGCTTACCTTCTCTTTCCCATCTTCAATTTGTTGATGATTTTGCTCTTGCCGGTCTTGCTAGGATCAAGGAAGCTGAAGCCTTTTGACATGCTTTGGACATTTATTTGGCAGCTTCAGGCCAGAAAGTTAATGAGCACAAATCTTTCATTTACTTTTTTAACACTCCTGATTCTATTCAGCACAGGATTGTTGGTATCCTACGGTTTCAGATAGGTTCACTTCCTTTGACTTATCTTGGCATTCCTATTGCTGTTTCCAGGCAGCCATGTCTCTTTTGGCAAAATTTGATTACCAAGCTTCACGATAAGGTAAATCATTGGACTCATAGATGGCTTTCTACTGCTGCCCGGGTTACTCTTCTTCAAGCTATTATCCAAGCTCTTCCTACTTATAGAAGCATGGTTCATGCTGCACCTATTTACTTTCTCAAGGAGTTTGATGCTCTTTCTCGACAATTCCTTTGGAGTGGTAATTTGCGTAGTACTAAATGGAGCTTGGTTAATTGGGCAACTGTTTGTAGGCCTAAAAAGGAGGGTGGTCTTGGTCTTCGTTCTGCTCTATTGAGTAGACAAGCTTTGGCTGCTAAACTTTATTGGCGATGGTGCTCTGGACAACATCAACTTTGGGCTTGTATTATCACTCATAAATATTTTCATGGTGCTGATCCTTGCTCTGTTTCTGCACTTCCTCTTGAAGGTCGTGGCTCAATGGTTTGACATACTTTGAAGATAGGTGCGATGTTGGTGAAGAGGGGTCTGTTCTGGATATGTAAAGGAGGTTCTCAGGCTTTGTTTTGGTCTGATGCTTGGGATGGATTCCCTTCCATTTTATCCATATACCCTCATCTTCAGCCTCTTTGTGACTCTTTTCTTGCCACTGGATGGGATAAAGTGGCTCATTACAAGACTCCTTATCAATTGGGACCTGTTGTTGGTTATAGATGGAAGCATTCCTCTGATTTGCCTCCTAGAGGTACAGACATGGATCGTCAGGAGCTTTCTCAAATTCTGGCCTCTAGAGAGTGTTCCTCTTTGCTTGGTCCAGATGTATTGGCTTGGGGCGGTACCTTGTCTGGTAAATATCATGTCTCTGCTGGGTATCAGGAGATAACTAGACAATTATTTGGGGATGCTGAGGTCCCTTGGTGGAAGCAAGTCTAGAATAAAGTTTCTTGGTCCAAGTGCAATTTTTTCATGTGGCTAGTGGCTCACAACCATTGTCTTACCTGGGATAATCTTTGTAAACATGGATTTCAGGGCCCCTCTTATTGTGTTTTGTGTGGTAATGGAGAGGAGTCTATCTCCCATCTGTTCTTCCATTGCTCCTATTCTACTCAGATATGGCACCTTTGGTGGAGCGCTTAGGGTTTCTCTTGTCAGCATGCTTCCTCTTTGCCTAAGTTCTGGGCTCGCTTGGGTAGTGCTCCCTCCAAGTCTTCTTCTCTCCATGCTTCTTGGATTGCTGGCCCATCTTTCATGCTTTGGCATATCTGGTTGGAGAGGAATCGTCGCATATTCCAAGATGTTTAGCTTGGTGTTTTGCATCTTTGGTGGAAAATATCACATTCTCTCTAGGAAACTATTCTTGTGAAGTGTGAGCTTGATGGGGGTATGGATCCGGTTGATCTTGCTATCTGTAATCGCCTCAATTTTCATCTGCAGGATGGGGTTGCGGCTCATAGGTTTCCTTCTATGTTCAGGCAGCTTCACCATCAGAGGAAGGGTCGGGTTAACCGGGCTGGGCACTGGACTCCTCCTCCCTATGGAGTTTTGAAAATTAACATTGATGGTTCTTCTCATGGGAATCCTGGTCCGGCTGGTATTGGCGGAGTGGATCGTTGTAGTTCTGGGAATGTTAAATTTTTCTTCTCAATTCATAAGGGTGATTATACTAACAATCTCATGGAAGCTCAGGCTATTTTATATGCTGTGGAACAGTGTTGCTTGTGGGGATGGAGTAAGATTATTTGTGAGTCTGATTCCCAGGTGGTGGTGAACATGCTTTCTTCGCAAGAGCTTGAGGATGTTTTTTGGCAGCTGGCCACTATTGTCAAGCATATTCTTTTCTTCTCTTCCTCTTTTCAGTTCATTAGGTTCAAGTATATTCCGTGAGAATGGAATAGACCTGCTGATTGTTTAGCCAAATGGGCTTCTAGTCATGATCCGGGTTGGAATATTAGGGATAGGGGGCAACTGTCCTTTGAGATGGTGCAAGAATTTGATGATCTTGTTGCTCAGGATCGAGCTCCTTGTTGAGCTCTCCTTGTTGTATTCCTTTCTGTCTTAATAAATTTTTACCCCTCTTTTTGCTAATCAACATGTCATACAAAGAAAATTATGTTTATGTTCCCCCACATAGGTTATCACACAATCAAATTTCCACTAGTGGGTATCAATGATCAGACTATTATGATAAATAATTGTAACACACTCATCCTTCAAAATACTTTTGGGTGATTTCTTTATCAAAAACTCAAGACACCCACGAGCTTGACATAATCCATCAAACAAATCTATCTGAGAATTACACATTGTACAAAATAAATATGTTCACTTGAAAACTCCGAAAAAAAGTAGCATGGATACCTTACTTCCAAGCCCAAAATATCACTTCAATAATATTTGAAATTTTCTGAAATAGCTGAAAATATCTCAAGGAATCCTCTCCATGTACGGTAACTGTTATAGTTAATATTTGTATAAATCACCATTACCTAAAGTTTTATTTGGAAATTAAATATTTGAATTAGTTGGCTTAAGCCATCAAGTTAGATCTCAACAAAATAGAAGAGAAAAATCAGGTAGCGTAATTTGATGAGGTCGATCCCAACACAGTCAAACCAACCACAACTAAAACTATTTTTAAATTCAAAAATCATAACTGGAACAAGAGCCAATGACCCTTTTCCTCTCATGGACGACTATAATTTGTTATAGGACAGTCTATCACATACAAAGGTAAGTTGAAGGTTGAGAAACCTATCAACTCAATTTGTTAATATAGATATGTTAAGGAAGCAATTGGACCGTGGATTCACACTATACGTCTTCAAATCCTCCATCAATAATTTTCCATGAGAGCCCTTCAAATCATTATGTTGCTACATGCTTCACGTTTGATCGCAATTCCTCTCTAAAATATTGCACTTGATGCTCACATTATGGCGCTAGTAGGGAGTATGCAACACAAATTTATAGATTTTGGTACTATGCATGCCAATTGCAATTTCCTTAAAGCTTCCAAATTTGATTCAATGAGACATTTGGTGGGTCAAACAATTCACATGGCTTCTGGATGCTTCCATGTTTTCCATGCATTTCCACTAGAGAATTTCTAATAATCGAGAGCATGTGAAAGGGATGGGCTGGAGATTCAGAGATGAGTATGATACTGCACTGTAGGGGAATGAGTTTGCAACTATGGGGCTAATTTGCATTAGATCCTATCAAGCAAGATGTTAGAGCATTCAACATGGAGGAATGTGTTTGGAATAATGACATGCTTTAGACAATGAACATAGTGAATAAAATAAATATAAGAAGTTATGATGTTTCTGCAATGATTTAATGGTGATGCATAAAAGTAAAATAGATTGATTAGTGATGGATAGAAAGAAAACAGACAAGATATTGATTTGATTTTGGAATATATGACTTGATTTTATAAGATATGATTTTTTGGAGGATAAGATTTGATGTTATGAAGTTATGAACATTCCAGTTGATGTCATGTTCGATAGATTGTATAGAGGCGATATAACAAGATGGATTGGTAGTCCACTTTAACAGACACAGATGGTTTTAGTGTGAGATAATTTTTAGTGAAATCCCCATGTATAATAGTCTATCGACTAATTAATAAGCTCAAACATGATCCTTAGACAGAAATTGCCTCAATGGACACAAGACTATTTATCCTTAAATTTCACTTAAATTGTGCAAAATAAAGAGGGTTCACTGTTAGAGTTGGAAAGACATATATCTTACAGTTGCATGCAAATTTAACAAATAAAGCAGAGGAATTAATTTGCACACAATAACAAAACAAGGAGACACAAATATTTAATGTGATTACCAAATAGAGAGCCAAATATTATTATCCAGTAAATCAACACAATTACAATATGCAATCTCTTGCAACTCAATTTGTTGCAAGAAGTAACCCCAAAATTTTGTATTTCAAAAATACATTTTAGTTTAATATATTTTTTAATAATATTTTGTTAGCATTAAAGATAATTTTTTATTTTAATTATATTTTATATATAAGTGTAGTGTAGTAAATTCTAATCCTTTATTTCACACTCTATTTGGGTCCCTATGTTAGGGTGCTTTCTCTAAGATTATTTTAAGCCTATTTGGCCATATCCTACTCTATTATTTAATTATTAAACTCAAAATTTAATTGTCATCATATGCTGATTTTGAGACAAGGTCCTATGTTCTAAATCACAATACGCTGCCACCCCTTTTCTTGGTCCATGTTTGAATACTTGTCCTCTAAAAATGATGCAAACTTAAACATGTTCAAGTCGCACCATCCTTCATTTGTAATTTGGTCTTGATTTTCTCAATCGACAATTGGTTGTTAGCTATAGAAGATGAAAATCAAACCACTACAAAAGGTGGCCATGCCACTTAAGGACTCATCTCCAACTCCTTCTTTGAGGAAACCATTGAGATGTTATGATCTTTTAGTTGACTCACTATTGTAGGTAGCATTTTTCATTGCACCAAAAGCTCAAATTGTTAATGCTCGATACAAATGTTGAGACTTACCCAGATCCACAACACAAATCTCCAAGAATGAGCTAACCACCAAGTTAACACTCTAAACAATCTCCCCCTCAACACCAACTGAGTATTCAATAGCTGAAGGGAGACTCGAACTCGTAACCCAAGGGCTTTGATACCAATTGTAGGTAGGATTTTTTGTTGAAATAAAAGCACAAATTGTTAATGCCTGATACAAATGCCGAGACTTACCCGGATCCATGACAAAAATCTCCAAGGAGGCGTTTACCACCAAGTCAACACTCTCAATAGCTATAAGGGACATTTTTTGTGCACAATTGAAGTATACTAATAGATAAAAATACTTGGCTAAGAGAAGACAAAAGTATAGGTTACAAGGATCTTCTAGACAACTCCACAATCTCTCTTCCTAGGAAAAATACATGAGTATAGTTTGATAGTGCATAGTGCAAGCATCCTATATAAGAAAAAAAATTATGTATTGTATTGGAAAGTACCAATAAGTAGTATTTGGTTCCAAATACTAAATATAATTTTATAGGTTAAAATTTAACTCACAAAACAAAAAGGAAACAAGAAAAATGACAAGAGAAACAAAGAGATACTTCCAGGGGGTCCATCATATGAAACCCTCAATCCAAACAAAACTTTCCTTTTGTGTTACCTACACACATAAGACTAGGGATAAAATTTTAGGGGTCATTGTGTGTAGAGGTTTACCACAATCAAATCTTTGTTGTAATGTTTCCACCTTCATGTATGTAACCGAACAACACAATTGTGATAAAATGACGAAAGAGATACAAGCAATAATAGTGAAGTAAAATGATATGCTAAACCAAAAGCAATGGAATATGTTGTTCAAATTAGGAAAGCTTGTTGGCAATTGGAGTGGTTGATTTGGGAAGTAGAGATGTTGTATTAATAATAGGTTTTGCCATTGATGTCAACATATGCTCTTTAGTTCCAAATGGAGTCAGATTTTGTATATTGTAGGTCATTGATCAATCCAATCTAGGAAGTGATTGGTATTTTTGGATATGTGAGCTTACATTTGTGTAGGAGTGAGGACATTGGGTCTATGTTCACTATACTTTATTTGATATTCTGGTTGAGTTATAAATTTAGTGAAGACTGGTAGTAGATGATTGAGTAGGAAAGTATGCCAGAGGTAGTTGTAGTATTTTGGCTATAGTTTGATGGCAAGAATGAATAGATATTGTCAAGCATGAAAGTTGTTAGAAGACTTGTTTGTATGCATATGTTCAGATTTGTGAGTCATTTGACTTATTCTAGAAAGATTGTTGATTTGTAACGAATGATATAATTCACTAGCAAAGTCATTGTCGCATGCTAATTATTATGTCAAGTTTTAAATTTGTATTGTAGCATGTGGAACACTTCATGTAATGTTTATATAATTGATTAAGAAGGTGTGTATTCCTTAGCATGGTCCTCTGTAATTAACCATGCTTTGCGAAAGCTCTAATAGGATGACCTAATAAGATATTGCAGATATCAGTACAATCATTTTGTTGTTGTATCTACCACTTATGTAGATCTTATATCTTTGAAGAGTAGTGAGCTCCCATTATAATACAACTCCTAACAAGGTTGATACTTCTAAGAAGGTCTAGTCCTCTCACAAGGACTAATGTACTAAATGCATGTAATGACTCCAAACAGGATCTAAACTCATAACAAAGAATTTTCAGATTAGTACATTGTTGTGGGTACTACCCCCACCAAGGTTTTCCCTTGGTTAGGGTTTCCACAAAAATAAAATAAAATGGTGTTATGTGTTTCTTATTGTTGTGTGCTTTACTTTTTAGCTTACTTATTTGCCGATCTATATGGTTAAGTTTTGATATAAATTGTTGGTGTAAAAGTGTTTCAATACTAATCCACACAAACACCCAGATGTACAAATAAGTACATTGAGAAAGGGGAGATAAAGATGAAGAGATGTAAGGATATATAGATGGGGAGACATATTGATGAGAGATAAGGAGACATAAAGATGATGAGAAGGAATAGTGAATAGAGGGACAAATACTTAATTGACCTTCCATATAACTCTACAACAATACCCACTCTACACTAAAGTGAGATTACTAGTCACCATCAATGTAAAAGTTGAGGTACAATTTATTGATTGATATCTTCACACTGATAACTTACTCTTTGATTGATTAAGATCCACTACAATCTATAAGATTCACTCTATCATCTTTTTTTAATATTTGCAACAACTCACCCCTTATTATTTTAGTGCCCATATTCAATCCATTTGAGTTTCCAGATATTCTAGCAACCTTCAGGAAGTGGTGACTGATCAATATCTTTATGGAATTTGAGAGCATTATTTGTGTGATTCATTTTCTGTTTATTTTGTTTTCATTTTGTAACATTCATTGAGATTGCATCTAATGTATTATGTCAAACTCTACAACCTAATGATTGCACATCTATCTTTGAGAATGCATATCAAAGGTTGTTAGATGCTTTGGCTTTGCAATTTCATTTTCCATGTGTATCCAAGTTTAAAAATTCATCACATTTTCCACAACTAACTTTTCAAAACTTTTGCATATGGGAGGAGAAAAATGACTCAAAAAATTAAATTTAAAATAGGCCCCTTTCAAAAGCTTGGGCAACATCTGGCTGTATCTACGGACAAGGAAAAAGAGGGATGTAGGATGAACCCATAGAAATTGGAAAATAAGTGTGTTATGTGATGGTCAATAGAGTCATAAAGGGAGGTGATGTAGGAATCAAATTGAGAAACTTGAGGCGAGCAAAAAATGAGACTAATGTGACAATTCTTTTTACCTAGACTATGTACATGGTAGGTGAATCATACCTATGGAAGCTCTAGATGAGTTATAAAAACCAATTAACTAGTTGAGAAAAATTAATTTCATGGTGAGATAATAGATGGAAACCCTCGAGTAACTATGAACTCAATTTTAGGCTTGCTCCTTGAATTTTATACCACATCTATTTGTCATATACAACTTCCCTAAGTGATGTGAGATATCGAAACAATTGCTTTACATTGAGGACTTTTGAATCTAGAACCAACTCAACTTCCCATTGCATATCATTAATGAGATGACGTATTATAAGTTCTAGCTTATTAATGCAATTGTGATTTTTTTCTCCATTTGGAAAGCCCTCTCTTCTTAATCTTTCATGATTGGCCATCATGGAGTCCTTGATTCTTTTCTGATAACTAGTAATCTTTTAATTCCATATATATGATTCCCAATTTTCCTATCCAATAATAATTTGTATTTGAAAATTCATCCTCATCATACTTGTCTTGTATCTGGTGACTTTCATTTTTTATCCCTTCTTGACCTTGTATTCGACCTTTGTTAGGATAAGTAGCCACACTAAATTTTTCCTTATTAATGCATGCATCATCTCATAAGTTTTCATAATGGAAAGTATTGTTTAGAGAATGAGTCTCAAGAGAAAATGGATATTTTATGTAGGCATCCTCATTAAGTCTTTTATCTTCACAAGTTGACCTCATGTGCAATAAAGTGGAACTTTCCTTAACCCGTCCTCATCTTTTTTAACTCCTTGACCACAACACATTTCATCAATTCTCATTTCTTTTATAAGATAGGATCTTTTATTTATCTTGTTTGATAAATGTGAATGATGCAATAGATGATATTTTCCTTGCATTACTTGTAGTGCCTCAAGAACATCTATCTCCTTTAATTCATAGACCTCTACTTATGGTGCACCATAATGATGAACAGTAGATTGAGGAGGCATTGTACCATATAAAAATCCACTTTCCAAAGTAGTGGAGTAATGATAAAAAGTAGATCCTCCATAGAATTGAACATTATTTTGCATTTCTTGATGTTTACCACTATTCAAATTTAATGACCCAATCTTTTGAGACGATGTTCAATAGTCAAATTTAGACATGAAAATTTTGTATATTCTATTATGTGATCTCTAGAAACCATTTTTGTTTCATGTGTATCAATATCATCTTTATTTATGAGGTCATCTTTAATGCCATGATTTATAATCTGTGCCTTCTTTGATGAGACACTTTCAATTATCTTAGAATGCAAGACTACTTCACACCAATTTTTCTCAATATTCATAAGATCATTCACCAAAGATGATTCATGATTTTCCTTTAAACCATCTAACTCAAGATTATCATTATTTAATAATAGAAAGGAAGAATAAATGTAGGAGTTCGTACATTGATTGTTATCAAAGGTACAATTATTCTCCATATACATCTTCCCCATTGAGAAAGTCTCTATATGTAGCCTCAAGACACCATGTGGGAATATAACCTACTAGGTATTCATCTTGATGAATATTTTCTTCATCCTTACATTTGGGTCACATGAGACATTTGATACCTCTTCTTTAAGCTCATTTGTATCAAGGTGATCAAAACATTTCTTCAAATTATTAAGATGACATCCTAATACTTCTATACGTCCTTCTTCTTCCTTAGAAACCATTTCTTGATAATCTTCTCTAACTGACATGACAACCTCATCTTTTTCCTTGCATAAAATTTCTCATAGATTCCTTCCAATTTTTTGATTGTAAGATGTTTTATTAGTAGGAGAATGAATCTCACATTTATCCTCTACATCTCTTGCAAGGGCTGAATAAAACATTGATCTACCTTGGTAGGAGCAAGTCTAATATTGCCATAGAATATTTCTAGGAACTCAATTTATTTTTTATCATCAAGAATTTGATTTCTTCGATAAATTAGGGAAATAGATAGATTAATTTCATCATTATCCAACATTGATTCAGATGATTCATACTTCCAAAGAATTTCCTATTTTTATTTGCATGTATAATGCCTTTTGAATGAATTGTAGATGATCATAAGAAATAAATAGGTTATCTTGATTCTTCTTGAATCATTCATAGAGCTTGAGAAAAAAATGGATAAATCTTTCCTTGATCAAGTTTTAGGTCAGTATAAAATCTCTTCAAGAAGTCAACTTGTACAAGATCATCAAGGTCTTACTTCTTTGATATGGAAAGTCTTCATCATCACTATCACTTTCCACCTATCCTTTATACCACACCATTGTCTTGATTTCAAATCTTTACATAGAGTCATCACCTTCCATTCTAGGGAAGGTGCCTTTATGTTTTTGAGGAATAAAACATATTTGACATTTCTCTCCCTAGCAAAGTCGCCAAACATCTATTGGTAAATATATTTTCCACTGCAAGTACTTCTTGACAAATGACTATGTTTTTCCTATAGGCAATGACAATCGTATTGCAACCTTTGTCTACATTTGAGAGGTGAAGATCCCTCATATGATAGGGGTATTTGATATTTTTGTGTACTTTTCACCTAAAAGTAGAAAAGGATACATAGAAAAACTAAAGAAAATAGATGAAAGAAACCCCCGAACTAGATATACAAATAACATATGAGATTCCTAAAGGATAATAATTTACAAGGGGATTTTAGCACATAATAAGACTAAATATACAATAATGAAGTATAAGGTACTATCACATTCAAGCCAAGGTACAAGGACATTATTGCACTTCATCAATTGTATATGTCATTAGGATAAGAAACTAAAAGATTCTCTCTCTTGCTCTCTCTAGACACACACACACACACACACACACACACACACAAAGATATCACTAAGTTGACATGTGATAAATTAGCAATAGTAACTCAGTAATGCATCTTGACATATGAACAAAATGCTGTTAGAAATGGGAAATACTGAGAGGGGAGGGGGGGTGTTGAATTAGTATTTCACCAAACTTTTTCCCAATTATATGTATCTTTAACAATCTTTAAGCATGCATATAAGATTAAACTAAACAGTAAACATAATAGAAACACAATACAACTCATAAAATCATTATTTGTCGACAAGGGAAACCCTGTCGAAGGGAAAACTTGGTAGGGATGGTACCCACAAAATGATCCACTAATCGAAAGTATCTTGTGTAAGATATTGACCATGTTAGGAGTCTATTACATCTATATAGTGTATATGTCCTTGATAGAAACCTCAACCATGTTAGGAGCTGGAGTTATAATTACAAAAGTAGCAAGCCAAGTCCATTGCTCAAATGTGCATATACAATGACATATTTTGTACACAAAAAGGTATAAATACAAAAACCTTTTTGACAGTGTTGATATCTTCAATATCTAATTTGTCCTTGATGGCCCTCCTTTCACAACTTTACATATACTGCCTTTTCTCTACTCTAACAGAAAATTTTGCATCATACAATATCACAAAATAATGACATAGTCATCACATCACTTTTCATCCAAATCCCATCACATCACTTTGTATCCAAAGCTCTTTCCTTCATACCTATATGTTCCATCCTGCCACCCTTCAAGTCATCACAAGTGTTCTAAAATAAAAACCCACTTCATGCTAAGTTAGGGTTAATATCTAGGATGTCATACCATAATAGTTAAGTAATTATTTTGCTAAAGCAAAATAATTCCTTAACACAATTTACCAATTCGTTATCTTTGTTCCATTGTTCCTATACATGAAGTTGCAATTGGTAAAACCTTGATAACTCTGTCCATACAAGTCACGATGACTAGCACTTTCACATATAGATTCCTTGTACTCTATACTATCTCTTGTCAAGTGCACACATGCAAAAATTCTATGAGTGAAGTGGGCTAATCGAAAAGTTATCTCTATTGTTTGTTGCCACTTAAACAATTTTCTAAGTCTTCATACCAAAAACATGACTTCGTATCTTGTTGTCTTAATATAGGTTATATATTTTCATAAATTAAAACCTCATCATATATTCATACTCTTTTAGCTAAATTGCTGGCAATCTCCCCATTTGATATTGATGGCAACCTATAGAAAAATTGGCTAAGTCCCAAAAGTTTCAAAATAACAAGATTTGTGAAGTTCTTCATATGGCCATAAAAATTTTCAAAATGTTGATCATTTTCATTATATTCCATCATTTACATTATACTCCCACTTAGTCTACATTCTACCTTATATCTCCTTATGGCTAAGTGCACCAAGATGGTGTACAAAAAGGGGGTATAAGTTGATACCTTTTTTTTGCAATTAGGTAAACCTAAACTTGGATAGAACGTTAAGGGTCACCCACTCAAAATGTTAAAATGTGTAAAACATACAAATTGTAGTGTTATGAATATACTTTCTAAACTACTAGAGTTTCTAAAAATATGGATAAGAGTATGTGGGTCAAACCCTGTGCAGATGAAAAAAAAATTCCTTTTTTTTAGAAAATATAACATAGTTGTTTTCTTGTGCAACACAAAAGACATAGTTATATTTGTGCAAAATAAACACACACACACAAACCTACTAAATAACTCATAAGAAATCTCTCATACAAATTCCTAACCTCTTGCATTCTCATACTAACTCCTAACCTCTCTCTCTCTCTCTCTCTCTCGTTACCCTTAAGCATTGTCTCTCTCTGAGTAACCCTTAACCCCCTCTCTCTTAATAACCCATCTCTCTCTCTTTCTCTCTCTCTCTCTCTCACACACACACACACTCACACACACACACACACACACACACACACACACACACACATAGACACACACTCACACTCACACACTCCAAAAATATCTCTCTTACTAACTCATAACTTTTGTCATTCTTTACTAAGACCTAACCTCTCTCTAATGTTTTACCCTTAACCTTTGTCTCTCCCTAAGTAACCCCTAAACCACCCCCCAATCTCTCTCTCTCTCTCTCTCTCTCTCTCTCTCTCTCCATGTCTAATCACCTCTAGCACTCTCACACACACTCTCTCTCACTCTCTCCATCCTATCTCTCTCTCTCTCTCTCTCTCTCTCTCTCTCTCTCTCTCTCTCTCTCTCTCTCTCTCTCTCTCTATCCTATCCCCTTATCTCTCTCACTCTCTCTGCTAGGATTAAACCACAGATAGAAAATATCAATTACATGCAAATATAACCAATAATAAAAAATAATAGATCACATACAAAAGAACACAAGGCACCAATATTTAATGTAGTTCACCCAATCCCTGGGCTACGTCCGCCAAAAAATAAGTATGATATTATTACAATCTAGTGATTACAACTTGATTAAAATTTGTAATCCCTCACAGCTCAATACTATTGCACGAATTAATTTTACATTAAACTTAATGAAAATACCTAACCCTAAGCCCTTTTATACAAGTAATTTTATGCCACTTTAGGGTTACAACATGTCAGCCATATGTCAGCCATAAAGAACTTATGAAGTATGCACAATACTTTCTTGATCAGTCCCCACAAACTAACAATCTCCCACTTGGTGACCAATCAGGCTCCACACTAAACAACAATATATTTCCCACTTGGAGACTGATCTTGTAGCTATGCCGCTATGCCATGAGGCTCCCATTAGACTAAACCACCTTGGACTCTATTGTTCTTTTATTCATGTTCAGTCTAGAAGACCAACCAAAGCTGAAGAGGAGTTTAGCTTCTCCCTTGTCACTACCTTTGTAAACATATCTGTTGGATTGTTAGTTGTATGTATCTTATCTAGCTTTAACTATCCATCCTCCAAAACTAACCAAATGAAATGGTACCGCAATTGTATGTGTTTAGTCTTTGAATGCAAAGCTGAATTCTTAGCAAGATGAATGGCACTCCTACTATCTGCAAACAAGTAATTATCCTTCTGAGGGTGTGCCAATTATTCTAAGAAGAACTGAAGCCATATCATCTCCTTGGCTACCTCTGTAGCAGTAACATACTCTGCCTCTATAGTGGATAGAGCATTAATCTTATAACTTAGAAACCCAGCTCATGGCTGCCCCACCAATAGTAAAGACACAACCTGTAGTACTTTTCCTAGTATCAATATCCCCTTCCAAATCCAAGTCAACATAGCCTTGTAAATTAGTAGTAGAGCCCCCAAAGTGTAAACAATTATTGGATGTTCCTCTCAAATATCTGAGAATCTATTTCATTGCATTCCAATGCTCAATTCCTGGATGACTTATATACCTGCTAATAACTCCCACTACATGTGCAATATCTAGCCTAGTGCATACCATAACATACATCAAGCTTCCTACAATTGAAGCATAGGGTACCTTGGACATCTTATCCTCCTCTTCTTGTGTCTTGGGACACATCTCCTTAGTCAACTTCAAATGACCATGTAAAGGTGTGTTGACAGTTTTAGCATTCTCCATAGAGAAACATTGTAACACCTTCTCAACATAATCAACCTAAGATAGTGTCAATTTCCTATTCTTCTTATCTGTAAAAATCTTCATACCAAGGATTTGATTTTCTGCCCCCAAATCCTTCATAGAAAATGCATGTGCTAACTGGCATTTCAGCCCTTTAATATGATCCATATTAGACCCAACTACAAGCATATCATCAACATATAAACATAAAATAATGTAGTTGTCACCATCCAATCTCTTAAAATAGATAAAATGCTTTGAATGACACCTATTGTATCCATGCTCATGCATAAAACTATCAAATTTTAGATACCATTGCTGAGGTGCTTGCTTCAAGCCATATAAATTGTTCTTCAATTTGCACACTAAGTTATGCTTACCTTTGACCTCAAATCCCCGTGGCTGAGCCATATATATCTCTTCATCCAAATCACCATGAAGGAAGGCTGTTTTAACATCGAGCTGCTCTAAATGCAAATCTTTAGTAGCCACAATACTTAAAACAGTACAGATAGAAGTCATCTTAGCAACAAGATAAAATATCCAAAATCAATGCCCTTTTTTTGTGCAAATACTTTTACAACTAAGCTGACTTTAAATAGTTTCCTACCTCCATCCCCTTCTTTTAACCTATTAACCCACTTATTTTGTAAAGTTCTTTTAGTTGTAGGCAACTTGCATAAATCCCATGTCTTATTCTTTAGCAAAGAGTCCATTTCGTCTTTCATTACATACTCCTACTGAATCTTAGTATCCACCTACATAGCTTCATCATAAAATTCAAGTTCACTAGCATCTATTAATAAAATAGAATACAAAGAGGGAGAAAATATTTCTAGAGATCTAATTTGCCTTGTTGACCATCTAACATGCACTAGTGTGTGTGGTATTTATTGTTGCAGTTGTTGTACAACATGAGGAATGGATAGAACATCATCTTGTGGAGTATCATCTAGCACTACATAATTATCTTCTTTTTTCTCATGTTGTTGGAATAAATCTTTGTACAACACTTTCTCATTGAATATGACATCCCTGCTTCTTACAATTTTATGATTTTCAAAATCCCAAAACCTATAACCAAATTCATTAATGTCATATCCAACAAATACACATTTCTTTGACTTAGCTTCTAGCTTGGTTTTGTTTTCAAAATCTATGTGAGAAAATGCTTCACAATTGAAGGTTTTGAGAAAAGAATAACTCACCTTCTTAGTAGTCCATGCTTCTTCTGGAATACCACAACCCAAAGGAGTAGAGGGACCTCTATTAATAAAATATATAGTAGTATTGCCTCCTCCCACATGTGTAAGGGCAACCCAACATGTAACCTCATGCTCCTTGTGCGCTCCATTATAGTCTTGTTCATGCGTTTAGCCACTCCATTTTCTTGTGGAGTCCTTGGAATAGTTTTTTGTCTATGAATACTATTAGTGGAGAAATAATCTTCAAATTCATGACTACAATACTCACCACCATTATTAGGTCTGAGACATTTTAATTTCTTACTAGTCTTATTTTCAACCAAGCATTTCCATTTCTTAAAAGTTTGAAATACATCAGATTTCTATCTAAGGAAATAAACCCATAATTTTCTAGTTGCATCATCAATAAATGTAACATAATAATGAGAACCACCAAGGGAAGATACCTAAGCTGGTCCCCATACATTGATATGCACAAGCTCTAATTTCTCCTTTTTGTTTTCCTTCCCAGATTTCACAAAGCTCACTCTCTTTTGTTTTCCATACACACAAATTTCACAAAAATCCATATTAACACATTTCAGACCTGGTAAAACTTTCTTTGAATGAAGTACTTTCATACCTTTCTCACTCATGTGCCCAAGTCTATTGTGCCATGACACTATATCAGAATTTACAACAACTATTTTTTCTCTTTGCTCAATGGAAACAACTATTCCTAGACATTCATTTTTCTATGAAACAATTAAAGTAGAAGGAACAATATGACCTATACAAAGATATAAGGTTACTACTTTGACACCTTTTGCTACTAAAAGAGAACCTTTTGAAACCTTCCAATTTTTGTCATTAAAAGTAACTACACAACCCTCATCATTGAGTTGTCCTGCTGAAATTAAATTCCTACTCAGCCTTGGAACATGTCTTATCTCATGTAGTAGCCAATGATTCCCATTCTCCAACTTAATCTTAACTTTTCCCTTTCCAACAACCTAACAGAGTTCATTATCCCCTAAATAAATAAGTCCAAAATCACCATCGACATAATCGATGAAATAACCTATATGAGGTGTAGCATGAAATGAAGCACCAAAATCTAAAACCCATGAATCATCAACACTTTCTAAAGACAGAAGCAAAGCATCCCCTTTGGATTTGTTACTTACCACATTTGCCTTCTTGTCTCCATCTAGTTTATCTCCTTCATTTTTCTTTCGATTCTAACAATCTTTCTTTTTGTGCCTTGGTTTCCCATAGTACCAGCAGTCATTCGATCCTCTTGATTGAGACCTCCTCTCCTTTGACTTTCCTCTTGATTTTCCATGATTTCTAGAATTACTTCCTCTCTTAGTCGTTCTGCACCTACTTTGTGCATTCAAAGCACTTCCTAATTTAGATCCACCTAAGGTTTTCCTATGAGTTTCCTCACTCAAAACAACATCGATCACATCATCATATTTTAGGGTACTAGATCTAGGAATAGAATTGCTCATAACCATTACCAAGCCATTCTAGCTTTGAGGCAAATAACACAAAATCAAGAGACCCTAATTTCTTCATCAAAATTGATACCCATAGAAGATAACTAACTAGTAATAGTATTAAACTCATTTAAATGATCTGCAATAGATCCACCTTTTTCCATTTTCATATTAAATAAATGCTTCATGAGAAATACCTTGTTTGAAGTGAAGGGCTTTTCATACAGTGTCGCTAGGGTTTTCATTAACTCTTCTGTTGTCTTCACTTTTGTAATATTAAATGCCACCGATGATGCCAAGCATAATTGAATGCTTCCCAGTGCCTTTTTGTTTAAAAGATCCCATTCATCATTTGACATAGATCCTTGATCCTTGGCTTTGCCTTCCAATGGCTTCCATAAATCCTTCTAATAAAGATTGTTTTCCATTTGCATCTTCCATAATTGGAAGTTCTACCCATTAAACTTGTCAACCCTTAGCTTACCCTCATCTACTATCGCTCCCACTCAATCGTGAGACTTTCCTATAGAGGATAACTAGAAGAAAAACCTCTCTCTAATACCACTTGTTAGGATTAAACCATAGACATAAAATAACAATTACATGCAAATACAACTAGTAACAAAAAATAATAGATCACACAAAAAATAGCACAAGGCACGAAGATTTAACATGGTTCATCGAATCCCTGGGCTACGTCTACCAAACAAAAAGTTTGATATTATTAAAATCTAGTGATTACAACCTAATTACAATCTGTAATCCCTTATAGCTTAATACTACAACAAGAACTAATTTTGCATCACAACTTAATGAAAATAGCTAACCCTAAGCCCTTTTATACAAGTAATTTTATGTCACTTTAGGGTTACAACATGTTAGCCATATGTCGGCCACAAAGAATTTATGAAGTATGTATAGTACTTTCCTAATCATTCCCCACAAACTAACATTCTCTTCATCTCTCACTCTCTATCCTATCCCCTTCTCTCTTCCTATCCCACTCTCTCTCTCCCTCTCTCTCTCTCACTATCTCTCTTCCTATCCCCTCTCCCTCTCCCTCTTCCTATCCTCTTCTCTATCTATATTTCACTCACTCTCTCCATCTTCGCCCCATTTCTCTCTTACTAACTTATAGCCTCTATAATTCTCTCACTAACTAATATCATCTCTCTAACTCATAAATCTCAATCTTTCACCTTTCTCTCTCTAATTAACCTATAAACCTCTCTTGCACTAAACTCTAACCCATCTCTCTCTCTCTCTCTCTCTCTCACACACACACACACACACACACACACACACACACACACACACACACACACACACACACATAAAAACACACAGACACATACACATGCATACACACACTGATGACGGGCCACACCACCCGTACCAATTCACAACCAAAAATGAAACAATATGGAGATAGAGAGAGATGAAAAATTGCTTCATAAAAATTCCATTTCTTGAACTTCTTGAACTTGATTACAAATGATAATAGGCCTTTCTTAAATAGGCACTTCTAACCCAAGACATTACAAACACAACCAATGTGGGATAAAAGGTAAATACAACTACCTTTAAATAAATATTAAATTCCCACCCAAATACAACTAAGCACCCAACAAATATTAAATGCATGATTTAAGGAACTTGCCGCCTACACACCTCGATTAATGGAATGACAACTATTTTTATTATTTTCTATTTATGCCACCCATGCACCTTGAAAATAGAGATTCCTTTTTTCTCCACTTTCCCTATTTTCTATTTTTAATTATTTTCCTTCCATTTTCGTCACTTTCTCTCTCCTCCACAAATTTTTTTTTTTTTTTTTTTTCCTTTTTTTTTTTTTTTTTCTTTTCTAATAATTTAATTTTCCCATGCAAGATGCTCCTGCATCAGACTCCCCTGGTAGATAGAAAAGTGTGTCCCACACTTTGATGCCACAAGAATGATATACCACCATCTTCATCTTCACCACAAGCTACGACCTCAATAGGGACAAGAAAAACCAACATGCAAATCTTTCACATTTTTTTTTTGCTGATGCATGATGCTCCTGCATCCGACTCCCATGGTAGGAAAAATTTTGTGAATATGGATTCACAAAATGAAGTAGCCACTGTTGACAGATTTTTTTTCCTCTTCCTCCAACACATAGCTGGAATAAGTATCTGATGTTGATATATTTCCCTTTTTCTTCTTTTCCAACACCTAGCTGGAACAAGTGTTTGCTGCTGAAAACACTCCTTCGCAATGAACTCTATCCAAGTATAACTCTCATCCTCATCCAATCTTGTTGAATTAATCACACCTGTAATAAACCCAGCAACACCATACCAATCTTCCTTTGCATACCACACATGACTAACAAGATCCTCATGCAAACTATCATCAATATCTTTTAAACTCATATCAAAGACAACATCCCATGATTCATAAGAATTTACTTGTTTGACATCTTCATCTTTGCTTGCCTCTTTCATGTCGTCAACAATGCATGTAACTACTCCACCTGCTTGATCTCCAACGAAGGCACTATATTCTTCCTCCATTGCTGCAATCTTCAAATCATCTTGATCTACTTCAGGTTCAAAAATCTTGCCATCTTCATGCTCTTCCTCTTCTCTTTCATCTTCTTCAACTTTAGGTTCGCAAATAATATCCTCTACATCCACTTGCTCTTCCACTAGATCATCTTCCTTTTCCACATCCAAGGAATTATCAACATCTCTTTGCTGGTAATGTGCTCTTCTCTTCTGCAACTCAACTTCTAATTCATTCACTTGCTTCTGCAAATCAACTAGCAATGATTGTTGATTTCTTGCCCTAAATTTCTCAAGTCGAGGAATCCTTAGAATCCATCCAATCACAAAAGTCATCTTCTTCTTTCTCTTCTCCATAATCAAGTCTTTAGAAGACAAATCTCATGCAACACAAAAACCTCGTGCAAACTGCCTCACAGTCGGCGATCTGTCTACACAATCAAGAACTTCTTGACAAACTTCACCCACTCAAGGTCCTGGTGCAAACTGCCTCACGTTCGGCGATCTGTCCGCACACTCAGGAACTCCTGCTCTGATACCACTGATGATGCATCACACACTCACACACACACACACAAACACACACTCACTCTCACAAACTCCTAACATCTCTAATTCTCTCACTAACTAATATCATCTCTCTAACTCATAAATCTTAACCTTTCACCTATCTCTCTCTAATTAACCTATAACAACCTCTCACACTAAAGCCTAACCTGCCTCTCTCTCTCTCTCTCTCTCTCTCTCACACACACACACACACACACACACACACACACACACACACATCCTCTTCTCTCTCTCACACTCTCTATATCTCTCTCACTCTCTCCCTCCCTCTATCCTATCTCTCTCTTTTTCTCACTCTCTCCCTCTCTCTCTCTCTATATATATATATCTATCCTAACCCCCCTCTCTCTATCTCATCCGATATCTCTTCTCTCTCTCTCTCTCTCTCTCTCTCTCACACACACACACACACACACACACACACACACACACACACACACACTCCTAGCCTCCTCATTCTCTCACTAAATAATATCCTCTCTCTCTAAGTAGCTCCTAACTCTACCCTCTCTCACACCAATCCCCCACTCCACCCCTTGACCAACCCTCTCTCTTACTCTCACTCTTACATGCACACACACTCCTTGACTCCTAGGCTATATCTCTTACTAACACCTAGTATCTTTTATTCTCTCATGAACTAATAACCTCTCTTTATCTCTCTCTAACTCATAACACTTAACTTGTTTATATCTATAAATAAGAGATAGAGATAGAGAGAGAGTTAGGAGTTAGTAAGAGAGTCAGAGAGGTTAATAATTAGTAAGAGATAGTGAGAGAGAAATATTGGAAGTTAATGAGTCTGTGGATGTATGAAAGAGAGATATTTTAAGAGTTAGTAAGACAGAGATCTTAGGATTTTGTGTGTGTGTGTGTGTGTGTGTGTGTGTGTGTGTGTGTGTGTGTGTGTGTGTGTGAGAGAGAGAGAGAGAGAGAGAGAGAGAGAGAGAGAGAGAGAGTATGACAACACTTAAGTATCTACCTATACCATCCATGTTTGGGAAACAATGACTACTTATTGTAGACAATTTTTGATTCAAATGGATGGAAATAAAAATATTGATGTCCTAGAATTATTTTAGTTCCATTACATTATAGATATCTTCAATACCTTTCAAATTTTTTTTGAATAGAGTCAATCAAACTTTTGATGTGAAATTTATAGCCTCTAAAATAGAGCCCATTTTTACTTCTAAAAAATGTGATCAGGTTTCTTTTTTAATATATTTCAAAAAGGATTGGTTAGCTAGCCTGGATACTTTTTGAAATTTTAAATAACGTGATCAGGTTATTGATGTTTCTATTTTTTTTTTTTCAGTGTCCACTTTTTTGTACACCATCTTGCTACACACACCATTATACATACATATAATTTTCCATACATACATAGACTTTCCCTTTGACATCAATGACGAAGGTGAGTCAAAAAAAACTATATACAAGTCAAAATTTTGAGTCCACCTCTAATTTACCATGTTGATGGATTGTTTACCAGTGCTATACAATCAACAAAATTGCACTTCGAACTAATGAAGCGTATATTCCATACATTGCACACTGAAGCTGATATATTGATATGTGTGCATAAGCCATATGATGCCAATTCAGTAGCTCGGAAGTATGGATAAGTAAAGTGTTCATAAGATATCTTGGCCTTCAGACATTCATCAAGCTGCTTGAGAATTGGATCAATCTTCATTGATAAATTATCTCTTAATAGATAAAATCTCCACAATATCTTTTCTTTTCTTGCCTCCAACATTCTGCGCTCATCATGAATTTTGTTGATTCTTTGCTCCAAGTCAATGACTTGAGCATGTGCACTTTTTAATTTAGTAACCATACTTTTCAATTGATTTTCTTTGTCTTTCATTTTTGAAGTGAAGGTTTGAATGTATTCATGCGACAAAGTACATTTCTCATATAAATATTTACCTTCATATATATACCTTCTCAATTCTTTAATGCATGTATCCAAATTGGCCAAATCATTCTTGACATTATTACATACCTTGCTAAAAACATTAGCATCATGTTCAACTTGGGATTTCATATTAGCAATTTCTACTAATGTCTTGAATTGAGTGTCAAACTCTTCCAATACTTTGTTAGCCTTTTTCTAAGGATTGCCCTCATTAATCTATATTGATATCAGGCCCTGCATTTTATTTTTCATGTTTTCAAGAGTCTATTGGGTACTCTTGGTTGTCTTTCTTTTCTCAATAATTTTGTTGAATGAATAAGTTGAAATTATTCTCGAGTTTTCAATATCATTCTTCTATATTTCTACAGAGTTGTTCATCATTTTCACCAAGAATGAGTCCAATGGAGACTTGGATGAGCTGAATATTTCTTTGCTAGACTCCTTGGTGGGTGTGACTAATTGCAAATATAGGGTCTTACTATCATCTTTCTTGGTGCAGTGGCCCAAGGTCCTAGACAAGGTGGTGAAACACCAATTTTGGATAGATTAGGAGGTCAATAAGTGTCCAAGATGACACAAGACAATAATGAAATCTCAAGCATCCCTAGAATGTATTTAGGCATATTTCTTGCATGTTGTAATAAGCCCTATGGGAAAGTCAAAGGTTAGTTAGCATTGGTCAACATCATGAATTGACCAAAAATCTTTATTTTCATGTTTTTTAGCATTCTTGCATGATTCATTAAGTTTTGATAGGCATGTGAAGTCATTTGTTTGGAAATATGGAAAAGTTGTCATGCAACTTTTCTTGCAAAATTGGAATGTCAATAGTCAGATTATTGTTTTGATCAATCATGTAAAGATGAATGTGTAAGGTCAAGAGGCTTGGTCTATAAGATGGATTCCTTCAACCTAGGAAAGGGTTGGAATGTGTTGTAAGAAATTTGAATCAATAAAGAAAGTTTTTTTAGTGGGAAACTATATACAGATAGTGAGTACAACCTTGAGATCGTCTTGCAAAGTGATAGTAAGTACATGTTTTGATTGTGGATGTATTCATTAGGCTTGGTCGTGTAGAATAAGCTTGTATCTATTTTGGTTTTATTTGTGCCTATTGGTTAACCTAGTCTGTAGTTAGGGTTTATCTATAACGAAGTCTCCCTCCTAATCCCCACAGTGGAAAACCCTAGTTTTTGGTGTATAGAAGGGGTATATAATGGAGATGACTATTTTAATTTTTATTCTACCACCACCCACCTTCTTGGAGGTCTCTGAGAATATTTGAGCTAAGCATTTGGTGTGCTTAGCATGAAAACATTTAGAATTAATGTTCCAAAATGCATAAGGATATTCATGGGTTCTTGAGTTTTAGAAGGTAGAAATGTGGAAAGATGTCCTAGGTTATGGAAGAAGCATTTTTTATGTGGGTTTCAGATTTGAAGGCTTAGAAGCCCAAACAATGTTATTAATTCTATCTAGCCTTGAACTAGGTCTCTAAAGTTAAGGGGTTAGAAGAGTCAACTCAGAACCCATCTTGTGAAGTTTGTTAGGTCTTCATATTTCATTAGAGATTCTATAACTATTTGTGTGATTTCTTTGGAAGCTTTTGAATTTTGGTGTTTATTTTGGTTGGAAAGTGCTACTAGGAAAGAGCCCCTATTAGGCCTCCTAGAGCAATTTGTTGTTTTGGTTTAGAAGGAAGACCAAGACCTATCAAAGGGTTATGAAACTTGGTGAAATGGTGGAAAAGAGTACAAAGAGGTGTAGTGGAGTCTGAGATCTTTGAGGGTGCAAGGGAGTGAGATGTGGAGAAGTTTGGTTTCCTTTTTGAAGGCTTGAGGCTACTTGAAAGATAGGGATGGCATTATGGGGTGAAGTTGGTGTGTTGAGGAAACCAATCACCACCACCCTAGTCTTGAGTAGGTCCTAAGGAAGGATATTAGGATATTCTAGTGATTAATACCCATTACTTCCATCATAAGTGGTATCAAAGCTCAACTTGGATCTTGTGAATTGGATGTTTGCACTTGATCAATGTTCTACATCAAGGATAGATAAGATGGTAACAGATGTAGAATTGGCCAAGGAAATTCAAGAATAGAAAGATGAGAATAAGCAGTTGAAAGAAAGGTTAGAGTAGTTGGAAAAAAAGATGAGATTAGTAGATAAAACTACTAAGAAGATTGAGGAAGACCTCAACAAAGAAAAAGGAGATATGGACGAGAAGGAAGAGTAGCATGTGGATGATCAGTACAACAGCATGCCTGCAGACTGGGAAACATTCATAAAAGCCTTAGAGACTTTTGGTAATAAATGCATTGATACTCCTATTTTTGGAGGGAAGATGGATCTTGATGCCATAATGGATTGGATGGAGGCTCTTGAGAATCATTTTGAATGCAATGGAATGACAGAGGGGAAGAAAGTGAGGCTAGCCTAATCAAGAATGAAAAGAGTAGCCCTCACATGGTGGAATTTCATTTAGGAGGAGAAAGTCAGAGAAGATAAGAACAAACTTACTTCATGGAAGGTAATGTCTAACATGATAAGGGATACTTATGTTCTAGAGGACTATGAAGTCTAGTTGCACATAAGAAGGAAAAATATGATGCAAAAGAAGTTGAATGTAAGCCATATATAGAAGAATTTCATAGCCTTTGCATAATATAAAGAATGGTGGAGCCAGAGAGTGTGAAGGTTGCTAGGTATCTAACTGGTTTGAGGTATAAAATACAAGAAGTCACCATCTTATGCCCCAATACAATGGTAAAGTGCTTCCAATTAGTAGTAAATATTGAAGAGAAGATAAACAAGAGACACGAGAAATCAAATAGGGGCAAAGGAGGAAGAACTAATCAAAAAAGGGGAGGAAAAAAATTTCCAAGGAGGCTAGAAGACCATCAACAAAATGAACATAGAAATGAAGGTGGTAACAGAGGTAAAAACTCTCATAGAGAAAATCAAAGATTCAAAGGGTAGAAGAGGTCATTTAATAGAGGTAGAGGATATAGAGGTGGAAAAGGAAGGGGACATGGGATCTTAAAGTGTTATTCATGTGGACAAACAAGGAATACAATGGCTTAGTTTCCACTAAAAAATGCAAATCCTCCTAACTAGAACAAAGATAAAAGGAATTAGTTAGCCATGACTGATGAATCTTACTATAGTACTAGTGCCACACAAGTTGAGAGTGCAACACCAATGTTTGGTGGAGAGAATTGAGGAGGACTATGTTGAAGATACCTTTGAAGACAGAGCCACCACAAAGGAAATCCCTATTTAGAGCTCAAGGTAAGGCATATGGAAGCTTGTGGAAAATTATAGTTGACTCTAGATCTATAGAGAATGTTGTATCTCTAGAGAAGGCTAAGAAATTTAAGCTTAATAGATTACCTCATTTACTCTCGTCACAAGATCTCATGGTTAAACAAGAGTCATAGTTTTACAGTAGAAGAGCAAGCATGGGTAGAATTTGAGCTTGGTGAGTATAATGATAAGGTTCTATGTGAAATCATTCATATGGATGTCTATAATTTGATCCTAGGAAGGCCATGGTAGTGTGATGTGAATGCCCAACATAATGGTGAAAAGAATACCTATCTGATAGAGAAGGATAGCAAACAATTTAAGATGGATCTTTTACCTGATCATGTTGAAAGACCAAGATGATAGTGTAGTTAGACTGATTAAAGGTAAGGAGTTCTTATAGTTAACTAAGGAAGGTGATTTTGAAGGGTATGCTCTAATTGTTAAGCCAAAGGAGGAAGTCAAGAATAGAGAACCACTACCTAAAAAGGTTACATAATCACTAAAACAATACCCTTCAGTAGTTGTAGAGGAGAAACTAGAAGCAATACCGCTTGTTAGAAGAACAAACCATCAGATTGACTTAGTGTCTAGTGCAACATTGCCCAATAAGCCTACCTACAAGCTCACACCACAAAAAAATGTAGATATGAGTAGACAAGTTGTGGAATTATTGAGTAAAGGATTAGTGAGGAAATTTTTGAGCCCATGTGCATGTCCATCAGTTTTAGCACCTAAGAAGGATGGTAAATGGAGACTTTCTATTGATTCAAGGGAAATCAATAAGATCACAATTAGGTATAGGTTTCCCATGCCTAGAATTGAAGACCTAATGGATTCTCTAGGAGAATCATGTGTTTATTCTAAATTGGACTTGAAATAAGGATATCACCAAATTAGGATCAGACAAGAGGATGAGTGAAAAAAAACTTTCAAAACTAATAAGGGACTATATAAGTGGCTAGTGATGCCATTTGTCTTGAGCAATGCACCTAGCACATTTATGAGATTAATGAATGAGGTATTGGTAAAATTCATTAGAAAGTTTGTGATTGTCTATTTAGATGACATTCTGATATTAACTAGGAACAAAGAAGAACACTTGGAGCATCTTAGCACTGTGATGAAGAAATTGCATGAGCAGAAGCTACACATCAACTTGGAAAAATGTGAGTTCTTTAAGTCTAAATTGGTTTACCTTGGTTTTGTGAATTCAAAAGGATGACTAAAGATGGATCCTAGTAAGGTAGAATCTATTTTGAATTTTCCTAGTCCTAGGGCAGTGGGAGATGTTAGGAGCTTTCATGGTTTAGCTACATTTTATAGGAAATTCATTAGAGGATTCAGTGGGATAGTACCTTCCATCCTTGATACCATCAAAGGAGGAATTAGATGTAAGTTTAGCTGGACTAAAATAATAGAGAGGAGTTTCAACTTTTGAACAAGAAAGTGGCAGAATTACCCACCCTAATGCTACCTAGTTTTGATAAGTTGTTTACTGTGGAGTGTGATGCTAGTAAGTATGCTATAGGAGTAGTCCTTAGTTAGGAGAATCATCCCATTGAATTTTTATTAGAAAAATTGAATAAGGCTAAGTAGAAGTATTCCACTTATGAACTTTAATTGTACTCCATGGTTCAAGAACTAAAGATATGGAAACACTAGCTCATGCCGAAGGAGTTTATAATGTACACTGATAATCATGCCCTCAACTTTTTGAATAGACAAGATAAACTCAACCATAGACATGTTCAATGGGTGGAGTAGATTCAAGCATTTACCTTCTCAATAAAACACAAAAAGGGGATTACCAACAAGGTGACCACTACTTTAAGTACGGGAATACTTGCATTCCAAGAAGTCAAGATACAAAGTGTGGGATTGGAGTAGATCAATGATCTATATAAGGAGGATTCTAATTTGAGAGAGGCTTACAACACTTGTTTGGACTATGCTAACACTTTTCATGGTGAATTTTCTAAGTATGTATTGCAGGATGGCTTATTATTCAAAGGCAACATGTTATGTATCCCAAAGTCATCAATGACATAAAATATTATTAATGAAAAGCACAATGGGGCCCTTGGAGGTCATTTTGGAGTAGATAAGATACTCGAACAAGTGGAAAGGTTCTATTATTAGCTTGGATTGCAGAATAAGGTGAGGAGATATGTAGAAAGTTGTTTGATTTGTCAAAGGGCCAAAGAGATATCATCTAATGTAGGATTATACCAACCCTTACCAATACCTACTAAACCTTGGGATAGCATAAACATGGACTTTGTACTTGGGTTACCTAAGATTACAAGAGAAGTAGACATGGTGTTCGTAGTAGTTGATAGGTTCACAAAAATGGCTCACTTTATACCTTGTAGGAGCAACCATGATGCATCTCATATTACAAATCTTTTCTTCAAAGAAGTGGTGAGAATTCATGGAATCCCTATAAAAATAGTGACTAATAGAGACACCAAATTCATTCGACATTTTTGGAGAACCTTGTGGAAGAAAATTGGCACACATTTGGCTTATTCATCATCTTATCACCCTCAGACTAATGGCCAAACTGAGGTAGTGAATAGGTCCTTGGGAAATCTACTTAGGTGCCTAACAAAATAACATGGTCTAGTTTGGGATCAGGTAATCAGTGAAGTTGAATATGCATATAATGACTCTATTAATTGGTCAATAGACATGACACCTTTTGAGGTAGTAAATGAGTTTCATCCAAGGGGAATCATGGAACTAAGGGATTTACAAGACATGAAATCAAGAAGTGCCACAGGTGAGACACTTGTAGAACTAACGAAGATAGTCTATGATCAAGTGAAGGATCACTTGGAATAGTTAATAACTAAGTATAAAGACAAGAAATATTAGAGGAAGAAAGAGATTTATTTCAAAGTTGGTGACCTAGTGATGGCATTTCTAAACAATGATAGGTTACCTAAAGGTCTAGGCAACAAACTAAAAATGAAAAAGATTGTTCCTTGCAAAATTTTGTATAAGTATGGAAATTATACATACAAATTGGAACTACCATAGGGGATAGGTATATCACCTATTTTCAATATAGTAGACCTCACATTGTACAAAGGGGATAACAACATGAATCCTAGTAGCAACAATAGGGTAGATTTTGAAGTAAAATGGATGAAGGACTTACCACCCAATAAGACATTATAGTTTGAGTGTATACTGGACACTAAGACAATCAAGAAGACAAAAAACAAATCCTATAAGGAGTACCTGGTGAAGTGGGAAGGCTTATCTAAGGTGGAAGCAATCTAGATGATAGAGGAAGATATTATAAAACATGACACCACTCTTCAGCACTTAGCAACTCAAGGGACTTGAGTTTTCCAAACTATGAGAGTATGGTGTAGGGATACAAGGTCCTAAACAAGGTGGTCAAAAACCAATTTTGGATAGATTAGGAGGTCAATAAGTGTCCAATATGACACAAGACAATAAGGCAATCTTAAGCATCCATAGAATTTATTTATGCATATTTCTTGCATGTTATAATAAGGCCTATGGGAAAATCAAAGGTTAGTCAATGTTGGTCAACACTATGAGTTGACAAAAATATTCATTTTCATGTTTTTTAGTATTCTTGCATGATTAGTTAATTTTTGATAGGCATTTGAAGTCATTTGTTTGGAAATATGGAAAAGTTGCAAAAATTGTCAAAAAAAAGTTGTCATGCAACTTTTCTTGCGAAATTGGAATGTCAACAGTTAGATTTTTTTTTGATCAATCATGTAAAGATATAAAATGGATGCCTTCAACCTAGGAAAGGGTTGGAATGTGTTGTACAAAACCTGAATCAATAAAGCAAGTTTTTTGGTGGGAAACTATGTACAGATAGTGAATACAACCTTGAGATCTTCTTGTAGAGTGATAGTAAGTACATGTTGTGGTTGTGGAAAGTTGTGTTTTGGTTTACTTGTGAATGTATTGATTAGGCTTGGAAGTATAGAATGAGCTTGTATCTCTTTTGGTTTTATTTGTGCTTATTGGTTAACCTAGTCTACAGTTAGGGTTTTATCTACAATGAAGTCTCCCTCTTAATCTCCATGGTGGAAAACCCTAGTTTTTGGTGTACAAAAGTGGTATAGGATGGAGATGAGTTTTTTAAATGTTGTTTTTCCACCACTCATCTTCTTGGAGATCTTTGACAACATTTTATCTAAGCATCTGATGTGCTTAGAATGCATACACTTAGAGTTAAAGCTGTTAAAGGCATAAGGATGGTCATGGGTTCTTGAGTTTTGGAAGGTAGTAATGTGGAAAGATTTCCTAGGTGATGGAAGAAGTATTTTTGATGTGGGTTTCAAATTTGAAGGCTTAGAAGTCGAAACGATGTTATTAAGCCTAACTAGCCTTGAACTAAGGCTCAAGAGTTACAAGGTAAGGAGAGTCGACCTAGAACCCATCTTATGAATTTTGTTAGGTCTTCATAGGTAATTAGAGATTTTGTAACTAGTTTAGTGAGATCTTAGGAATTTTTTGAATTTTAGTGTTTGTTTTGGTTGGACAGGGCTAGTAGGAAAGATCCCTTATTAGGCCTCCTAAAGTAATTTGTTGTTTTGGCTTAGAAGGAATCCCAAAACCTACCAGAGGGTTATGAAACCTGGTGAAATAGTGGAAAATAGTACAAAGAGGTGTAGTAGAGTCTAAGATCCTAGAGAGTTCAAGGGAGTGAGGTGTAGAGAAGTTTGGTTTCCTTTTTGATTGCCTGAGGCTACTTGGAAGATAGAGATGGCATTGTGAGGTGAGGTTGGTGTGTTGAGGAAACTAATCACCACTACCCTAGTCTTGAGTAGGTCCTAAGGAAGGATATTAGGATATCCTAGTGGTTGACATAATTTCTCTTTGATGATCTCTCCTACCCCCATCTCCTCATCTCTAATCTCTTGTAGGGTTTTAACTTGTTGTCTTATTGTTGCTTCCTTCTCTACTTCTATAGAGTCTAGAGTAGGTGTCAAAGTTGTAGAAGTTGTCATTGTATCAATCTTTTCCTTCTCTTTTTCTATTCTATCCTCTCCTTTTTCTTCTTTCTTTCCTTATTTATCCTTTCTTCTTTTCCTCAATTTCCTTCCTTTCTTCTTCTTCTCAACTATAATCAACAATATTTCGAGCTGGCAAATTTCTAAAAAATAATTCTGATTGTGTACCAAATGGATTTGCTGAAATAATAGCAAAGGGATATTTTATGTTTTCCAATGTATAACTTCTCTCACTATCATAAATCTCCCTTGATGTGGCATAACCATATGATTAGGTGCATGCAAGGTAGTGTTAGTCACCTTATTTTATGTTATTATTGGAATCTCTAGTACTATCATAGAAGTACCCACAACTATTGAATTCGATGGTGTAATCAATTCATTTCCTACCTCTTCTTTTGTGGTGTCCATAGGAATTGTAGCTGGTTCATTCTCTACTTCTTTCTCTTCTACTCTAGGTGTGTCAACATGGATCTATGGTGCACTACCTTTAAAATATGTTAGTACCTTTATTACTGCTTCTTTAATTTCTTTTTTTACTTGCTCATAATTTCCTCCCATAATGAGGATTTTCCTTGTTGTATTTCTCAATAAAAGTTCTAGGCTCTTCATGATTTTCTCAAAATGCTCTTCACTTTCAATTTCAAAAAGTTTTCTAAAAATCCTTTCTCTTATTGCCTTATCTTCTTCTCTAACTCTCTTGTTTCTTATCTTTAACCTCTCATATAAATCATTTAGTATTTTTCCATGAATGTCAATAATTTTTTGATTAAATAATATCATGCACTTGATCATTACATTATGTAAATATAACTTTTGAAAGTTGACATAAAAATGATAGAATTTGTTTAGCTTGGTGAGATTACCTTCATTTATGATCATGTTATTCTATTGGATACAATTGTCTAATTGTGTGTTTTCATTGATGCTACACAAATTTCATATCAGTTGTTAGTCAGTGCTTACCGAGCTCCCTTGGTCAGAAAGATGATTTTCTTTGTCTACCAAGTATTCTTGAAGATTACTCTACAAAAACAGTGTCTAATGAGCTCACTCAGGCATTGAAAGAATTCTGGTAGGAAGCAGTGTTAACCAAGCTCTCATGGTTAACGAAGAAAATTTGGATAGAGTCAGTGTTCACTGAGTTCACTCAGTTGCGAAAGGATTTTGCAAGTTCACAGCATTAACCAAGCTTCTGTTGGTTAACATAGGAGATCATCTTAGAACTAGTGTTTACCAAGTAGGGTCGACTATCAAAGGATTTTGTTGATTCGGGATATGAAGTTTAATTATTTCAAGTATTGATCCCAGCTGACTATGGTAATGATTATTAGTCATTGTAATTTTTCTTGAGTCAACTTGACAATTTGAAGGATATAAATATAAGGTCAAGTTGTGATTTTCAATAGTATGCAAGTGTATTTGATTGATTGAGAAGGAAAGTGTATGAGTGAACTTGAAGGATGGTTAGATATCCTTGTGGAGTAGCAAAGTAATATTCATTTAGGAAGGATCCAGTATGAAGCAAAACAAAGATATGTAATCAGCAAATCAATTGTATCTCAATTAGGTCATTTTATTGTTACTTTCTTACCATTGTAGCAATTATCCAAAATCTCTTAACAAAGTTGGTTTAACAGCTAGTTGTAAATCCTCTAATAGGGTGATAGCTCCATTGAATTGTTTTAAGACCTCTTACAAGGCCACTCCTTACAGGGTGATTAAATCCTCTAACAAGGTCACACCTAACAATGTGTTTTGTAACCTTTAACCAGGTTGGCTCCCAACAAGGCTCACTTTATAAGAGTGAAAAATAGTAACTAATTATATTGATGGTTTTTTCCATATTGGGTTTCCATGTTAAATTTGGTGTCTCATGTGTTCATGTTATTTCTCTTATGCTTGCAAGATTAATTATTGTTAATGACTTAAGATCTGATAAAAGTAATTCACACTCTACATTTACCAAGTTACAACATTTTCAGTGTCTTTACCGAGTGACAAAAATAATTAGTTTTATTAGACATTTAAAGAATATGTTAAATATTTTTGTGGTAACTGATTCACCCCCCTCTTAATTACTCCATCTATATTTTCAACAATTGGTATCAGAGATTTTGTTGCTTGCAGGAAAGGTTTCAAGGACCTAAGCTAAAGGTCAGGATGTCTTACAAGAGAGAAATTCCAAAGCTTACTAGCGACAACTTTATAGCATGACAGGGACTTATAATACTTCATTTGGCTTCCATTGGTGATTCAAGCTTGAAATACCTTGATGAAGAATACACAACTCCTACTGGTACATTATCTGTTGGAGATATTACTAAGAAGAAGAACCATAACAACATGATGATAGATATTGCATTCGCTCTTAGCTATGAAGAATTTGATGAGATCAAGGACTGCAAAATTGCTTTTGAAATGTGGAACAAGCTAAAGGACATCTATGGTGGTGATGATAATGTGAAGAGAGCCAAAGAAGAAAGCCTTAGAGGATAGTTTGATCATATGAGAATGAGAGAAGATGAAAATATTGCCAAATATGTAAAAAGAATCAAAGCCAGTGTTAGTGCAATTAGAGCATTTGGAGGAGAAATCAAGGAAGAAACTGTTGGAAGTAAAGTTCTCATAACATTGCTTCCTATCTATGCAATTAGAGTATCTGCTATTCAAGAAAGGAGGTGTCAGACAAATCATAAGATAACTCTGGATACCTTAATAGGAAGATTAGTAGCTTTTGAGTTAGAAAGCTTTGAAAATTATGTTCTAGGTTCCAAAAATATTGAGTTTGATTTTGAAGCCAAGCTTTCACTTAAGGAGAAAGGCAAGAAAATAAAGGATATTTAGTCAGAAAGTGAAGAAGAATCAGAGGAAAGTTCTAATAGTGATCTTGAAGTTGATGAAGATTTACTTGCAAGGAAATATTGCAAAGGCAAAGAAAAATACAAAGGTAAAGTTTCTTTAATCTATTTTTTATGTGAAGAAGTTGGTCATATTGCTACTAAGTGCCCAAAAAAAGATAAGGATGAAAAGAAGAGTCACATGTACAAAGACAAAAAGGATTTCAAAGGTCATAAATCATACAAGGACAAAGGTAAGAAAACTTGTTTTATGGCTAAAGATTCTGATAACAGTGAAGATGAAATAGTTTACATTGCTATAAAAGATGAATCTGATGATGAAGGAGATAAGATGACACTTATCTCTCATGTTACCAAAAATGATACAAGGATCATAGATAGTGGATGTTCACATCATATGACTAGAGATAAAACCAAGTTTGAACATTTTGAACATTATAATGGAGGAAGTGTAAGATTTGGAAACAATGAACCTTGTTGTATAAAAGGGAAAGGCCGAATCTGATTAACCAAATAATTTGTATGTGACAATACCTATTGGGTTTAAGGACTAAAACATAATCTTCTAAGTGTGGCACAACTAATCAACATTGGACTCAAGGAGGAATTTATGCATGGCAAGGAAAGACTATTGAATGACAAAGGAAGACTGATTGGATCAAGCAAACAAACAAAAGGTAACCTATTTTATCTTGATCTTGGTGATTGCTCATGTTTTATTGCTCAAGTTGAAGAAAGTTGGTTATGGCACATAAGGTTATGTCATGTGAATTTTGATAACATGGTGAAAATAAGAAAATTTAGGAAAGTAAAAGGCATTCTTAGTTTGAAGAAACCAGATGTTGGTTTATGCAAGAATTATCAAATTGGCAAAATGGGAAAGACTAGTTTTAAGAGAAAAAACTATCAATTTGAAGATATCTTGAAAATTATGCATATTGATTTGTGTGGACCTATTGGAATAGAAAGCTATAATGGAGAAAAATTATTTATTCTTTTTGTTGATGACTACTCTAGAATGATGACTGTTATGTATTTAAAAAAGAAGTCAGAAGCATTTGAGAAATTCAAATGGTATTTGGCAAGAGTAGAGAAAGAAACAGGGAAAAGACTATAATGCTCAAGGTTAGACAGAGGTGGTGAATTCATCTCCAACGAATTCAACAAATTTTTCATTAAAAGAGGAATAAAAAGATAGGTATTAGCCCTTGAAACTCCTGAGCAGAATGGAATAGTTGAAAGGAGAACTAAATCCATCATGGATTGTGCAAGGACTCTAATGATTGAAAGGAATGTTGCTATCAAATACTAGAAGGAAGCTATCAGCAGTACAATTCATCCTTTGAACTGAGTACAATTGAAGGACTCATATAAAACTCCCTATGAATTATGGTATGGCTATAAACCCAATGTAAGCTACCTAAAAGTATTTGGAAGTAAATGTTATATCTCGAAAGAATCTAGAAAAGGCAAATTTGACGTAAAAGGTGATGAAGGTATATTCTTAAGATACTCCAAAAAAAGTGAGGCATATAAATGTTTAAATTTGTCTACTCACAAAATCATAGAAAGTGCACATGTGAGAATTGATGATCTTGCAGAAAGGACTGAAGAAGAAAGCAAAAAGGAACCAAAAGATTACAAGAGATTTGTTTACATGGAACTTGATACATTGCCAGACACATCTATCAATAAGGAGACTTCTACTCTCAAGTCTTCCTCAGTCACCAAGTTACAAGAAGTTCAAACCAAGTCACAAGGACCCAAGTCATAGTTTGAAGCTACTGAGCCAATACCTACCGAGTCTAAGAAACCAAAGACAGAAGTTGAAATTCAAGAGGACAACAATCCAATTCATTCAAAAGGAAAACAACCTGTCACAAGGCATCATGCACTTGATCAGATTATTGGAGATAAATCAAAAGGTACTATGACAAGAATTAAGCAAAAAGGTACATGTATACTTGTTGATTTTGAACCTAGAAGTGTTAAAGATGCATTGAAAAATGAAAGTTGGATTGGGGCTATGAATGAAGAAATAGAGAAAATAGAGAAGAACAAAACTTGGACCCTTGTTCCTAGCCCTAAAGATAAAAATGTGATTGGAACAAAATGGGTATTCAGGAATAAGCTAAATGAAGATGGATAAGTATCAAGAAACAAAGCAAGATTGGTATGTAAAGGATATTCTCAAGAAGAAGGAATTGATTATGGTGAAAATTTTGCTCCTATTACAAGATTGGAAGGTGTTAGGATGTTACTTGCATATGCAACCAATAAAAGATTTAAGGTATATCAAATGGATGTTAAATCTGCATTCCTCAATGGTATTCTTGATGAAGAAGTGTACATTGAACAACCAAAAGGTTTTGTTGATTTAGATAAAAGGGACATGGTTTACAAGTTACACAAAGCATTGTATGGTCTGAAATAGGTTCCTAGAGCATGGTATGAAAGATTACATAACTACCTTATGCAAATTGGTTTCTAGAGAACTAATGATAATAGTAGTTTGTACATCAAGGAAGGACTAGATAACAAGATTGTATTGGCAGAGATATTTGTGGATGACACTCTATTTATAGGGAATAATGATCTATGCAAAGAATATTCAAAGCAAATAAACAAAGAGTTTGAAATGTCTATGTTTGGTGAAATTAAGTTCTTTGTTGGACTTTAGATACATTAGAGCAGGAATGGTATCTACATCACTCAATCTAAGTATATCAAGGAGATACTCAAGAAGTTTGGTATGGAAGATTCAAAAATAGTTGGAAGCCCCATGTGTATTGGACTAAAGCTAACCAAAGATGATGATTCAAAAAAAGTAGATTAGACCTTATATAGATCAATGATTGGAAAATTATAGTATGTATTTCATACAAGACCTGATATTGCTCTTGCAGTTGGTATAGTGGCAAGATTCTCGACTAAACCTAGAGACAATCATATGATGGCAATCAAAAGAATCTCGAGATATTTGAAAGGCACTAAAGACTATGGTTTATGGTATAAAGTTGGAGGAAATCTGGACCTAAAAGTGTTTACTAATGCTGATTGGGTTGGAAATATTGATGATAGAAAGAGTACAAGTGGTGGAGCATTCTTTCTTGGTAAAAGGTTGGTATCTTGGACAAGAAAAAGGTAAAATTGCACATCCCAATCCATAGTAGAAGCAAAATATGTTATAGGAGTAGTGAATTGTTGTAATATTGTTTGGTTTAAACAGTTGTTGGAAGGCATGAAGGTTGAGATCAAAGAACCACTTGTCATGTTTTGTGATAATACAAGTGCAATTAACATATCAAAGAGTCCAGTGATGCATTCCAAAACCAAGCATATTGCTATAAAATATCATTTTGTTAGAGAACTGGTGTAGGACAAAGAAATCAGATTGGAATATGTGCATACAAAAGAATAGATTGTAGACATATTTACCAAGCCATTACCTAAGGATGCATTCCTATATCTAAGAGGTAAGTTAGGGGTCATTCCCCTATTAAGCTCACTAAATAAAGTTTTAGTGATGCATCAATAGAAACCAAGTTGAAGATCTATTAGTTGATGCTACGTAGTGAAGAAAATATTGCATATGAATCAGTACTCAAGGTACATTGATCCTCATTTGGTATGTGTTGTCAAACAACGAGAGTTTACTATCATATCTTTCTGAAATTTGTTTTGTGAAAGAAGTTATGTAATTCCTTCACAGAGGGAGACTAATACATAAAAGCGAAGCTTATGGTATAAAAATATAAGAGGGAGATACTTTCTATCAGAAATGGTCTTGTTTTCAAATTTCATTGTGCTATAACATGTGTATTTCCATCAATGCCAAAGAGGGAGATTGTTGGATACAATTGTCTAAGTGTGTGTTGTCTTTGATGTTACACAAATGTCATATCAGTTGTTAGTCAATGCTTACCAAGCTCCCTTGGTCAACAAGACAATTTTCCTTGTCTACCAAGCATTCCTAGAGATTACTCTATGAAGATGGTGTCTATCGAGCTCACTCAGGCATCAAAAGAATTCTGGCATGAAGTAGTGTTAATCGAGCTGTCATGGTTAACAAAGGAAAGTTGGATAGAGTTAGTGTTCTCCAAGTTCACTTGGTTGCCAAAGGATTTTGCAAGTTCACAGTGTTAACCAAGCTTCTGTTGGTTAACGCAGGAGATTGTCTCAGAACCAGTGTTTACTGAGTAGGCTTAGTTATCAAAGAATTTTGTTGATTTGGGATATGAAGTTTAATTATTTCAAGTATTGATCCTAGCCAACTATTGTAATGATTATTGGTCGTTGTTATTTGTATTGAGCTAACTTGACAATTTGAATGATATAAATATAAGGTCAAGTTGTGATTTTCAGTAGGACACAAGTGTATTTGATTGATTGAGAAGGAAAGTGTGTGAGTGAACTTGAAGGATGGTTAGATATCCTTGTGGAGTAGCAAAGTAATATTCGATCAAGAAGGATCCAGTATGAAGTAGAATAGAGACATGCAATCAGAAAATTAGTTGCATCTCAATCAGGTCATTTCATTGTTACTTTCTTACCATTGTAGTAGTGATCCAAAATCTCTTAACGAAGTTGGTATAAAAACTAGTTGTAAATCCTCTAATAGGATGATAGTTCCATTGAATTGTTTTAAGACCTCTTATAAGGCCACTCCTTACAAGGTGATTAAATCATCTAACAATGTCACACCTAATAGTGTGTTTTGTAACCTTTAACCAGGTTGGCTCCTACAAGGGTTCACTTCAAAAGAGTGAAAAATATTAACTAGTTACATTGGTCATTTTTCCCATATTGGGTTTCCATGTTAAATCTGGTGTCTCATGTGTTCATGTTATTTCTCTTATGCTTGCAAGATTAGTTATTGTTAATGTTTTAAGATCTAATATAAGTAATTCACGCTTTGCATTTACTGAGTTACAACATTTTTAGTGATTTACCGAGTGACAATAGTAATAAGTTTTATCAGACATCTAAAGGATCTGTAAAATATTTTTGTGGTAATTGATTCACCCCCCCTCTTAGTTACTCCATCTATATTTCCAACATTATTCATGTTCTCAAACTTAGGCTTCCACCTCTTCTTTCTCTCACTTGTATCCTCTAGTTTGTCATTCTATATTTTAGACTTTGATAGTTCTTGTGAAGATGAAATCTATCCTCTCATTTTCTTAAGTGTTTCTCCTTCTTTCTCTTGTGGCCTCTTTTGTTTGCCAATGTAAGTCACAATCATTTTCTATATTTTTCCTAGTCCAGTGGCTATCTCTGTTACTCTCTTTGGCTTTGGTGAATCCTCCTTTTCTTCTTTTATCTCAATTGGTGCTATTGCAAAGGTACTCTTGGTAGATCTTTTCTATGATACTATGGGGGCTGGTTGAATGTCCTTTTATACTAACTTAATCATCTGAAGTAGTAGCTACTACCACTGCATAAGGTGCAATAAGTGATTGTGCTAATGGAACTACAACCGTCTCTACCATTGAAGGTTTACTTTCAATTGCAAGTGGTTTGGAAATCAAAATCTCTAACTATCCGCTAGCCTTCATTTCCATAGTTGTGCCTACAACCTCTTTGAATTCCTCTTTTCTCATTCATAATTCTTTCAGTAATTTATCAATTTTATTATCCACTCTCTTCTTGGTCTTCTTACTCTACAATTTTCCTTGTACTTCATTCAATTTTTCTTCATAGGTGACCCATATAGGACTCTTCATCTCTCTTTGATTCTAAAATTAGTTTGACATATCGTTCAATCATTTTTTTCATTTACTTCATAACCCATAGGGTCAATGAGCTTTATCCTAGGCTCTACTACCTCCATGCAAGTTGACTCTATTTTAACCATAAAGCATAATTCATTTTTATACTTTTCTACAATAGTAGGTGGTATTCTAAATCTTTGTTTCATTTCTTCCTAAAAGTACTTCATCATTCTTGATATATCATTTGCTATTATGTCAGTGGGTTTCTTCCTAAAGTAGTAGGTAATCATTTCCATTGTACTCTTGTTAGAATCCTATTCATAATTAGGCATTTGTAAGAATCTTCTCATTACTTGAAAGAATAGGTATATCAAAAGTGATTCAAATATGAATGTGGCTACTTTATTTTTCTTGATTATGTCCAAATTATCAACCAAATGCTTCTTGAGAATCTCACACTTGTTGACTTTCTTCTTTCCTACTATCATCATATAAGCTACATGTATAAATACAGTAGCTATTGAACTTACTGTTGGCCATTTCCACTCCCCATTTAGCCCATCACTGATATTCGATCTAAGAGACCTTCAGTGGGATAGATTATTGCAAAGGGTTAACATCACTAAGGTTGGTGGCTAAAATTTTGTGTTAGCTCAGTCCCTTCATTGACCAGGTTGACTCTAGCTATGAGATGCAATGGCTCTCATTTTTTTGCAAGCTATTTGCCCATGTTCTCAAAAGAATGAGATCCTTCCACGCATCACCATTTTGGTATTTCTTCATGCTACAACATTCCTTCAATGCTCTAGAGCCCAAAATTGTGTGAGATACCACCACACCTCTTCAATTTGGCATTTCTTCATACTATAGCTTCTCTACGAGGCTCTGAAACCTAGAATTATGCCAAGTGGTAGAGGGTCGAATCTCCAATGTTTAAGTTAGACCAACATGCACATGTAGATATCGAAAACAAAGATTCAATGGAAGATTTAAAGATCACCATCTGTTTTGTCAAATAGCAAAGCACATCAATGACTTTCGTATTTTTGTGAGATGGTCTTCTTGTCTCATAAAAGTGTCAAATGTTTCCAAGTTTCACCATTCTAGTGTTTCCTCATACACCTATGTCTTCGTGGGACTCCAAAGCCCATAATTGCATTTGATGCCACCATGTGTCACCATTCTAATGTTTCCTCACACTACATTGTTCTTAAACACTCCGAAGCCCATAATGGCATCATGCTATCATGTGCCACCTTTTCAAAATTTCCTCACTTTGTAGTGCTTCCGCAATGGTTTGTGGCCTAGAATTGTGCCACATGGCATGGGTCCCCAAATTTTGTGCTATCCACTTGCTTCATTGGGAGGAATCTCTTCACTACATCTTAGCTATCAACTAGAAATAAAGCTAATCTTGATTGATGGATATGACTTAATCCTTCATTGGGGAGATTCTTGCCACATCTAGGTAGTTCATCTCAAGGAGAAGATCTACATCAAAGTCTATGTGACTTAATCTCTCATTGGGGATATTTCCCACAACATCTGGACCATTCGTTTCAAAGACAAGACCTTCATCAACAACCATCATTCAATTTTGGGGAAACCAGTTTCTTCCCCATGGTCAACCCTGCATGTTGCTATAGATAACACATCATGTTATCCTTCCCCATGGTTTTTTTCAGCCATGACACACCATTAGGTCCAATTATTTATGTTCAAGTGACTTCTTGGGCCTTATTTGCATGATACTATTTCACTTCATGCCTCTTTAATGCATACAATGATCATATTTTTGGCAATTTGATCTCTTATGGCTAGGCGCATCATTTTTCTCTTCCTATCACTTCCAACAAAAATTGCACTTCATGATAATATTTCATTGTGATTCATAGTTATTTCTCTCCTCTACAACTCAATTTCACTGGGTTGGGGTTTGAACTCAATCTAAAAATAGAAGTTATGCTTGAACTCTATAAAAGAAGTTGTAAATATGTTTTTTGGGTTCTTCTTTGTCTATATTTTTTAGGAGCATTATGCTTTACAACTTTTGCCTTCCATTAATGAAATAGCTCTATTTCTTACCTCTTCTTACCATTCATGATTTGTTCATGTATCTTTCCTTATAGTGAATGTTTCTTTTCTAGTTTATAAGGTTTGCATGTTGTGTTGTGAAGATATGCTTTGTTTTAGCATTTAATTAATTCCAAACTTGCATGTGAGTTATTTTAAGGTAGATTAGAGACAAGATTTGTGTGCTTGAGTGTTTCATTGATGTTTTGTGTAGTTGTGGGCAGAGTTGTAACCATGTTCTATCTTGGTGCATCACCTACCTATGCCTTTCTACATTTAATTTATGTTCCCCTTCTCCTTTTCCCTCTCAAGCTATAGTTTAGGTACACCTAGATAGTGAGGAAGCCAATCTTCTCCAAAGATTTAGCTTCAGAGCACAAGTCCCACACTTGGAGCTTGTTACCATGTTACACAAGGTCACTTAAGGGTCATACCTCAAGGAAGAGTGCAAAATTTTGTGTCAATAGTTTTTGGCACGCCTAGTGGGACTATCATTTAAAGATTCAAATAAGTTTTCAGAAGCTCCATTAGTCATACCACAGTTTTTGGCATGCTTGATGGGATAGAAAAATTAATCTATATAAGTCTATTGGTTAGTAGTTGATCTTTATCCATTAAGAAATTGGGTATTTTTCTCAATGTCATCAACCTTTGGATGCATTCAATCAAATAGCATGGCCAATCTAGTACAAGTCTACTAGTTTCAAGATGAAACAATGTTGGTGTAAGGATAATTTTTGATCTTTTTTTATTTCCAAAATTTTCATTGAAATTTCATCTTTTATGAAGTTCTAACCATGAACCAATTTCATAGAAATAAATACTATCCACCCCCATATCATGAAAGTTTATTTCTCAGACCTCATATTGCCAATTCCAATCTTATCCTTGAGCTAGTTATATCTAGTATGCTCAAAGTTACTACACTCCTACCCCTACTCCACTAGTTCCAAAATCTCCATATAAAGAGTTTAAAGATACGATGTTGGAGTTCCAAAGGTAGATTAACTACAGGTTCCAAAAAATGGAATAGAAGAATGGACTCATGGTTTCATGAGAAAAATGAGCAATTATTGGTTTTTGATAGGTAGCTTGATGAGATTGAGAGGCAACAAGAGAGGGAGAGACAATAAGAGGAGATGGCATACCATGCCTATCTCCAATAAGAAAAAGGAGAGAGGGGGGGACAAAGACACATTGAGGAGAAACTTTCTATGCAATTTGCTGTAGTCAGAGAGGAGGAAATGAGGCTCCAGTCAGCTCATTTTCAAACCAAAAAAGCAGAGCTAATCCCTTCTCCATAATATGTCATTCCTAGCTTCTAGAAGGCCCCTTCATTACATGAGCCTACTGTTGTAACATCTCCACTCCCTATGGAAAAAAGATGACCCCATGAGGCTTCCATACCCATAACCATTTCCATCTTTGAGGGTGGACCAGTTGTATGGACTCCTAATGGTCCAAATATGGAATTTTGAGAGAATGAATTGAAGCCCAAAGAACTACCATGGGAGGAGTTGTGGCCTGCTGAGGAGGAAAAGGAGGTAGTGGTCAATAAAGAGGAAGAAGATCTAATCCTCTTATTTGAAAAGCTTCCCTCCTTTGTTGAGGAAGAAGAAGAAAAAGAGGTTGTTCCTTCTTCTGAGGAACAACTCATGGCTTTTGAGCCTTTACCAAAGAATGAGGAAATGCTACAAGATGAGAAAGGAGAAAATCAATTGTTGCAACAGATAGCCCTCCATGATATGGGGGATGGAAAAATGAGCCTCAAGGATAGCTCTATCCTTGAGAAGGAATGTGCTAATATGCATGGGGTTTCCACTCAACATATGCATATTATTGCATCTATGATGGATGAGATCAATGATGAGTATGACCTTTTGGATGAGTTTGGTACTATTTCCTCTTCCATAGAGATTGAGTCATCATCTCCTATATATGAAGAGCATGCTCTTTAACAACAACAAGAGGAGAGGGCATTACCAGCCACACCATCAGAGCCATCCCCTACTCACCAAGAGGATTCAAGTGTTGCAAAGTACAACAACATGGTCAAGGATAATTCCTTGGACCAAGCACCATCAAGAGGATGTCTCATAAGACACCTAGCTCTTCAACAATGCAAGTTGCCCCTCATCATGCTTACTTTTGAGTAGAAGGGTGAGTTTCAAATGAAGAATCAAGTATGTCTTGCTCAAGTTGAAAATGCCCCAATGTTGGAAAACTTCATTATTTTCAGCATTAGGAAGAAGGTCCTCTATGCAATAGTGTGCTTGTTGTGCTTGCTATTATTTTTAGCTACCCACATGCATGAAAGGAGAAATCAACTTGTGAGGAAGAGAAAATACTTCAACAAGCTAGTAAATGACTTTGTTTGATTTTTGGCATTGCAAATAATTGTACATAGTAGAGTATGCATTTTCCATCTTTCTAAGAAGTGCACGAGCACAACTATTCCCTCCTAGATATAACAAATTTTGTAGTATTGTTGGTTTTAGAGATAGATTTTTGTAAAGTTGCAGCTACAATGGCATCTTGTTCTCTTTTGGTTACTCCATGCCCAATGGATTTCTTAAGGCCACTAATATATGTTTAGCATAAAAGCATCCCCTCTGAGTTGCTAAGAATGTTGGTCATTTTTTCAACCCATTTAGTCCATCATTGATATCTAATCCTAGAGACGTTCAATGAGATAGGTTCTTGATAAGGGTTAACATTGCTAAGGTTGGCGGCTAACATTTCATGTTAGCTCGATCCCTTCATTAACCAAGTTGACCCAATTTGTTCTTGGTCAGGTTGACTCTAGCTACAAGATCCATCGACTCTCATATTTTTGCGAGCTATTTGTCCATCTTCCTGAAAGCACGAGATGCTTCCATGTATTGCCATTTTACCATTTCTTCATGCCATAACATTCCTTCAAAATCTAGGAATTGCATGAGATTCTGCCACACATCTTTATTCCAACATTTCTTCATATCATGACATCTCTGTAAGGCACTAAAACCTAGAATTGTGTCATGTGGTAGAGGGTCCAATATCCAAAATTTATGTTAGCCTAACATGCACATGCAGAGGTTGACAAAGGAGATTCAATAGAATATTAAAAGATCACCATTCCTTCTATCAAACAACAAAGCACATCAATGACCCATGTGTTTTCATGAGATGGTCTTCTCCTCTCACAAAAGTTTGAGATATTGCCAAGTGTTGTCGTTGTAGTGCTTCCTCATACACTAGTGTCTCCACAAGACTCTGAAGCCCAGATTTTCATATGATGCTACCATACAATTACATTCTGGTGTTTCCTCATGCTGCATTGTTCTTCAGTGCTATAAAGCCTAGAATTGTGTCATGCTACCATGTGTTACCTTTCTAGCATTTCATCAATCTACACTTCTTCTATGAGGCTCTAAGACCCAGAATTGTGCCACATGGTAGGGGTCCCCACCTTTCATGCTATTCACTTCCTTTTTTTGGAGGAATCTCTTCACTACATCTTAGACATCCATTGGAAATAAAGCTAATCTTGATTGATAACTATGACTTAATCCTTCATTAAGGGGATTCTCACCACATCTGGGCTATTCATCTAGAGGAGAAGATCTACATCAATGAATCTAACTTAATCTCTTTTTGGGGAGATTTCCTACAAAATATGGACCATCCATTTGAAATAGAAGACCTTCGTTGATGATGATCATTCAATTTTAGGGAAACCAACTCCACCCCCCCCTCCCACGATTAATCCTGCATGTTGTTGGTGGATAACAAGTAGTATTATCCTTCCCTGTAGTTTTTTTCAACCATGACATACCATCAAAGAAAGTTCTTTATGGTTGAGAAAATTCTTGGACATTGTTTGTATGACACCATTGCACTCCTTGTGTCTTTAATGCATGAAATGATCATATTTTTGGCAATTTGATCTCTTACGACTGGGTGCAACATTTTTCTTTTCTTGTCACTTCTAGCAACAATTGCACTTCATGATCAAATTTCATTCTAATTCTTAGTTATTTCTCTCCTCTACAACTCAACTCCACTAGGTTGGTGTTTGAACTCAACATAACATCAAAGTTATGCCTGACCTCTATAAAGGAAATTTTAAATATATTTTTTGGTTTCTTCCACATCTGTATTTTGCAACAACATTATGCTCTACAAATTTTTCCTTTCATTAATGAAATAGCTCTATTTCTCACCTCTTCTTATTATTCATGATTTGTCCATGTATCTTACTTTCGAGTGAATGTTTCTTTTATATTTTCTAAGGTTTTCATGTTGTGTTTAATTTATTGGTGAAGTGTTGTGTTGTGAAGATATCCTTCCTTTCAACTTTTAATCAATTCCAAACTTGCATGTGAGTTCTTTTAAGATAGATTAGAGTCAAGATTTGTGTATTTGAGTGTTTCATTGATGTTTTGTGGAGTTGTGGGTAGAGTTGTAACCATGTTCTATCTCTGTGCATCACCCACCTTTCCCTCTGTGCATTTAATTTCTATTCTCCTTCTAATTCCTCTCAAGCTATAGTTTAGCTACACCTTGATAGTGAGGAAGCTAACCTTCTCTGAGGATTCAACCTTAGACTGTAAGTCACACACTTGGAGGATGTTTCCATGTTACACAAGGTTTCTCGAGGGTCATACCTCAAGTAAGGATGTAGAATTTTGTTTCAACATTTACCCTTGAATTGTAAATAATCTTGTATCCTATGATTTTTTTGATCAACCTAGCATCAATTTTCTTTATCCTATCAACCTTCATGTTTCTACCATCTGATGTTGATTTAGTGTTGGTTTCAACTAACTTCTTGAAATTTTTCTCATTCATAGGGTTACTACCTTAATTTCTTAGTCAATTAAGTTTATGAATCAAAACATTGGTAATGATAATAGGAAAATTTCCTACCCAAAACATACCCTTATGAATTCTGCTCACTATAATTCTGGTCCATTCATGTTGATCAAATTTAGTGATATTCAAGTAATCCAAATTCAAACCCTTATTTTAAGATCAAATCATTGTTGTGTACTAGGTTCATGTCCTTCTCTATGTCATTATCTCGAATCGATTTAGATTTGCAGTGAATATGCATACGAATAGGTTCGATACAAAAAACCCTAGGAACTTGTGAAAAAGTTCCACACATATCATCCTCAAATTAAATATAAGGTTGTTTCTTGATTTTATACCTATGTCTTTCATTAACATCACAAACTATTGGAATTTCCATTCTTTCAAACTTAAAACCTTAAATTCTTCTTAAAGTACAACTACGTGGGCAATAAATACCTTTAAAATCATAAAATTAGGGTCTTTATACATTTTCTTGTAATATTCTTTAAATTCTATCCATTAAATCTGATTCTACATTGATTGCACAAGTACACAAGACTTAAAAAGCTATTATCCTTTACTATAGAATTGTTTTCCTTTCACACACTCACATATGAGCTCCAAATGACATGCACTCTTAACCATAACTTCCTCTCATCCATATCATACTATCATTAACTTTGCAATTCTTAATTCAACCTATCAGGGGTTAATTTATTTTCATGATGTCATTTCCCCTTTTATTTTGATGAATTGAATGCTTAGATTGATAAGGGTTTGTCAACTACTATCATTGACTTCAACTAATTTTTTGACGAATCATTTATTTTCTTTTCTACCCATATTTGTGTGATTGTAGGTGTCTTAGCTTTAACAAATGTTCCATTGAGGTTCTCTACATGCTCTTTCACATTTTATTTATGTTTCATAGCTATTATCATTTCTTCTCATATTGTTTCTTGCATTTCTTCTATAATTATGTGTCCTTGCATTCTATGATCTTATGCCATTTTTTCTCATAATCTTTCCAAACCAGTGAATCTGCAGAATCTTATTGTATTTATAAGGTCATTGCAATTATAATAGGATATGACATTGTTCCCATATCTAGGTCTAGATTGATCGATATGTAATATGAAATCTCTAGAAATATGTCCAAAATTATTGCACTTATAACATATAACTCCATTTCTTATGAAACTTGTTACTCTGATAGGTCTACTAGTTGTAGGGTTAATAACTTGATAGATTCTATTATTAGTATAGCTAGCTTTCCTAGATTCATTAACACTATGTCCATAAACATAACAATTATGACAATAAGTAGAAAAAAGGTTAGTATACTTACTTTTACAATCCTTCATGTGCCCAATTTCATTGCATGCAAAGCTTTTTCCATTAAATTGTTTCCTCACTTTTTTAGGTTGTTCAAATTGTTCGGTACTTCCTTGTTCAGATCTTCTTGTTGGATTAGTAGGTTTGATTCCTCAGTAACTTTGGATCTCTTAGATGTTCCTCCTTCATAGTAGCCAATGCCAGTCATATCACCTTTAGGTCTTTGTTCCATGATCCACCCATCTAGCTTTTTTCAGTGTTGGAATATAATTTCTCAAGATGTTTCTTTGTTTTTGTAAGCTCTTGTTTCACAATAGTGTTATACATCTCAAGTTTTGTAAATTATAGGTTTGTAGATTCAAGTTCAAATGTCACCTTGGTAAGTTTAGATTTCTTCTTAGATCTCAAATCTAAATGACTTTTCTTCTCACCTTCCATCAAGCTCATCTTTAGATTTGTGATCTCAAGCTCATTCTTTAGAGCCTCATTCTCTTTCTTTAGCTTAGAAAGTCTATCACTATCCTCAATTTGATCATTTGATTCTTTCTTAGATTTTGTAGATTAAATCTACTCTTTCAACTTATAAATGAAATCTTGTGGATCTTTAAGTTTGATATTCAAACTATCTCTTTCTTTTATGATTACATCAAGTTCTTCTAGAGCTTCCCCCAATTCCTTTGTAACTGATCCATATCCATAAAAGATTTTACTCAAGTTATTAGACATTTTCTAAGTAATCGTTCTCCAATACCAATTGTTAAAATTAGGAAATACTAATTGGGGGGCGGGGGTGGATTAGTATTTCACAAACTTTTGCCCAATTATGGATATCTTTAATAATCTTTAAGAATGCATAAAAAATTAAACTAAACAGTAAACATAACAACAAAAAAATGCAAGAGGACAAGACAGAGTTCGAGGAAAAAAGCTTTGATTGATGCTACTTCTTTGGATGCTAACTCCATCCAAGATACAACTAAGATTGGTAAGGAGGCTGTGAAGATGATTACGGAATTGTAATAGTTTCCTGGGTCTTCTTTTCTGGTTGGGTTCCTGTGCAGGTCTTATTTGCTGGCTAGTTCTTGTAGTTCCTGTGTTTGGTCCTGGTTTTTGCTTTTTTAGTTTTTTAATATATTGTCAGTTCCTGGTCCTTGTAAAACTTGGGTTTATTATCTAGACTTTAATAGTGGTTTCAGGTCCCTGTAAAACTTGATTTTGATGCTACTTTTAAGTAGGTTTATGGACTCTTTCCTTTTGGTTAGCATGTTTTTTTCCTTTTTTGAGGATGTAAAAGGGTTTCGGGGTCCCTTCAAAACCTGTTTTTACCGTAATCTAAAACAATAACAAAATGCAACTCATAACACAATTATTTCTTAACGAGGGAAACCCTAGCCAAGGGAATACTCTAATGGAGATGGTACCCATAAAATGACCCACTAATCAAAAATATCTTGTGAAAGGTATTGACCATGTTAGAAGTCTATTACATCCATATAGTCTATTTGTCCTTGTTAGAGGACTAGGCCTTGTTAAAAGCCTCAACCTCTTTAGGAGTTGGTATTATAATTAATAAACTAACAAGTTGAGTCCACTGCTCAAACATGCACAAAAAGGATATATTCTATACACAAAAAGGTATAAATGCAAAAACTTTTTTGATAGTGTTGATATCTTCAATATTCAATTTTTCCTTGATGGTTCTTTTTACATAACTTTTCATACACTACCTTCTCTTTTCTATAATACAAAAGTTCACATCATACAACTATCAAAAAATAATAACATATTATCACATCATTTCACATCCAAAGGTCTTTGCTTTATACCTTTATGTTTGGTCCTATTAGCCTTCAAGTCCTCACACATGTCCAAAAACAAAAAATCACTTCATGCTAAGTTAGGCTTAGCATCTAGGATGTCGTCCCATAATAGTTAAGTAATTATTTTAGTAAACCAAAATAATTCCTTAACACAATTTACCAATTCCTTATCTTTATTTGTTTTGCATGTACATGACTACAACTGGTAAAACCTTGATAACTCTGTCTATACAAGTCATAATGATTTATTCTCTCAAATATAGATTTCTTGTACTTTGTACTATCTCTTCTCAAGTGCGCTCGTGCCAAAATACTGCCAGTGAAATGTGTTAAGAAAAAAGATGTCTCTGCTATGAGTTAATCTTCATGACACTTAGACAATGTTCGAAGCCTTCATACCAAAAACATTGTCTTCATATCTTGATGTCTTAAAATAGGTTATATATTTCCATAAATGACAACCTCATAGTATATTCATACTCTCCTCTTAGCCAAATTGCCAAAAAATTGCATTATTTGTTATCTCTTTGAAAATATACAACTTCAAAAAGCTTTGAGTACAACATATCAAACCAAAAGATTCTCTAAAAATCCATCCATAGTTTCCTATTAGCAAAAGTATTTCACCATATTACATTACAAAACCCTTGTAATTAGAGGTCATAGAAGATAACTACCTAGTAAACCCCCTTTTAGGTTAGTAACCAAATAAGTTAGAGTGTCATATTTATTTGTGATTTTATACTCAATTCTAATCTTTGTCAAATAAAAGTTAAAATCTTAAATTTTACAACAATGAAACCTAAAACATAGCTTTCCATTGCAATAAGTGACATTAATCACTTTTACAACAAAACAATTTAGAAAACAAAAAAATAAATAAATAACCAAAACACTTGTGTTGGAGATGCGAGATCGACATATTTTCCTACTCCAAAGATTACATGTATATCACCCATTTAGCTTTTAAGAAAACTAATCCTAAGTATATTTAATAGGCCTCGTAAGTATATTTAATAGGCCTCGTTTTTTGCCTATAAATTCACACTCTTCTAAAACATTTTCAAAAGTTTATTTCCTCCATCTTTATACATAATTTGAACACTTAGTACACATTTTTCTTTGAAGCCACCCACTTCACTCATAATCTATTATTTAAGAATACACCTTGACTACATTAGAAAAGCATCATGACTCGCTATCCCTATCTTATATGACCAAAAATCTCTACTACTCTTTTTCCACATAGTTGTATTGCTTCAACACATTGAAGATAAATTCGTTAGCACATTTGTGGAGTATTTTAACATTTTCCATAACGAGTCAATTGTGTGAATGGTATCTTGATACTTGTGAAACCACAATGTGTGAATGCATTATATTATTGAATTGTTTGAGTTTTTGTAGTCCTCACACATACTGCTCATAAAGAAATAGAAATCCCTATCAAACATGAGGGTGACTGTTCACACTACGAATTTAAATCCACACAACTTTGAATAGTAATAATCAAATCAAATTGCATTAGCAAACAAGTCTTCGAGAGATGTCTCTTGCACTTTAATGATCTCAACATTTCACAACAAAGAGCTCTTTTCGAGCACAAGGCCTTGCTTGCCTTGTGCAAGGGTTGGAAAATAAGTGATGATGGTTCAATTTTTTGTTGTGAGTATATACTTTGGCATTTAAATAATTCAGTTTCCAAAATTTTGTCTTCTTTGTGCTATATTTTGTAGTAATTGTAGTATATATGGAGCTTATTCTACTTTGCATTTTTCATCTAGTGGAAATCCTCTTCTAATTGGAGGTAAAGTTGGACTCACATTATTTAGGTCAAAATCAACCCCCTCCTTTCCTTAAATGTTTGCACTTTTCAATGTCATATTATTCATTTGTAAAATGCATGTGTCACATTGACTATTTAGAAGAATTAGTTGTAACTTGAATGTAGAAATATAATGGTGAACCAAAATTCTCCAAGGTTCATCGTCAGTCATAGCACTAATTATCCCTTTTGCATAATGATGCAGAGGTCATACTATTTTAATTAACTCATCATCATGATTTTCAGATGATATTGAACAATAAAAATAGTAAATATATGAAACCAAAAATATTTTATTCACTACTTGAACTTTACCATCAAGTGGTAAATATTTATAGATATGGAGATGACACCTAGTTAAATTTAAAAGTAAGACATTTAATTGGGGAATAAAGTATGTTTAACTTTTTTTTCAAGTACATTTTTTTTCTAATTTTTTTTTGATGAATAGTTCCTTTCTAAATTTATTTTAAACAATCTATTTAATTGATTTAAAGTTATTTTTTAACTTATCTTAATTGATTAAGCTTTCTTTTCCAATTAATTCATTTGAATTAAATTGGCAAGCTTGTAAATTCAAAGTAAATGAAATATAGAGAGTTTATTCTCCTCATTAAATTAAATTTAACTAATATATTTTATAGTAATTTTGGTTATTTATTTATTTATTAGTTATTATTTATAACAAAACACATAACCTGCTTTACATTGTTGATTATCTTGTATGTAAATTAAACTTCTTCTTTTTTGTTACCATTCACTATTATGGGTTCCTGCCTTTAATTGCTAAAATAAAAAGGGATAATATAACATAATGTCATTCATGCTCTGCCCATTGTGTTATACTAGTCCAATGACATATTAAGCTCGATTCTCAATCTGGTAAAAATGAAGATATGTTATGCATTACATGTAGTCTTAATTACACAAAGTGGACACATGCCTATTTGTGTTAAATACCATCATTTGCATAGTAATAAATATTGACCCAAATGTTTGTTTTTGTGTATAGTTGTGTTTATCATTTTACAATTTTTGTTAATGGATTACCTAAACATGGTGTTGGTTAGTGTTGGAGTCTAACTTGATGGATTATTTTTGGACATAATTGAATTGAAATACCCCAAGAGTGTCAATCTGAGATTCATAAACTTGTGAGAGATATAAAAAAGATTTTCTTAAGGGAAGAAGATAATAAATCAAGTGGTTATAAATGCAAGTTATTACATGCTAAGAAATAAAACTAAAATGCTTTTAATTAATCAAATTAGAATTGACATTGTGATATTTCTATTAGGATTTAATTGTGTAGGTTTTTAGTCAACCCCGATGACCCATATATCATGAGTAGTAATTCACACATGAATCCATCTCTCATGAGAATAAATTCAGCACTTAGCACTCATTGGATCTAGGTGAAGCACTAGGACTTCCCAAGAGGTCACCCATCCCAGTACTACTCCAGCTCGAGCATGCTTAACTACGAAGTTCCTTCCATTGTTAAACCCACTCTTCTTGCAACCCCATTTAAAAAACCTTCACCAAGTGTTGTGCCTTATGAACCATTCATTAGAAAGTCCCTTAAGCTCATCAATTGTTAAGTAGGAGATATTTTCCACAACAATTCAAATTGTGATATTGCTATCAGGATTTAATTGTGTAGTTTTTCAATCAAACTCATTGACCCATATATCATGAGTAGTGATTCACACATGAATCCATCTCTCATGAGAATAAATGGAACACTTAGAACTCACTGAATCTAGTTGATACTCATAGAGGTGAAGCACTGGAACTTCTCTAGAGGTCACCCATCCCAGTACTACTCTAGCTTGAACACACATAACTACAAAGATCCCTTCATGGTTAAGATCAATCTACTTGCAACCTCATTTGCAAAACCTTCACCAAGTGTTGTGCCTTATGAACCATTCATTAGAAAGCCCCTTAAGCTCATCAATTGATAAGTAGGAGATATTTTCCATAACAAGTCAAATTGTGATATTGCTATAAGGATTTAACTGTAGTTTTTTAGTCAAACTCATTGACCCATATATTATGAGTAGTGATTCACACATGAATCCATATCTCATGAGAATAAATGGAACATTTAGCACTCATTGAAGCTAGCCAATGCTCACAAAGGTGAAGCACTAGGACTTCCCAGGAGGTCACCCATCCTAGTACTACTCCAACTTGAATGCACTTAACTACATAGTTCCCTCCATGTTTAAACCCACTCTTCTTGAAACCTCATTTTCAAAACCTTCACCAAGTGTTGTGTCTTATGAAGCATTCATTACAAAGCCCCTTAAGCTCATCAATTGATAAGTAGGAGATATTTTCCACAGCAAGTCAAATTGTGTTATTGCTATCGTAAGATATAAAAATATGGATGAATAAGATTTAGAATAATGCACATGAAAGAGACCCTAAACCCATATTTTTATACATACATATAAATTTTAAGGGGATGAAATATAAATTTGGAAATGCTAACATTGAAATGAAGAAATAAAAGTACTTACCTCCCAAAAGAATCTACTGAAAACCCTATCAAACAGTCCCAACAACTATTGATTTTCACGATCCCAAACTAAAACTATGAGATCTATAAACCCAAAAATATTTTCCTTTTCTGAGCTAGGTCGACCTTGACCCAAATATGGGGCAAAATCTTACCCCTTTATTTCTGACCTTGACCTACACTGCTCTAACAAAAATTCTATTCATGGATCCTGAAAGTTCAATGAAAAGGGTATCCAGATTTGCACTAATATTTGCTGTCCCACACTTGTATTTTCAAGAAAAAGGGTTTTTTTTTTGGATGAAGGGTTTTCCTTGGTCAAACCTTAGTTTGGAGTCAACCTTAATAATAAAATTGAAATAGAGAATGCTAGCAAGTAGTAGAAGTATATCTAACAATGAATCTATGATATTCAATAGATATGCAATTGTATTTGAAATGTAAATAAGTATATTGATATGATAGCTTGGACTCAATAATGTAAATCAAATCCTCCATGATTGTATTCTTAAAATCTACCTTTAGGGAAGAATGAATCGATCTTGAAGATGAACAAATGATCTTGAAGGAAGATCAAACCACCATGATGGATAGATCTAGGGTTTGAATGATGAATCTTGAACTCTTGAATCAAATCCCTTCAAAGGCTTGAATGCTTGAATCCTTGATCTTCAATGGAGAACTTGAATGCTTGAATGGGTGATTTCTTTCTCACATGATTTTCTTGCTTGAATTTAATGGAAGGCGGATTCTTGATCATGACAAGTAGATATCTCCTCATAAAAAGTGGATCTCTGATTGCTTGATTCCAAAAAATGGATGTCTCCACATAAAAAGTGGATCTCTGATTGCTTGATTGAGAAAATGAGAGAGGAAGGCTTCCTTTTATACTAGTCTACAACACAAAATTCTAGAGAGGCCTCCATAGGAGAACTAAATTCCAATTAAGCCTTAACCCCTAGGAATAGACCTAGATTAAATAAAAATTAAGATTTTACCATTCTGAAGCTCGAAACAACTGACTCAAAAGTGAGAAAACAAACTTTTGAACCTCCCCACTTCCTCCAAACTTTTTGATGAAAAGGGGTCCTAGGTCAAGGTCAATGTCAAATTTTACCTAGGTTAAGGTTGAGTTCAAGATCATCCTTGAACTAGGTCAAGGTTGAGGTCGACCTTGACCTAGGGGTTTAGGAACCCTGGAAAATGAGGGAAAACATAAAAATAATGCCTAGGGAGACACAAATAGAGCCCTAAATAGGCACATAAGATGGGAAGGGGGCAAAAAATAGGGGACAACTTGATGAAGATCCAAAACACCCCCTAAGGAGGGATACATAGTCTTAACATGGAAGTGCTTCCATTTTAAGATGATACATTAAGCCCCCACTTTAGCAAAAGTATGGAAATCAAACATGCTCATGATAAAGGAGAAGAAAGATCCAACTAGATTCACAACAAGATAGAATAACACTTAGTTGATGATATGAGCCCCCAAGCCAATGATCCTAACTAAAAATACACACATTAGGGTGTGAAAACAAACAAAAATAAAAATAAAGCTAAAAGACACAAAAAGAGGGGTTAGTACTAAAGTAAACCCAAATGAACTAGTAAAGGAAACCTTGCTAAGAAATGCTTCTTATACTAATATCATATTTGGAAAGATATCATAAAATCATAAATGATTACATAAGAAAGACAAAAGAAACACTATAAATAACATAGCTTCACGATCCAATCCTACTAGCATGAAAACAGAGAGAGAGAGAGAGAGAGAGAGAGAGAGAGAGAGAGAGAGAGAGAGATTACCTCATCTAGTAGGATACCCACCTTACCATGAATCACCAAGGAAGGAGGGCCCAACAAGTGGCCAACCTAATAGTTTACCCAGAAATCGTGCTTTGCAATTGTAATGCATCTTCTAACAGCTTTTAAAATACCCATAGATCCACGTTCTTGTATCACCATGGAATATAAAATGTTTGTCCCTTTAGGATTTAGCAACTTATGCATGTTACCTTCATGGATTTGGCATATTGGAAGATAAAAAAATGCACATCTCTTCAGGATTTAGAAAATTATGTGCATTACCTTTAGAGGATTCAACATATAAATAAAAACCATAGTACAAGGGAGATCCTATGTATGCCCCCCTTCTTATCATGGTATTCTACTAGACATGATAAGGAAGAAAAGGAGGATACTTACTTCACAATGTAAGGAGATATCTTGTTAACAAAAATGTACATGCTATGTTCTTAGTGAAGGGTATTGACCCCTACATCCAAGAGCATAGATAATCATGAAAAGGATATGTCACTTATGGAAAAAGGATCCTCAAAGAGAAAGAGACCTTATCAACAAGACCCCCACCATAGAGGAGTTTTTTAGATAAAATATCATTTTTCAAAGCCAAGCGGAAACAAAGATTCAATCACCAAGCCCCTTGGAAACAAGAGGAAGAGGAATCTTTCTTTGAGGGAAACAACTTTAACATCAAAGAAAGGGTAGGAGTTTATAAAGAACATAATTTTCAAAATAAAGAAGAGGCAATGACCTAGGACAGCAACCTCTCATAAAAAAAAAAGAATATCCATAGTCAAAAAATCAGTCATTATAATGAAATAATGTTGCAATATAAAAAAATACCACTAAGCTAAGAAAAGAAGATCCCTAAAAAAAGAGAAAGAAGAAAAATCCTTGCCCCATAGGGATGAAGATAAGAGATACTTTGCAAAAAAAATGTTTATAGGAAAGATGTCTAGAATAATAAAAGAATACTATGGATGATTATTAATATAATAGAAAACCATTGGTATAAAATATAGAAAACATAACCAATTAAGCTCAAAAGAAAACATAATGGATCTTAGAGAACTAAAAGAAATACCTCTTGCCGCTTAGTGAAAAGACAAGAGGAGAAAAGATCTATTTTATAGAAGAATGAGGAGTATAATTATGGGGAAATCTCAAAGGGGAAGTTTCTTTTCTCTTCCCTTTAATATCATTATTGATCAGATAAGAAGGGGAAGGTATTTAAAGAATTCTTGCACATCTACATCATAAACAATAGTTTGGGCCTCATCATAAGTGCGTGAAAAACTAGGAATATCAGATGAAGAAATGGGAATATGAATATTAGGAATCAAATTGGGAAGGATATGATTATGATTAGGAGGATTAGGAATAATACAATTAGGAAGAGTGTAGGAAGCGACAAGAATGGAAGACACAACTAGAGGAATACTTGGAACTACAGTTGGAAGAGGGTTGGAATAGGTATAATGAATACTATGGTAAGAAGGTTGTGAGGTAGGTAAAGACACCAGTGGAACACTCACAAGAAAAGATGAAAGAGATGTAACCACTATAGGAGAAGTGTACATAGGAAATCTAGGTAAAGGAATGGAAGAAGGTTCCATAGTAGTGACAGAGGACTAGTAAATCCCACATCTTGAACTTCTTGAATTAAAGGTTTCATACCACACAGGAGATGAACACTTTGATCACTATATCACAAAGGACTTTCTTAAAGGCCTCTATAGCTTGAATATAATTTTGAGGGTATAACATTCTACATGCATCAATGTTATAAATAGTGGAACATGAAGGGAACTATGCATAGACCCTATGGTAAAGATCAATTGAAGAGGTTGTAGAGGAAGATGAAATAGGAATAGGATCAATAGAGATCTCATTCAAACAATTTTCATCCTCACTTCCATTTACATCATTAAGGGATCTATCCTTGTTTGTAATAAAAGTCTCATCAATGTATTCAAACAAAAATCATACATGTTGAACAAAAAGTAGCACTAAAAGCATGAAAAATGTAAATATTGTTGTATTTTTAAAGAAATTTTGCATTTTTTTTTGTACTTTTGAAAATTAGGCATAAATATGCAAGATCTAACACAAGATGAAAATCTAAGACCAAAAAGAAAGAGTTTTCATAAATAGGTTCACCAAAATGTAAGATATAAAAATATGGATGAATAGGATTTAGAATAATGCAAATGAAAGAGACCCTAAACCCATAGTTTTATACATACATATGAATTTTAAGGGGATGGAATATAAATATGGAAATGCTAACATTGAAATGAAGAAATAAAAGTACTTACCTCTGAAAAGAATATGTTGAAAACCCTATCAAATAGTCTAAAAAACTATTAGTTTTCACATACCTGAAACCAAAATTGTGAGATCTACAAAACCCATAAATATTTTTCTTTTCTAAGCCAGGTCAACCTTGGCACAAATACAAGGTAAGATCTTACCCCTTTATTTCCAACCTAGGCCAGCACTGCTCCAATGAAAATTTTGTTTGCAGATCTTGAAAGTTTGGCAAAAAGGGTATCTAGATCTGCACTGATGTTCATTGTCCTGCACCTTTATCTGCAAAGAAAAGGGTTTTTATTTTTTGATAAGGGGTTTTCCTTGGTCAAACCTTAGTTTGGAATGAAAGTTAATAATGGAATTGAAATACAGAATTCTAGGAAGTAGTAGAAGTAGATCTATTGATATTCAATAGATATGTAATTGTGTTTGAAATGTAAACTATATTGATATGAAAGCTTGGACTCAATAAGGTAAATCAAAACCCCCATGATTGTATGCTTGAAATCCACCTTGTGGGAAGAATGAATAGATCTTGAAGATGAAAAAAGGATCTTGAAGAAAGATCACACCACCATGATGGATAGATATAGGGTTTGAATGATGAAAATTGAATGCTTGAGGGTAAAAGTACAAAGTTGTGTCACCTTTTAGGCTAACTTATCAAAACAACTGAATTTGAGTATTTCTATCCAAACATCTTTTTTTCTCAAACATATGATCTAGATAATTTCATTCTAACTAAGTTATATATGGTCTCACACTTTTCCAATTTGAAATGTCTATTAAATGCATGCTTTAAACTAGTTTGCATCCAATTACTAAAGAAATAAAATTATTTCAAAAAATTGACATTTAAATAACTCTTACTATTTTTTACAATATTTTTTTAGTAACATATAAACACCATTTTATAGAGCTTAAAGTCAAGAGTGTTCTCATATAGAATTTATAGTGTTTTAATTAGAAATAATATATTGTAATTAAAAAATTCTACAAGCATGCATTTTAACACTCAAAAATATGTTGATTTTGAGAAAGAAAAAAAAAGTAAATCATATAAAAAAATTAAAAATTATATGATGTTCTAAAGGAGAGAGTCCTCTTTCAGAATGTGTAATTTTTCTTCTAGTTAGTATAGATTTGTTTTGAAAAATGTGGTGGGAGATGAAACCTATCGATTTCTTGCAAGTTAAAATTTAAATCATTATAAAAGACAAAATATAGGTCTAAAGTTAATTTTTTTTTTTTATTATTCTAGTTATATATGTTATCTAGAACATAGTCTGAGTTCAAATAAATTTTTTTTTTTCCATATAGTTTTGTGGTGGGAACTAAACTCCTAATTTTCAATGTTTTTCAGCAACTAAAAAATTATCTATAAAAAATAGAAAAATATATCAATTCTTATTCCAAATAATTTTAAAAAATAATCTTCCTAAACTTCATCCACTTCTACACATTTCATTAGTTTACTTTATTGTCAAATTCTAAATAATAATACCAATTTTATGTCATTGAAGGTAAACAATTATACTTTTGTTAGCCTTTTCCTTTATAAAAGGGTGACATAGGTTTGTGCTTTTACCCTTGAACCAAATCCCTTCAAAGGTTTGAATTCTTGAATCCTTGATCTTCAATGGAGAACTTGAATGCTTCAATGGGTGATTGCTTGCTCACTTGATTTGCTTTGTTGAATTTAATGGAAGGCAAATGCTTGATCATGAGAAGTAGATATCTCCTCATGAAAAGTTGATCTTTGATTGCTTGATTCTAAAAAGTGGATGTCTCCTCATAAAAAGTGGATCTCTGATTGCTTGATTGAGAAAATGAGAGAGGAAGGCTTCCTTTTATACTAGTGTAGGGTATAAACTTCTAGAGAGGCTAACATAAGAGAATTAAATTCTAATTAATCCTTAAACCCTACAAATGGACCTAGATTAAGTACAATTTAATATTTTTCCATTTTGAAGCTTGAAACAACCAACCTAGAAGCAAGAAAACAAAATTTTGAACCTCTGTGCATCTAGAAAAAATTTTGATGAAAAGGGGGACCTGGGTCAAGGTCAAGGTCAATTTTGATCTAGGTTAAGGTCGAGGTTGTCCTTGACCTAGGTCAATGTATAGGTTGACCTTGACCAAGGGGTTTAGGACCCTTGAACAATTAGATAGAAGGGAAAAACAATACCTGGGGAGGTCCAAATAGCACCCTAAATAGGCACAAAAGATGGGAAGGGGGAAAAAAATAGGGGACAACTTGGCGAAGGCCCAAAACACTCCATAAGGAGGGCTAAATATTCTTAACATAGAAGTCCTTCCATTTTAAGTGGATACAACTATAAGGATTTAACTATGTAGTTTTTTAGTCAAACTCACTGACCCATATATCATGAGTAGTGATTCCCACATGAAAGAATGAACCTAAGAAGGAATTCATATGCAATATATCTTCATACTTAATCCAAAAAAATTTTGAAAGCATATCTTACACTAATTAAGCAATGATCATAATTAACAATAGCCACACCCCTAAACAAGTACACATTAAATACCATAATCCATGAATATGTCTAGCCAATTAAATACCACTATTGAAAAATAGTCTAATATAATAAAGAATTAAGATATACTTTTTTTTCTGTAGAAAGTTCAATTACAGTAGGAAGTCTATGATATAGTCAGAAGTCTAAATAGTAATGTGTGATAGGAAGTTCACTAGGAATCATGGGCAGTGATAGGGAGTTTGTGGAAAAAGGTGACACAAAATGTAATGTAATGAATGATGGTTTTTTTAGAAGCATGAATGTTGATGATACTTCTATGTGGGAGTATTGTAGAAACATGATTAGATCATTATCATGATGATATGTTACATTCATGATCGTATTTGTCATTGATGTCAACATAGCAGTTTTTTGTAGTATTTGATAGAAGAACAATAGTAAAAATCAAGTTGATACAGACAAATCATTGAGTATTTTCAATAAGAAAGGTTAAAGGGAGATACTAATAAATGTCTAGTATATGTAGCTAACCTTGGAAGGATAAGATATTAAGTTTGGAAGAAGTTATGCAAGTTTTGGTGAAAACTATTTTGAGATAGAGTTTACAGAAGCATTTTTTGGTAAACTTGTTATATATCTTAGCAAAGTTGCTATTCTAAGAAGCAAGGTTAAAGGCATGTAGAAGACATGTTGGAGATGATATGGATAAAATCGCTCGTCATATTTTTACACGTATAGAAATTTATTCAAGTTATAAGGTAATAGATTAATGTTATCACTAAGTATAATGTGTTCTTAAAGAGATCCTATACTAATTAATTGAGAAGGTGTAATAGTTGACTCAGGGAATTTTTTTATTAATTCGGTATAAAGGAAGGAAATTTTCCTTTGTTATGTATGAATTTATGAATGATTGAAAGAAGCAAGAAGAGCAGAATAGAAGAGAAACAAGTTGATATATGAGGATAAGCAAAGCAGAGTGAAGTTGGAGAGAACTTCATTGCTAAGGTCTTATTTGGAGATCCAAGGTTCATGACCTGGTCTACAGGGTCTAAGAATGATTGGTCCAGTTGATAGGATAGAGGAAAGAGGCTAAAGCACAGTATGAACAAGTATTCTACAAGGAATAGTTGAGAGATTAATTGGACAGTGAAGTTCAGTGATCTTTCCCTAGAAGCTATTTGGAAAGTGGGTCCTTATACCTTCTACAACTCCTAACAAGGTTTGCACAAGTCCTAATAGGGATTCAAAGTCTCCTAACATGGACTCTTATGTACTAAATGTGTTTATAGACTCCTAACAGGGATATATATATATCTTTGTGGGCATCATTTCCACTGAGGTTTTTCCTCCGATCAAGGGTTTCCCTAGTTAACAAATCTAGTGCAATTGTGTATTTGCATACTATTATGGTTGTTGTTTACTTTGATTTAATGGTTAAGATTAATTAAGGTTGATAAATGTTTAATTGGATAACTAACTCAATCCCCCATCTTAGCTATCTTGGTGGACTATGGTATCATAGCATTAGGTCCTTGAAGATAAAGTTTAACAACTTTGGGAGATCCATGGTGAACATATTCAGAAAGGGTAGTCCAAAGTTTGATGGAACAAATTATGACAGCTAGAAGGAAAAGATGAAGACACATCTGCTATGTATGGGTCTAGGATATTGGATCTTGACAAAATTAGAAAAGACAATTATTTTTGAAAGTTCTTTAGAAACTTGTATTGAGGATGAGAGAGAACTTTTCATATGCAACATGAGAGCTAGAGAAGCACTATTGTCTACACTTCCTAAAACTGAGTACAACTAGGTAAAAACACTTGATACTTCTCATAAGATTTGGAAAGCTTTGGAAAATAGTCTTGAAGGTGATGAGCATTATAAGAAATTGAGACTACAAAGTTGGATTTGTGCATTTCAAGATGGTAAAATGATGGAATATGAATCTATAAGAACATATGTAGGTAGAATATCAAAAATTACTGCATATATCAGATCTCAAGGAGGAACCAAGGAAAATGATGAGGTGATATGGAAGATATTGAAGAGCTTAATGCCACCATTTAAGAAATTAGTTCAAATGATATAATTGTTGATCGCTTATACAAAAGATTTCACAAAGGAAACATTACTTGGGAGATTAGAAGTAGTTGAGAATGAGCTTAGACATTTTGGAGAATTTTTTAGAACAAAGACAACTTTTAGTGCCTTACACATTAAACCTAATCTATCAAGAAGCACAAGTAATAGAGGAAATTTTTCTAGTAGTAGCAGATCTAATAAGGATAGAAAGATAGAAGAAGGAGTAGCCCTTCTGGTATGAAGAGAATAAGTACAAAGTAAAGTTCAAACCTAGAAGAGATAGAGATTGTTTGTATGCCAATGAAGAAGATGATTTTGGTAAACAAGGAGTAAGTGCCACTGATGATGAAATAGAATTTGTAGCTATTAAAGAAGAAAGTCCAAAGAAAATGGCATTGGTATCACAGGTTGAAAAGAAATTTGATTAGAAAATTGATAGTGGTTGTTCACATCATATGACTGGTGATATGAACAAATTTTTTGACTTCAAAAGTTATGTTGGAGCCATTGTTAGAGTTGGAAACAATGTAGCTTTCCATGTGAAAGGTATTGGATCTATAACTCTTGATGGTAAGACTAACACTGAGGATGTATATTTTGTTGATGGTTTGAAACACAATCTTTTGAGTGTTGGACAACTAGTGGATAAAGGTTATCAGTTGCAGTTCATAGAGAAGACATGCATGATCAGAGACAAAGATGGAAAAATAATTGGAATAGGAACCAAAACTAGAGGTAATGTATTTTAGTGAATCCCATCGAAATGACATGTTTTGTTGCAAAGGTAGATGACAGTTAGTTATGGCATGAGAGATTTTTCCATATAAACTTTGAGAACATTGTGAAAACTAGTAGTATGTTTGTAGTTAGAGATTTGCCTAAGATTATAAAGCCTACTAACACAATTTTCCAGGAGTATATATTGGCAAAGCATACTTGAACTTTTGCCAACAAGAAGCCTACCACTATAACAAAGTTGGAGATTGTACACATAGATCTTAGTGGTCCTGCAAAGACTAAAGGATTTTGTGGTGAAATGTACTTCATGATTATTGTTGATGACTTTTATAGAATGATGTGGGTTGCGTTTCTTAAAGAAAAATATGAGGCATTTGAAAAGTTTAAGATATTCAAGAATAGAGTTGAGAATGAATCAAGTATGAAGATTAAATGTTTAAGATCATATAGAGGAGGAGAGTTTACTTCAAATGAGTTTAATATCTTTTGTGAGGCTAATAGAATCAAAAGATAATTTTCAGCTCCTAGAACCCATGAACAAAATGGCATTCTAGAAAGAAGAAATAGGTTAGTAACAGAAGCAACAAGAGCTATGTTAGTTGAGAATGATGTATCCAAGATGTTTTGGAGAGAAGCTGTGAATAGAATAGTCTACACTATGAATAGAGTGCAAGTTAGGCAAGATATAAATGAGACCCCTTATGAACAATGGTCTGGTCACTCACCTATAGTTAAGTATTTCAAAATTTTTGGTAGCAAATGTTATATCAAAAGAGATGATGATGTTGGTAGATTTGATGATAGAAGTGATGAAGGTATATTTTTTGGTTATTCATTAAAAAGAAAAGCTTATAGATGTTATAATATGAAAACTAAGACTATTGTTGAAAGTACAAATGTAAGAGGTGATGAGAAATTCAAGACACAAGAAAGAATAGTTGACTACAATTCTGATGATGAGAATGTTGTTGTTACTAAACCAAGGAATGATGAAGTATTCTTTGAGACTAACAATGATTTGCAAAATGAAGGAGACCTAAGGTAGGAACAAAGTTTAGAACCTAGAATAGAGCTAATAGTTGAGATAACAACTCCTACTTTTGGTAAGAATATGACAAAGAATCATCCACCAAAGTAGATTATCAACAACATGGATAAATGTGTAATGACAAGAAGCATAATCAATGAAGAACTATGTCTGATATTTCAACTAGAATCAAAGAATGCAAATGAGGCATGTGAAGATGACTATTGGAAGCAAGCTATGAAGGAAGAATTAGATCAGATTGTGAAGAATGAGACATGGGAATTGGTCCCTAGACTAGTGGACAAGAATATGATAGGAACAAAATGGGTATTCGGGAACAAGATGAATGAACAAGGTGAAGTTGTAAGGAACAAAGCAAGATTGGTATGTAAAGCTTACTCACAATAAGAAGGAATAGAGTATGAAAAAACCTATGCTCTTGTGGAAAGAATTGAAGCAGTGAGGCCATTCTTAGCCTATGTAGCACATAAGAAATTAAAAGTGTATTAAATGGATGTCAAGTTAGCATTTCTGAATGGAGAACTTGAAGAAGAGGTATACATAGAACAACCTAAAGGTTTTAATTTAACATATGAAAAAGACATGGTATATAGATTAAAGAAAGTATTCTATGGATTAAAACAAGCACCTAGAACTTGGTATACAGGGTTGGACAAGCATTTGACAAAAAATGGATTTAGCAAAGGTATGACGAACAATAATCTATACTGAAAAGAAATAGATGATGATTTGATGATTTTGGTAATATTTTTTGATGATATCATATTTGGAGGAGATGATGATGAAAGTGACAAGTTTGTAGAAGAAATGAAGAAGGAATTTGAAATGAGTATGATAGGAGAGATGAAATACTTCCTAGGATTACAAATTGTGTAGGATAAAGAAGGAATCTTTATTTCTTAAACTAAGTATTTGAACAATCCATTGAAAAGGTTTGGTTTGGAAACATGTAAACCAATTGGAACACCTATGATAATTGGACACAAATTATCTACAAAGGATGAGACACCTACTATTGAGTAGAAGAAGTACAGATCTATGATTGGAGGATTGCAATATCTGACTCAAACAAGGTTAGATATAGAAAATGTAGTTGGAATTATTGGAATATTTCAAGATGATCCTAGAGAAGCACATTATTCAATAGATAAAAGGATATTTAGATATCTGAAGGGAACACTAGAGTTTGAATTGTGGTATGATAGATCTAATGATTTCACTTAATATGCTTATACTAATGTTGTGTGTGCAGGTAGTATGGATGATAGAAAGAGCACTAGTGGTGAAGCTTTCTTTCTTGGAGGAAGATTAGTTTCTTAGTTAAGAAAGAAGCAAGATTATACCTCACAGAGTATAGTAGAGGTAGAATATGTTGCAGCAGCAAACAATTGTAATCAAGTTGTTTGGATGAAGCAGATGTTGAAGGACATAAAGATAGAATTCTATGAACTTGTTATCATACATTGTGATAACTCGAGAAAAATGAATATGTCTAAAAATCTAGCATTGCATTCAAAGAATAAGCACATTTCTATCAAATATCACATGTTGAGAGAGAAAGTTATAGAAAAGGAAATCAAATTGGAGTATGTAAGCACCAAAGAGTAGATTGTAGATGTTTTCACCAATGCTCATCCTAAAGAGACTTTTGAGTATTTGTGAGGTATGCTAGGGGTTATGCCCCTACCTACATCAGAGTAGATGATGCAAGAGTGCATTAGTCAAGTGATATAGAGCACTTTTATTTGTCTGGACTAAATGCTAATGCTTCTTGTTTGGGGGAGTATTTGTGATGGATAGAGTCATCTGGTACTCTTGATAGATGTTGTTTTGAATAGTGTCTTTGGACACTTGAGCAAGTCAGAGATAGTTGCTATAGAGATAGATGGTTGTTGAAACCTTTGACATTGATTTCAATGGGGGAGAGATTACAACATGAAAATCAATTTTATATAGAGTTATTAGTTCGTGATTTTTTAGAGTCACCATTTTTATTCTTTATTTTTGGTTCACTCTTATTTTCAAGTGTTTTTGCTTGAGCCATTGGTCCTTTCAAGAGTCAAATGTATTTTGAGGTATGATAGCATTTTCAACTTTATCCAAACTCATTCCTTTAATTCATCCTTTGCTCAAGTTAATTGTTTACCAAGTCTTTCCCTTAGAAATCCTTGATCAAGAGTGATTTATCACAAAACCATCTTACAAAAAGTTCAAATTTTTTGGGGTATAAAATGTAAACTTATTTGACCACCTTGAACCTTTTTTACTCCTTGTACCAAGTTTAGATAGCGTGAAGCCACCTTGAATCCTTTGTACTAATTGAACCAGTTCACAAGTTCAATGCTTCATCCAATTCTCAAAGACAATGTTTCTTGGTGGGCCTAATCAACATGTTGTGTATACACATGTGTGGAGGACATGCAATAGTTGTATGCCTCATCAAGTATGACATGATAATGGTTGATGTCATGTTTTCAGGGTAAGTGCAAGTGATTAATGGTTGAAGTAATGTCATCATAAATGATTGCACCAGAACCTTGATTTGGGAGTGCAAAAAATAAAGATTTGGCACATGTAAAGGGTAGTAATCATTTGAAGTATTTTTTTCTTGGTTTAATGTCAGTCACTAATTTGTCCCATCACCTTACCTTCACGGCATGTTAAAATTAATTTTGTCCTCCACATAATTGATGATCATTTCCCATTTTTGAGATGCATATAAAGAAGGTTTTTCCTTTAAAAAGAGGACATTAAGTTTCTTTTCTTGTCTGAAATAATCAATCATAGGAAAATCAGAGAGAGAAAGTCTTCTTCGATATCTATAATGGTCATTGCTCTTTAGGTAACCCTTCTGCTTTTTGGTTATTTTTCTCCCACCTATTGAGTGAAGCATATTTGTGGTTGTTTCTTTATTTTCAAATACGAGTAAAATTCCTAAATCATGAAGTCTTCATTGCACCTATTTGTGAATACTCATAGTTTACAATATAAATCACCTATAGTATCCAACACAGACCAATTGGGTTTGATTTGGGGGGTATTGTAGAGAGATTATGTGAAAGACTTGTGAAACCTTTTTCTACTAAAGTGTTGGATACTAACCTCCTCATGACCTCCACTTTTCCACCAGCTTACCCTTGTCTATAACTAATTCAAGAGTGCATTCATATGTATAATGTGTCTAGGGGGAATATATTGAAGAAAGATGGAGGCATTTTTCTAAGTGTTAATAGGGAAACTTTATCCAGATTATTCCACCTAAACGAGAAACAAGTTTTTGACCTGACTCCTACCTTGTCCTTGGCTAGATTTTTAGAACAAGCAAATATCTATAGGAACACCATAGAAAAGAGCTGGATTGAGTCTTTCAACAAAGGTGGTTCTAGGTTACCCAAAACCTTGAAGAAAAGCCAAATGACCACTCAGGTCCAAGACATAATGGTTCTACTGCATAGAATTTGTGAGTCTTCCAATGTCTCTATTTTTGAAGAATAGATGTACTTTTATATTCAAATTGTGTTAAAAGACTTACAATTTCTAGACTGGGTGAAATTAATAGCTAGCTCTTAGACATCAACTGAAGGGTGCTCTAAATTTGAAAAAAAAAAATTCATGTCATCCTATTTGATGTATATACTAGCTAGCACTCAAGATTTACAACATTTACCACATGAACCCTTGACTAAGAACATTACCATATATAATTATTGCCCCTTGTTTCACAAGGATAAAGTTTTGGAAGATTTTAGAAGGGTCCATGATGTCTTTTCTAGAAAGTTGTGTTTTCAATTAAAATGCCCCTTGCACCATAGATTGTCCCTTGAGTCTCCAAAGCTCATTCAATCTTTCAATAGCCTATACATCCAATTCCCAAGATTTACTCATCTGAGAGTAGGAGGTTTTGATGGAGAGCTTATATGCCTTCCTAGGTTTTCTCTTGACTACTTTATCCTGGTAGAGGTAGCTTGACAATTAATTGCTATAATAAAAAAATTCTCAATTGAAGAAGCTTGTGATATTATTTTCCAGCTTAAGCTAGGAAAATTGACATCTAGAAGCATGGAAGATGCAACATGTATTAGCTCTGACTTGGGTAAAATTGGCTTTGGCTTCTATCAAGCTAGACCAGATTTTGATAGCAAGAGAATTATTCATAGCCTATTTGACACTAATGCAAATATTGCACATGTTCCTAATGTGGAAGATTTTTGGGAGGATTGTACAGATGAGTTGGAGGTGAAAAGAAGAGGGTTATCTAGGTTCACTATCCATCTTTTTCAATTGAAACTAGGTATCGATATCACAGACATAGAAGAGGATAGAATAGATACCCCAACTCCCCAAGGAATTGAACTAGTAAATTATAACATAGTTTCTATAAATTGAAACTCTAAAGAAGAGGATAATTTTCTTAAAAGAACAAAAAATGTGATTGAAAAGATAAAGTATTGGTTGAGAATGAAAAGGACACACATATTAGTTACTAGATTGAACCTATTTCTAATGTTGGTCTTACAATTGCAAAAAACAAAAGGTCATCAAGGATTTCTTTAAGAAGAAGATCCATAATCACCCTCTTGTGCAAAAATACCATTCTAACAAGAAAGCCAAAATGTAAGTACTGATAAAACTTCACTAGGTAATCTAGGTAGATGGAAAACTTATTGATAATAGCAATAGAGTTTAGATGACAGTAGGTTCGTCTCCCCTGAGGATGCAAGTCATAAAAACTCCTAAAAAAGGTACCAAATCAAAACAAGATGCTACCACTCCTAATTGGCTCATAGCTTTAGTAAATAGAAAGAGGAATTTGGTTCTTATTTCTTTCCTTGTTGATGACATTATGAGCAAATAAATTGGGTAAAGGCATTTATCAAACAAATTGTGCTATAGTCGTAGAAAGATGAGATTGAAAAGAAGAAATTGAAAGTTGAGAATAATGCAATGGTTCAATACATAAATTGCCTGAAAGGTCAGAGTTCAATTCCTGGTAACTAATCACAACTTACCTTTGACTGCAGTGCTCCTAAAAATCAACAATTGCTAGAGGATTTAAAGAAAGAAAAGATGACGATGTCTATCATGTTCAATTGGATTAACTTGGTAACAAATTAGGTTGATAAACTCATGTAAAATCTGCATGAGATTATTTCTCTAGCCAGGGCCACACTTGATGAATCTTGCATCCAATCAGTAGTTCGAAAAGGTGAAGTTGAGAGATTCTCAACCATGGTAGCCCAATTGGTAGAAGTAGAAGATTTTGAGCTAGAAAAGTTTCTAAAAGAGAACCTATTGCAGTACATGGATGCAATATTGATTCAATTTTTAAGAAAGAATATAGCTTAGAGGGTATCCAATTACACTTCTTCTATTTCCAAGATGTAATCATGTGAAAAGGAATTTAAAACATTGCTTGAATATGTAAGCATGGATTTTCAATCCATTGGCTTAGCCTTTTCCAATCCTCTTAAGGAAGGAGGTTTTGATGTGGAGACCATGATAAAAAAAATTAAGAACACATGAAGTTTGTGAAAGATAAAATTGATCTCACATCATTTGATTTCTCCAAGGTGGCCAAAAGTAAGGTAATGTTAGGCATGTGGTCTCTGCGACTCCCTAATTACCTGGATACCATGAATACGATGAGGTTGGACAAAGATATTTGGAAAAATTGATTACAAAGCATCAAGAGCCCGAATACAACCGTAATGACCAAATTCATGAATGTGTTCAGGACATGGAAGCTAGTACATGGACAGGGTGATGCTGAAGATGAGGAGGAAGAATAACTACTTGAACAATCAGTGGATGATTAGTGTTATCTTTTAAATGCTTTCAATACATATAGTTTCTCTTTTTAAAAATTAAATTCTAGGTATGCATACCCTTTTGTTTTTTTTCATAACTACTTTTAACTACCCAAGAATCAAGTTTTCAAGGAGATTCTTGGATAGATTTCTATTTAAGTCTAAAACTCAGTAGCATTTAGGATTGGCAATTTTTGATGGTTATCATATTGTGACTATTTTTATTTGAACAATATTATTCTTTTGGAAAGGAAAATGTTTGAATGTTTGAAGATGTTATGCTTTGAACTTGTTTGTTATTGATTTAGTATTAAATATATTGAATCATTTAAATTCCTTTGATGCTGGATATTTATTTTTATGTTAGATGAGTATTAGTTTTGAATGTTCCTCAAGAAGTGATTGATAGAGAAACTAGGTGTTCTCTTTTTTGTATGTGTTCTTGTTTATTTAATTACTATTTATCAGATTATCCCTCTATCCAAGAATAGATGGGAAGCATTAATAATTTTTGGTTAAAAGTAGCTCTCTTTTAGAAGGAGTTTTGATTGAACATCTAATAAGGAAACTAAACCTTCCCAAAATTGAAAGACAAATTGTAGAAGTTGAGATACCTCAACTACTGGGAAATTTTACTTGTCTTGTAAATTTGGGCATAGAATTTTTCCTCCATTTCTTTTTATTAAAAGACAAATCTATTCACCAACAAGAGTGCATTGAGGTATATCAATGGGAGTGAATGATTGATGAAGAGGATATCAAAAGAAAGGATAACAATCTTTAACATAACAGTATTCTTGGAACTAGATGTTTTTCATCTATGTTGCCATTAACGCCAAAGGGGGAGATTGTTAGAAGCATGAATGCTGATGATACTTCTATGGGGGAGTATTAGAAACATTATTAGATCATTATCATGATGATATGTTACATTTATGACTGTGTTTGTCATTGATTTCAACATAGCAATTTTTTGTGGTATCTGACAAAAGAACAATGGTTTAAAGATCAAGTTAGTATGGAAACATTGCCAAGTATTTTCACTAAGCAAGATTAAAGGGAGATACCAATAAGTATCTAGTATATGCACCTAACCTTAGAAGCATAAGATATTAAGTCTAGAAGAAGTTATGCAAGTCTTGGTGAAAACTATTCTATGATAGAGTTTACATAATCATATTTCGGTAAAATTGTTATCTCTCTTAGTAGAATTTCTATTTTGAAAAGCAAGGTTAAAGGTGCATAGAAGACATGTTGGAGATGAAGTTCCTAAGCTCACTAATCATAATATTATAGGTACAAAAAGTTATTCAAGTTACAAGGCAACAAATTAATGTTATTGTTAAGTATAACATGTTCTTAATGAGGTCTTATAATAATTAATTGAGAAGGTGTAATAGTTGACTCAGGGAATTGTTTTATGGATTTGGTATAAACGAAGGACATTTTCCTTTGTTATGTATGAATGTATGAATGATTGCAAGAAGCATAAAGAGTAGAGAAGAAGAGAAACAAGTTTATATATGAGGATAAGCAAAGCAGAGCAAAATTGGAGAAAATTTCATTGCCAAGGTTTTATTTTGAGATCCAAGGTTTAATATTTGGATCTAAGGTTCTTGACCTAGTCTACAAGGTCTGACAATGATTGGTCTAGTTGATAGAATAGAGGAAAGAGGTTAAAACACAATACAAACACATACTCTACAAGGAATAGTTGAGAGATTAGTTAGATAAAGAAGTTCAATGGTCTTGCGCCAGAAGCTATTTAGAGAGTGGGTCCTTCTGCCTTCTACAACTCCTAGTAGGGTTGGCACAACTCCTAATAGGGATTCAAAGTCTCCTAACATGGAATCTTATGTATTAAATTTTTTTATAGACTCCCAACAAGGTCCATCCTCTAACAATGAATATATATATCAATATATCTTTGTGGCCTTCATTCCCACTGGGGTTTTCCCTCTGACCAAGTGTTTCCCTAGTTAACAAATCTGGTGTAATTTTGTATGTGCATCTTTTTATGGTTTTTTTTTACTTTGATTGGATGGTTAAAATTAATTAAGGTTGATAAATGTTTTAATTGGATAACTGATTCATCCCCTCCCATAGTTATCTTGGTGGACTATTATTTCTAATAGGTTTTTGGTGAATGGATAATATGGATTTTACTGAAATATAGATTTGAATGGATGAGTAATGATCAATAAAGTAGAGAGACAGAAATGACCATAAGCCAAAAACCCAATAAACAATAAGCTTTTCAGATAATCAAAACATATAGCATGAATCATATGAGTTCCATAAACATTTATACAAACACTTAATTGATTTCCATTTTGCAATTAATAGATGAAAGAATTAACAACACACATCATAGAAATTAATATAGTCTTACCAAGGTTACCAAGAGGGGGCCTTTCCTCTAGATTGGTTGGTGAGTAGAAGATTAATGCAGAATTACTAAAGCTGATCTAGAATTGATTAATACAATAATATAGAAGGATGATTTATAATAGAATTCTATTAAGTATATTTCTCTCCCTCTTCTTGTGATCATACATAGGCTTATATAGTTTCCAAAATGCAAAAATAAGGTTGGATCAACTGTTATGACTATAGGTCATTGATCTAAGTTCTAAAATCACTATCTTGGTCGTAAGCCACAAATGTTTAACCATATAACAACCATAATAATATAACACAATATTTTGGATGAAAATTACTCCAAGCCTAAGATTATTTAAAAATAAATTTGTATAAAATAGGATGGCAAAAATAGGGTTGTGGTATGTATGTGCAGCTGATCAATTCACTCCAAAGCTCCTGTAACTGCTCGAACATCCATGCTTAGCTCCTATAGTATCAAATATTTCCAAATTATCGTCAAATTCTACACATTGGTGGAATTTTTAGTAATTAATTCCTTTCTTATATTTTATCAATATACTTTAAATCTCTAATAATCAAAGGCATAAATGGGAGTGGGACTACACAAGGTTGGAAATATGCATAAGAAATAGATGAAAATACACACAAATGGACACCCATTAGTCCCCCCCAATTGAAGGATTGAGCATGTCCTCATGCACACGAGGTGGACAACCAACATTAGTGAGCTCAGTTGCTAGATTTCAAGAGACTATCATGACTCTTGCACTTTCATCTATGGTAAACTTGGGTGTAGACAATTCTTGTATTTGAGCCTTTAATTGTGGATTAGACCTCTAGAGCTAATTGATGATTTGCAATAGTTGTTTAGGAGAAAAATCCCCTATTGCTTCAGGAACTTCAAGAGTTCCTAAAGTACCATCATTAGGGCTTAGTTGAGATGCTATAGTAATAATGTGTGTATTGTCCATTTGAGGATACTCTATTTCTTGTATTATACCCTTATCCAGTCAAGGAGGTTCTTTTTTTTGACTAAATTTCATCATCAAGGGGAATAACACTATCTATTTCTATCACCCTTTCGATGAAAACATTTGGTAATGTTTTTATTGAAATTTCTTTTGCCAGAGGAAATTCGAGACCTATATTTTCTTCAATGATAAGGTCCTTAGTAGGGCTTTCTTGTCATGTACTTGGAACATCATCTTCCTTGCTTTTCCTTAAATTCTTCTTTAGCTTCTTGCTCTTCCTCAACCTCTTGTTCTTCTTCATTTTCTTATTTGTCTTCATCCTCCTATTCTTCTTCAGTTTCCTAGCTTCCTTCGTCTTCCTAAATCCCTTATTCTATTCACTATCCTTTCTCAATTTCTTGGTCTTCTTAAATTTCTAAATTTGCCTCCATTCCTCTAACTTTTTTTTTCCTTGTCCCTTGCGAGTATCTTGCTCTCTTTTAGAGGGTAATTCCTCTTACTCCATCATATGTTTCAATCTACCTTGTTTCTTATTTCACCTGAGCTATGACCTCTATTCCCTTAGAAGATGACCATTTTTCTTTGAGGGTTTTTAAGCATTAATAATTAATACATCTTCGATGGAATGGGCTACTTTGGCTAGTTCCTATAGTTTATCTAGAATGTATTATTTTAATTTGGTAACCATAGGATGAGGGCTTGAGGTTTCTTTATTTTTCTCAAAAATTTTAGCCTTTTCTTTCTTAAGGGTTTATATTTTGAGGACATTCAACTTTTTAGATTTTGATGAGGATGAGGGTTTTAGAGGAGCTAGGTTTAAGTTCTTTTGCACTAGGAGGTGATTTAGGGTCATCTACATTAGTAATCATAATTAATCTTCCTATAATAGGGTAGGTTGGGTGGATTTAAGGGCACAAGTGATAAGTAATTTTATCAAACCATGGTGGGAGAGAGAATTAATATGCCCTTCTTTGTATTGGTGATATGGCCATTTTAAAGAATGTAGGAGATAATAAGGAAGATTAACAAGGACTCTATATTGTAAGTATTGTAGAAGGAAAAAATGATGAGCATAAAGAACCTTATAAGGACCTTCACATGTAATGAACTAAATAAAAAACCAAGCAACTTCATCACATGGCTTTGGTAACAATTTATGGATAATCCCTTGTCCTTGCATTGTTTCAACTGGTTCTCCCCTTTGAAAGAATTTCTTCTTGTGGGGTTTCAAATAATCAAACTTGGAAGATCCTGTAATGAAATAATGGTCCCCAATTTGTGGGAGGAAAAAGACAACTGTGATAGTCTATAAGTTGACTTGGAATTGTAGCCCTTGCACAATAACATTGTCCTCTATAAATGTTAGGGAAAACTTAGCAGTGACCTCATCACTCAAAATGAATTCACATAAAAATTCACAATACCTTAACCAGCCCCAATGTTCAAAGGTTTTGTAAATTTCCTTAGCATTTTACAGATGGTGGAGTGAGTTTGGCTCCTTACGAAGATGATGTCATCCCATGATAGTAGACAACTATAGTTATTGTGAACTAAGAAAAAATGGTTTCCACAATGGAAAAAACGAAATAACAATACAAATGACAGAGGGGACTTTATTAGGAGTGAAATAAGGGAAGTAAATCTACAAGAAGTAATAATGGGAAGGTAAGAGGAAATATTACCTTTATATACATAGATTATTAATGAGGGCAGATGGTGTAATAATAATAACTACGAACACAGGAAAAAATGGCATAAGCGATCAATGATGTGTACTACTACTGCCCCCCTCCTCCTTTTCCACCTCCCCCCCACCCCCACCCCCCCAACTAAAAGTTTCAAATTGCCTCGGTGATGCCACATAGGTAGAAGAGAGAATAAAATATATTGAAAGAAAATGTAAGAGAAGAATGCACTTCCTGAATCCATAGCCCAACAAGGTGAGATGATGGAAGGACATGCGTGTAGCAATGTTGAGCATAGAAGGAAAATAATTGTAGATTGAGGGAGGATATGGTAATGATGATGCTGACAAAACACAACCTAGCTAGTGGTCCAACAATAAAAAGAAAGCACAATTCTAGTAGACACATGAGCACTCGATGAAAGAGTTGGGCTACTAGAGAAAACAGGATGCCACACTGTGCATGTGAATAGTTAGTCAAAAAAATATAGTCACATTAAAATTGAGAGGCATCAAGAACTAGAAAAGAATAGCATGCATCTAGTATTAGATAAGATGATAGGAAGATACATGTATTCCTGTTATGAAATAAGATGTAAGGAGACATGTTCCTATAGCAAAGAGAAGAAGATGGTGATATATATAGATAGAGATATAGAGATGTTTTTTTTTTTTGGATTTTTAGGTTTGAAGGAGGCCAAAAGAAACCATAATTAGTTCTTTGGTGATAGCAAGAAAGAAATCTTCTTTTGAAAGAAGCCTCAGATATAATTTGAGATGATGGCCATTAATAAGGAGAAGATGGCATTTAGAGTCCACAATGCAAAGTTGAACAATACCATTATCAAATACATGTACAATTTAATAAGGACCTAGCTAGCGAGTATAAAACTTACCTTTAAAATCCTAAAATTGAGAGTCATACAAAAGTGACCAATCCGCTCCATGGAAGGAACATTGGTGAATGTGTTTGTCATGCCATAGTACTCACTAATTTTGAACAAGTTTGGTATGGTGGAGTGCCCTCTAATAGAGTTCATTTAAAGAGTGGAGTTGGGTTATGCGTTCCTATTGACCATTAGAGAGATTCAAGCCGAGTTGAAGTGTGGTTTGAAGAGTATTAATCTAGAACTCAATAGGAGGAATGACCTTCCTACCATAAAACATTTCATAAGGGTTTAGACTAGTGGTGGTCTTCCATGTGGTGCGATAGGCCCACATGGCTTTAGGAAGCCATGTGGCCCAATCACACTTATGAAGCACAATAGTCTTGGTAAGAATATTCTCCAGTTCATGATTGGTGTCCTCTCCTTGTCCATTTTCTTGAGGGTGATAGGGTGATGATTTTTGGTGGTAGATTTTATACTCTTTGACTAATGCAACAATAAGATATGAAGTGAACTATGGTCCTTGATATGTAGTAATCTCGCAAGGGACACCAAAGTGAGTGAATATCTCAGAGCACAAGAAGTCAACAACCTTGGTATCATGGGCATGCTTAAGTGCAATCACTTTAACCCATTTGGTAACATAATATGTACAAAAAAGAATGTATTCCTTCTTTTTATAAGGTGGGTTGATAGGTCCTAGAGAATTGAGACCCCATTTTTCAAAAGATTCAATAGAGAGCTAAGAATGGAGTGGCATTTCATCAGATCATATAGGACGACCCTTTCGCTAGCACTGATGACAATGATGAACATAAAGCTTGTAATTATTATGGAGCATAGGCTAGTAATATCCTATAGTAAGAATATTTTGAGCAGTCCTTTGAGCAACAAAGTGTCCTCCACAAGGTTTAGTCTGGTAGGCATGAAGAATATCAAAGACATCCTCCTCAGGAATACATTGACACATTATGTTGTTAATGTTGGTTTAGAAGAGTAGACCATTGATCCAGGTGTACTATCCACTGAGACTGACTAGCTTTTGACATTCTCTAGGAGAAAAATGTGGTGAAAACTCGCATGTTACCAAATAGTTGGCAATGTTAGCATACCACCGACACTTTGCAGAAATGGAAAAGAGGTGTTCATTAGGGAATATGTCGTCAACAAGAATAGGTTCATTATCTGGCTATTGCAAAATGGACAAGAAATCTGCAACCACATTTTCTCAGCCAAGCTTATCAAGTATAGTGACATCAAATTCTTGTAATAAAAGAAACCATTTAATAAACCTACTAGTTACTACTAGTTTATTCATTAAAAATTGAATTTTTGAGTGGTTAGTATGAACAAACACTTTATAAATAGCAATGTAGTGCCAAAATTTATTAATAGCACAGAAAAAAAATGAAAATTCCTTTTTAGTTACTATATAGTTGACTTCTACACTGGTAAAGTTATTGCTGACATAGTAGATAGAGTAGAAGAGGGTGTCTTCCTTTTGTCTAAGTATTGCTCCCATTGAAAAATCAGAAGCATCAGTATGAATATGGAAATTTAGTTTCTAATTAGGGCCTCTAAGAATAGGGGTATTCATAATCTTGTTCTTGATAGTCTCAAAGGCTTCCTAGCACTTCGAGGTCCAAGTGAAGACAACATCTTTGACTAACAAGGAAAACAAAGGGAAATAAATGTTACTAAAGTTTTGAACAAATCTCCTATAATATCAAGCATGACCAAGGAAACTCCTAATGCCTTTTTGGGTTGAAGGTGTAGAGAAGTCTTGGATTATTTGAATATTTTTGGGATCAACTTGGATACCTTTTGAGGAGATTAAGTAGCCTAACACAATTCCATTAGTCATCAACATAGGAAACTTCTAATGGTTTAGATTTAGGTTAGTGTCTATAGATATTTTAAGTTCTTTCTCCAAGTTATCTCTAGCTTCTTCAAAAGTGTTCCCATGGAGAATGAAATCATCCATATAAAATTCTACACAATCATTAACCAAATCAGCAACAGTGCCTAATACCACTCTTTGGAATGTGGCGAGAGCATTGCATAACCCAAAAGGAAGTACATTGTATGCAAAGGTTCCCCATCAACAAGTGAAGATTGTCTTGTCCTAAAATTCTAAGGTAATTCAGATTTGATTTTACCTGCTAAATCCATCCAAGAAAGAGAAGAATCATTATCTTGCAAGAGTATCCAATACTTGATCAATAAAGGCTAATGAAAAATGATCCTTCTTAGTAGCCTTATTTAAAGCTCTGTAAATTACACAAATATGCCACTTACAATTTTTGTTTGGTATGACAAGCAAAGGAGATACCTACCTTCTATTTGAGATAGGATAGATGAATCAAACATTCAAGACTTATTGGAGTTCTTCTTTGAGTACATCACACAAGGTGGGATTTAGTCTTCGTTATGGTTGATGAACTAGGCGACTTCCTTCTTCAATGTAAATGTGGTTGGTATAATTATCTGGGTCAATACCTCACATGTCTTGATATTCCCAAACAAATGCATCTTTTTGTTGTTTGAGCACACCTATGAGATCTTTGACTTGAGCTGGTGTTAATTGTGGATTAATATTAAGAGTGCGCCCTAGTATTATCTCCATAGGTTTAGATGGTGTAGGAAAATTAAGAATAATATTTGGTGATGGATCTGGTTTATCTAAAGATAATAATGGACTATACAAACAATGATGTAGTGAAAGATGGCATAATATGATAAAGTGTTAAATAGACCAAAGAATTCCTACTAAGGGAGAATTTCCAAAAGGATAGTCAACACTTGTATGAGAAGGGAAAATAATAGTTTCTAAGATATCATTAGAGTCATACCCATTCTGAAGAAAAATAAACAAAATGTTGTCATCAGTAGGCTCCTCAAAGTGTTGTTCTTGTTTGATGGTAAGGATAGGTATATAATCTTCTAGATCACTATCAACCCATTTAAGATCTTATGTATCTAACAAAGGTTGATCAAGGGGATAGAGTGTCAATTGTTCTGTTTGTTGTCCTTTGGAAATAAATATGTTACTTGACTAAAAATTGATGTGGGCATTTGCAGTGGCTAACTAGGGTCTCCCTAGGATCAAAGGATACACCACCAACTTAGCTTTTGGCTGTAGAATCATAAAACTAGTCAGATAAGCCCAACTATCAATGGAAAGAACAACATCTTCTTTAACCTCCTCTAGTTTGACTAAAGGCTGATCAACAATCTGAAGTACCATAGGAGTAGGTTTGAGTCCATCCAATGATAATTTTATTTTTGTTTCAGTGGTCATCACATTTATAGCAGCACCTAAATCCACAAGTGTATTAGGAATAATAATTTGACCTATACTTACCTGTATGACTGGACTATTAGGATCTATGTATTTTAGAATAGTTACATTCCCCAACATTAATTCTTCTAATTTTCCAATATCTTGAATAGTCTTTGGATCCTCCTTTTTCTATCACTTGGTCCATAACTCATGTACTATTTTTTTGTAGACCAAAATATCCTTAAGGGCTTGAAAAAGAGGAATTTTGATTTTAACATTACACAATTCATTCAAAATATTGAACTTTGAAAGTGTTGGCACTTGAGGCTCTCACTTAGGGATGAATAGATTAGGAAAGGGAGGCTCTTTTTCTAGTTCTTCTTCAAGTTTTTCATGATCCTCTGTGATAGTAGGTCTTTTAAGAGCCTTCCCTAATCTCAGTTGTACACCATCCAAATCAACTATATTTATAGGATAGGTAGGAAAATTGGCCACCTCGTTATTATAAAGTGGTTGAGAAGGCTTATTATTAGGATTTGGACTCAATTGAGTTGGCATGGATGTGGGTTTAAGTAGTTGTGGTTGATTTGAAGGTGGATTAGAGGAAGATGAGGGTATTAGCAGAAGAAATGGTTGAGCTTGTTGATAGGGAGTTATAATTGGTAGTGGAGGAAAATAATGTTCTGCAAGATAGGATTGTGTATAGGGTTGTGGAGGTAGATACAACAATTGTGGCACATGTGGCATCCATGCCTAATGCCATGGTTGTGTACTAGGTTGAAAATATTGGGACCATTGAGGATAGGGTTGATGTTGTTACCAACCTCCATACCATGGACCTTTGTTATAAAATTACTAAGATGGTCTAGAAAAATGTTTGTTGGACAACCCTCTAGGTGGGAATTGGCATCATTGAACCAAAAAGTAAATTGTTTCTTCGGTATACTCCATAGGAACCATCCCTTCGGGAAAAGGTTATAGTGTAAAAGTCTCTCTAGCTTCCTTGAGGGATACTACATGAGTTCGGATATAAGGGCAATCTTCCATTCCATGCTTCCTACGACTAGTTGGGCAATATACTACCAAGGCTTTTTAAGCTTCCTCTTGTTTCTTGTGAGTATACAAAGTGTCAATTTTCCCGCCCATATGATTTAATAAATCATTTTTAAGGTCTTCAAGAATATTACCAATTTGTCACTTGGAGATACCTAATGCATTACCCATAGTGGAAATCTTACTTGATTGTCCACATATAGATCTATCAGACCATAAATAGTTCATGCATATATCACAAATATCATTAAAGGATAATTTAGAAATATCACCTTTACTAATCAAATTTAAAGCATCCATGGTTTCATCACGAATTCCACTTAGGAAGAGCATTTTGATAGTGCCTATGGTTAAATTAGAGCATCTTAAATGTTGTAAGCTAAAGGCAAAATGCTCTAGGAAGTCTTCAAGTAACTCATCTTCTCGTTGAGTCATGCAAAAGATCTCATCCCATTTTTCCTTGGTCTTACAATATATTCATGATATTTTTCTATAAAAGTATCATTCAATTGGTCCCATGTTCTAATGTCCCTAAGGATTATAAATCATCATAATGCAACATCTTTCAATGTGGTTGTGAAATTTTTTAATTTTTGTGCATCTTTATTTTATTTTGCATGTACATGATTACAACTACTAAAACCTTGATAACTCTATTTGTACAAGTCATAATGACTTGTGCTCTTAAATATAGATTCCTTATACTCTATACTAGCTCTTGTCAAGTGCACACATGTCCAAATGCTGCTAGTGAAGTTTGTTAAGAAAAAATGCATCTCTGGTGTCACTTAATCTTTATGAAACTTAGACAGTTTTCTAAGTCTTCATACCAAAAACATTTCTTCATATCTCGATGTCTTAAGATAGGTTATATATTTCGATAATGACAACCTCATAGTATATTCATACTCTCCTCTTAGCCAATTTGCCAAAAAATGTATTTTTCATTATCTCTTTGAAAATATACAACTTCAAAAAGCTTCAAATACAACATATCAAACCAAAAATTCCTCTAAAAATATGTCCATAGTTTCCCATTAGCAAAAATTCTTGCCCCATATTACTTTGCAAAAGCCTTGTAATTAGAGGCCACACAAAATAACTACCTAGTAACTTCCCTTTCAGGTTAGTGACCGACTAAGTTAGAGTGTCATAGTTATTTGTGCTTTTGCACTCAACTCTAAATATTTTTAAAATAAAATAAAAATCTTAAATTTTGCAACAATGGAACCTAAAACATTACATTCCATTTCAATAAGTGACATCAATCAATTTTACAAGAAAATAATTTAGAAACCATAAAATCAATAAATAACCAAAACACTCATGTTGGAGATGTGACATCTACATATTTTCCTACTCCAAAGATTGCCTATATATCACCCATTTAGCTTTTAAGAAAATTAATCCTAACTATATTTAATAGGACTCATTTTTCCCCTATAAATTCATAATTTTCTAAAATATTTTTAAAAGTTTATTTCCTCCATTTTTATACATAATTTGAACAATTAGTACACATTATTTCTTTGAAGCCACCTATTTCAATTATAATCTATTATTTGAGAGTACACCTTGATAACATTAGAAGAGCATCATGACTCATATCCCTATCTTATATGACCAAAAATCATTGCAACTATTTTGCTATGTATTTGTATTTCTTTAGGGTATGAAATAGATACCATGCTTAGTCTATGCTTCAACACATTAAAGATACATTAATTAATGCATTTGTGGAGTGTTTTAACATTTTCCATAATGAGTCCATTGTGTGAATGGTATCCTGATACTTGTGAAACCATAATGCGTGAATGCATTATTATATTGTTGAATTGTTTGAGTTATTGTAGTCTTCACACATATTTCTCATAAAGAAACATCAATCCCTATCAAACATGAGGGTGACTATTCACACTCCAAATTTAAGTCTACAAAACTTTGATTAGTAATAATCAACTCAAATTGCATTACCAAACAAGTCTCCAAGAGATATCTCTTGCACTTTAATGATCTTAGCATTCACAACAAGAGCTTTGGTTGAGCACAAGGCCCTACCTTATACAAGGGTTGGAAAATAGGTGATGAAGGTGCAAATTTTAGTTGAGAGTATATAATTTGGCATTTACATAATTCAGTTTCAAAATTTTTATCTTCCTTGTGTTATTTTTTGTAGTAATTATAGTATATATGGGGCTTATTATAGTTTTAATTTTTTTATCTAGTGGAAATCCTCCTCCTTATTTTAATTGGAGGTAGAGTTGCACTCACATTATTTAGGTTAAAATCAACTTCCTCCTTTTCCTAGATGCTTGCACTTTTTAGTGTCATATTTTTCATTTGTAAAATGCATGTGTCACATTGACTATTTAGAAGAATTGGTTGTCACTTTAATGTAGAAATATAATGGTGAACCATAATTCCCCAAGGTTCATTGCTATTCATAACAATAATTATCCTTTTACACAATGACATCAAGGTCATGTTGAAATCTAATTGAAATAATCAATTGTTAAGGAGATTGTTGAAATAGATTATGTGTTTACAATTGTTGTTTTGTCACTAATGTCAAATTTTCTATTTGCTGGTAAGACAATTGCTTGTAAGATTTAAGTACTATCGCTTAGTTGATTGATGAATTTGATTTGATCAAAAGATGCAACAATAACACCTAGAGGAAATGTTGAGTTATGATTATGTAATGAAGTAAAAAGATTAGTTAAGACAGTGGTAACATGTTGCATTGATAATCTACATAGGGTTACAAATGATGGCTACACTAAGAAAGATCAGAAGGACATGTGATACAAAGTTTTTTTGCTAACCTTGACTGAGTGGATAGTAGGTGCCAAGAAAAGTCAGTGCAATTTGAGAAAAAAATTAGTTGGAGCAAAGTAAATGCAAACTCTTGTTGATGCCGAGCAAGACTATTGATGTTGAGTAAAGTTTAGTTGATGTCAAGCACCAACAAACTTTAGTTGATGCCGATTGATTTTGTAGGGGATGTTGAGTAACATAGTGTGTGCCAAGCATCAGAAGATTAATAATGCCAAGTTGCTGCATTATTTCAAACATCATGGATTCAATGAATCTGAGATGACAAGTTCACTTCCTTGGATTTTGTGAACCAGGTAGAAGATAAGGATGATGAGCTGGTGGCATAGAATTGTAGCTAAACTATTTTGAGGTGAATTCAAAGTGGATTCTAGAGGAAGTTTTTAGAATAGATATGGAATGTGCGGTAGATACATTGTATCCAACCTAATCCTTCAAAACCCTAAATTGGATGATGGAGAATGAGCAGTAAAATATCTTAGTTCCCTATTTATAAGAATATCTAGTCATGAAGCAAGGTTTTCATGTGCAACAACCTAAGGAAGACAAGGATTCATAAGGTTTTGCTTCATGAAGTGACCTAAGAGAAGAGTCTACAATGACACGTTAAGCAAGAAGGCTTAAGGAGATGAATGCTTGAAGGGTGAACAAGCTATTAGAGTTGCAATGAGTGAAAGAGAAGAAAAATGGAGGACTGAATAGAGATATGTAATCTACAAATGAAGTTGTAAGTTGTATCAGATCAAGCCTTACTATTACTCTCTACCAATTGTGTTAGTCTAGGATAAATCCTCTTGATTAAGGTTGACCTAACAGTCATTTGTAAATCCTTTCACTGGGTGTCATTCCAAGGGAATGGCCTAAAGTCCTCTAACAAGACTCACTTCTAACAAAGTGATTGAAATCCTTAACAAGGTCACATTTAATAATGTGTATTGTAACCTTTAACAGGGATGGCCTTTCATAGGGCATTACTTTAGAAGAGTGAAAAGAGTAGCATGTTACTGTTGGTTTTTCCTAAATTGGGTTTCCATGTAAATCATTGTGTTATGTGTGTTGATGAATCTATTATGTTTCATGCTTTACATTTCTACAAGTTCATTTGACAGTAACCTAAAAGTTTTGAGTGATTGCATAATCTTTTGGATATATGCATGAGTATAAATGTTTTATAGGTTCACTAAGCTATAAAGAGTTTTATTTATGCATCTGAACCTTAGATAACTAATTCAACCCCCTTGCCTCTATTATTCTAAAGAATTCCAATAATTGGTACTAGAGCCATCTTCTTAAGAGGACTAGTTTGAAGGTACTAGAAGCACAAAGATGAAGATGTTGAAAAGAGATGTACCCAAGCTCAATAGAGATAACTTTCCTACACGATAAACTTTGATGAAGCTACACCTTGGAGGACTTAGAGATCATGAAAAAACTACCATTAAAGTAGAACATGTTAATCCAATATGAGTCCTAACTACTGAGGATATAAAGAAGAAGAAAGAACATAATTAGGTGATGTTGGAGATTGTCTCTACCCTAAGCTATGCCAAATTTGATGATATGAAAGGCCTTGATAGTGCAAAGAAAATGTGGGATGCCCTAACCACTATCTATGGAGGAGACAAGAATGTACAAAGAGCCAAATCTAAGAGTCTCAAAGTAAAGTATGATGACATGAGAATGGAAGAAGGTGAGAATATTGCTCAATATGTTGCTAGGATAAAAGAAGTTGCTGGTGCAATAAAAGGTGCTACTAGTTAGATAGATGATGATACTATGTTAAGTAAATTCTTAAGGACACTAATACCTATTTATAATATTAGATTTTTTGAAATTCAAAAATTGAGATGTATTCTAGGAAACGATCTAACCCTTGAAGGTCTAGTAGGTAGACTCACTGCTTTTGAGGTATCTAAATTTTATAATTACAAACCAGAGAGTCTTGAATCTGCTTTCAAAGCTAAGTTGTTATTGAAGGATTCTAATGAGGTGAAGTAGAAGAAGAAGAAGAGAAAGATAAAATGTGTCTAGTGATAGTGATATAGATGAGGATGATGTTGAACAATTGGAAGCACTACTAGCAAGAAGATTCCATAGAGGAAAAGGCAAGTTCAAAGGTAAGTTACCTATCATTTGTTTCAATTGCAATGAAGCTGGTCATATTGTTACAAGATATACATAGAAGAAGAACTACAGAGGTGGTGACAAATACAAAAATATAAGAGATGATGACAACATAGATCACAAAGATAAAGGCAAGAAGTCATGCTACATTGCTAAAAAAAAGAACAGAGATGATTCTAATGAACATGACGATGAAGTGGTGTATGTTGAAATGAAGGATTAATCTAATGAAGAAGAGGAAACTACACTTGTGACTTGTGTAAACAAAAATTATAGATGGATCATTGACAATGGATGCTCACATCACATGACTGGAGACAAAAGTAATTTCATTACCTTAAATTTTTATGAAGGAAATAGTGTAAGATTTGGTATTGATGCACTATGTTTGATAAAAGGAAAAGGTTCTATCAAACTCACTGACAAGACTTCATGTGACAATGCTTACTATGTTGAAGGATTAAATTATAACTTGTTGAGTGTATCACAACTGAACAATTTGGGATGTAATTTTGAATTTGAAAACATGATTGCTAAGATATATGATGCCAATGGAAAGCTGATTGGAAAAGGTGATCAAACCAGAAGTAATCTATTCTATCTAGATATAGTTGATGCTACTTGTCTTGTTGTAAGATTTGATGATGTATGGCTATGGAAAAAGAGGTTATTGTTAGTCATAATTTCCTCCCACCAAAAAGTTGAATTCAAATACCCAAGCTCACCTAACGGTCACCTTCCATTTTTAAATACCAATGGAAACACAAAATATGAACAAATAAAAATCTTATGATATTTCCTATTTCCCTAAGTTGTTTCCATGGGCTTGCAATTTTCTACACCATCAGACCTTGCATAGATCTATGATAGGCGCTTTCCTACTTTCTCAAAACAAGTGACCCTTAAGTAGTGTAGGCAAATGCCTCATTGTCGTGTTGACATGTGGGTCCATCTTCTTGTGAGTCATTGTAGTTAGGTAGACAAGCTATCAAGTGAGCTGGAAATTTGATTGGTGGCTGCTTTGCCATATTTTCTATTTTTTTAGACCTCCTGACAATGTGGGTAAGCACCATCATGCCACATGGATTGGTGGGGTCAAATATGTTCCTTGGTGGGCCGTAGAGAGAAAAAAAGGGTTGTCAGTCAAGTTGGCATATAGAAGACTCTTTATTAGCCAAGTACTCATGTAAACCATCAACAAACTACAAATTCTCATTGATTGATGGATCCCCCAAGATCAACGGATGGCACTTCACTGCTTTATGAAGATCAAGGATGTTAAGGAATACGGGCAAGTGCCTTGCTGCTGTGTGTTATTATGGGGTTAGGTTCTATTATATAAGCTACAAGGTGATGGCAAATGGATGCCAAGTTACCAAGGTGGCTACTAAGTGGTTCATGGGCCTAAATTTTTTAAGGGCGAGCACAATAATAATGAAGATCTTTTGCGATTGTTGATCTTTTGTTAGATTGACGATTGGCACATCCCTATTTTATGAAGTTGCAAGGTATTTAAACATTACAAGGAAGCTCCTAAAGGACACATGTCCTTGTGGGCTAGATTAAGGAGATATCATTGTAGTAGCATTAATAGTTAGGTCATGGTTTTCTAAGGTAGTCATGGTTAGAGTTTATAAATGTGGTGCAGTTAGTTGAGGTCGCAAGGTGGTCAACCACGTGGAGACTTTTACAGGGTGGCAAAATGAAATAAAATCTTTGGCCTAAGTGGCCCATTTTGGTTGCAAAACTTGTTTGAATTATTGACTTTGTTGATTCATGAGCCAAAAATGAAGTGATTCAATTTTTCTTGCATGATCTAATCTTCATGATTGATTCCAACCACTCCCGAATGAATGCTGCATCTAGTGAACAAAGGAGAACACTCCACCACCCCCAGTTTATCCATCTACTTCATCAAAGTGGTTTAATGGTGTCATTTCTATCTTCTGAGGGCCCTATTTTGGCAAGATGTTGGATTTCACTACATCTAAATCTGTGCTAGATCATATTTTCTCCAGATTCTTTATTTGTATCACCTTGATAATACTCTATAAGACTTAATGGAAGTGGTTGTGGAGTAACTTTAGTTAGAAGATATCTTAGTTATGCCTGACCTATAAAGGCAGTTTTTGTAGATTTTCTTAAGGTCAAATTTTCTCTATTTTCTCTGATATTGATTTGCAATTTCACTATAAATTCCCTTTGCCTCTGAACTGTATCACATTCTACCTTATCTCCTTCAGCCATTGATGTAAAGTGCAAGAACTATTTTCCTCTCATTGGCATATTATGGATACTCGCAATCTTGTATGACTGTATCTCTTTTGGCCTATGAATGATATATAAGTGAATTCTTATCTTTCCTTACATCATTTATTTGGGTTTTATGATCTGCATGTGATTGCTAGATTAAATCAAGTCTGAAGGTGTATGTCTTTTGGTGTCAAGATGGTTCAATAGTGCATATATGGGTAGATATTGGTTTGAACACTCTATTTTGGTGCATCACCCCTTAGATTAGAATAGGTAGATTTGCTTCCATGCATTCCTTCTCCCTTTTCCTCTCCAAGAGTAGTTAGGTGCACCTTGAAAGCAAAGAAAGCCAACCTCCTTCAGAGACTCAACCTCATAGTTCAAGTCCCATAGCTTGGAGGTTGTTTCCATATTTCATAAGGTTGTCCTTAGGTAAAAAATTTGGACAAGGGTGGAGACTTTTGTGACAACAGTTTTTGGCACACCTGATGGGACTAATACTTAGATAATTTCAAGTCTACTGGTGTCAGAAGTAAGATTTCAAGATTAATACTGAAGAGATAATACTGGCTTTTGTATTTAAATATTCAAGAGGTTCATTCTTCAAGTACTTGGAAACTCTAAGCTTCAAATATATCTAGTTTTTGGACAAAGTTGCAGTGATTCATGCTCAAAATTAAGACAAGGGCATCTTCAAGAGGTAAATTTTGGTACCAAGAGCTTTCATTTTCAAATTCTAAAAGAAGAAAGACTAGAGTATCTTTATCACCAATAAGGAGTGCAAAAGTAACAAATACACCTGCAAGATCCATCTCTACTCCTCTTGTTGTTAGATCCCAGCTTAGATTACCATTAGCATATATCATTAGATCACTTGTTTATATGGTCCAACCTAGAGCTCATCCTTTTTCTACCTTTAATGGTGGAAGTCCTCTTTTATTGGCCTAAAGACATGATATACTAGTAGTTGCACTCAAAATTATACCCAAATTCACTGGTGAAACTTCTATCTCTCCCTTAGAACACATTTAAGAAGTTGAAAATGTCTGCAATATCCATGGTATTATAAAGGATGATGTTGCAATTAGACTTCTAGCCTCATCCTTGAAAGAAAAAGCACTACAATGTTATAGAGGTTTAGCTCATGGCTCTATAACATATTGGGATGGTTTAGGAGTAGGACTGTGTAAACACTTTTAGGAAAAAAGTGGCCATCTGTCACTTTTAGAACAATTGAATACTATAAAAAGAGCCCCCCATGAATGTATGATTGATTTCAACTATAGATTTCAAAAGATATGGGATAGAATACCTACTTTAGTGAAGCCTACCCTTGGTAATGCCTTCTTGCATTACCTCAAAGCTTTTAATAGTGACATTGCCAGTACAATCCAAACTATGGGATGAGATACCTTGCCTAATGCTTATGATATAGCAATAAATGTAGAAAATATCCTAATACAAGGAGGTAAGCTAGCTCTAAGACCTCCTATTCCTTTCTTCCCTAATGTTCCAAATCACCAACTAGCAATGGCTCCTCTTCCCACAACTTCCACATCACAATCCCTTGCTCTAGTCCTTCAAACTTCCACATCCTCAAATGGAATAGATGAAATCAAGGAGATGATGTAGTTTATGATGCTAAATATAGATAAAATATTGTAGGGCCAAGAGAAGAAGCTGGAAGATAGCTTCTCTGCGATGTAGAAAGTGAGCAACAAGGTGGCAACTTTAGAGAGGTAGCAAGCTCAAGGTGGTAAGGCTCATAAATTTCAATATCAAACTCTGAATAGTGGCAAGCCTCCAAATTATAACTATGGAAATAATTATTTTGATCAAAGTAGATAGGATTTTCATGCTTCAACCTCAAATGTAAACCAAAGTAGGGCCATAGTCTCTCAAAACAATGTGGCCCGAGATTAGATTTTTGTCCCTCATGTAACTACTCCTATGCCCTTTGCATGTGTTAGAAGGTTGAATCTTATTTGGCTTTGACCATCCAAGAGCCTATAGTAGGACAATCATACAAGGAGGACCAATCCAAAGATGCCTCATATATACAAGGATAGGGTGATTGCTCCTTTATGAATCATCAGGTGGAGGAACATTGTAATGTAAACTAGGATGCCATTACTCACAACACTAGGAGCAAAAGAAGAGCTATTGAAGATGCCACCCCTCCTCCTCCCAATCATGCCTTAACTTCAAATGCAATACCTCATGAACAAGAAGTAAATGATCAATTGAATACCTTTCAGAAACAAAGGAAAAATAATAGCAAAAAGGATGTAAGTGATCCTTAGGTTGTTCCATCTTAATCTCCTGCAAATGTAGCTCCGAAGGCTTCTACCAAAGTACACTACATAATTCAATGTATTAGATCAAATGAAGAAGACAAATTTGAGTATTTCTATGCGGGATGTTGTTGGTACTATACCCATGCAAAATAGGTTGCTGCAGTAGGAATTGGAGAACACTAAACCATAGGATCAACCACCTAGTGAGAAAAGTGCCACAAGTCTAATACAACCATCAAGAGAGGTGGAAACAAGTAAAAATGTTAGACCTCCCCCATTCTATGTTTCTCTAATTATATGGGATAAACTAGTCCACAATTTCATGATTGATTCAGGGGCTAGTAGTTTAGTGATGCCTAAGTGTGTTGCTAATGCTCTAGAAATGAAATATGAACCCATTGTTAGGGATGTATTATAGTTGGATGGTAGTATTGTCAAGACTATAGGGATCCTTAGGAATGTGGAAATGGCCCTACATGCTTGCCCTAGTTGCACTATAGTCATAAATATATCAGTTGCTAAAGTCAAGCTGCATTTTGCCATCTGTCTGTCAAGAGACTTCATTGCCCAAATAGGTGGTTACATATCTTCTAATTGGTCATATATGTTTTTTAGAAAAAGATATGGGACCAAAGCTTCAATCAGAGTAGAGCCTCTATCCCTCCATCACATTGAACCCTACACCCCTAATCTCATAAATATGAATTGCACCATTTAGGAAGAAGAGGAAAATGACGTACTAAATGAGCTTGCCACTTCTCTAGTAGAGATACCTAATTTTGTCTTAGACGAATGGGATAATGCATATCAATTTGATCCTATGTCAGAAGCCCTTGAGATAGGCCTCAGTACATATTGTATATCATAGAAGGATACTCTAGTTCCCAATCTGATGAAGACCAAAGAGGATGTGAGTGGGATATGGAGTATGTACTTTGATGGATCAAGGAATAAGAATGGATCAGGGGCTGGTGTGATGTTGATATCTCTTGCACAAGTAAGGTACTACTTCTCCTTTAGGCTCCAATTTAGTTGCACTAATAATATGGCAGAATATGAAGCTCTAATTCAGGGTCTCCTATTTGCTCAAAAAAGAGGGATTAAAGCCTTAAGCGTATATGGAGATAGTGAGTTGGTGGTTAATCAAGTGAGAAACTAGAATATCACCAAGAATGGTTTGCTCAAGTCTTATAAACATAGGGTATGGGATTTTATTGAAAGTTTCAATGCATTTAATATTTAGACCATCCCTAGAAAAGAAAATAGATATGTTAATAGACTTGTAGCAATAGGTGCATCTTATGATGTGCTAGGGAATCTTGAGGAGGAGAAGAAGAAACAAATCAAAGTGGTAGTAAGGCCTACCATCCTTGACAAAAAAATCCATTGGCAAGTGTTTGAATTTGATGAGCAAATTGTAAGCTTCTTGCAAAATGAAGTAGAGTTTTCGGATAGAAACTATTCAAAACTGCAGGATCAATATGGTGATTAGATCATTATTCTCAGTTCCAAAAAATTACCTAAAGGTCTCATTACTTTAGAGAGTGTTTTTAATCCTTATGACCAAGCAAGAGGTAGAGTCATGAACCTAGCTACTGACAAAGATGATCACAACCCAATCACAGTTGTTGATGGAAAATCCTTAAACATTGGGAATGTATGTTTAGAAATTGAGAAAGATAGTTTTATTCATCTATGTCAAGAATTTAATGATGTATTTGCCTGGATGTATCATGATTTAAAGGGTTTTGACCCAAGGTTGTTTCAGCACACCATAGATTTAATTGATAATGTCAAACCAGTAAGACAAAAATAGAGACCAGTAAATCCCAAAATTGAACCCTTGATGAGAAAGGAGCTATCCAAATTGATTGAGGCCAATATAATTTTCCCCATCAAGCACTTGTAATGGATACCAAACCTTGTCCCTGTTAGGAAGAAGAATGGATAAATTTAATTTTTGTGTGGACTTTAGGGACCTTAACCAAGCTTCCCTTAAAGAACACCATCACCCTCCTTCCATGGAGTAGATTTTGTCCAAAGTTAGTGGTTCAGAGAGGTTTTCATTTCTTGATGGATTCTCTAGTTACAATCAAGTTCTGGTTAAAGAGTCTGATAGGTAAGACTACATTCACCACCAAATGGGGTATCTATGCTTACTATAAGGTGGCATTTGGAGTAACTAATGTAGGTGCTACATTTTAGAAGGAAATGGAGATGGCCTTTAAGGGTGTGCTTGAAAATTTTGTACTGGTCTATCTTGATGATATAACTATTTTCTCAAAACATGCAACAGATCATTTGGATCATTCAAGAAAAGTGTTCTTAAGGTGTAGAGAGTTTGGGGTATCCCTTAACCAAAACAAGTGTGTCTTTGCTACCAATCAAGGGAAATTATTAGGACATATCGTATCTAAGGATGGTCTAACCATTGATCTAGAGAGAACAAAGGCAATACTTGCTCTCTCTCTCTCTCTCTCTCTCTCTCTCTCTCTCTCTCTCTTCCTAAACATAAGAAGGGGCTACAAAGTTTTCTTGGTAGGATAAATTTTGTGAGAAAATTTATTCCTAATCTTGCTACTCTGGTGAAACCCTTTATAGCTATTATCAAGAAGAATATGGTCTTTGTATGGACAAGGGAACAAAAAGAATGTTTTGAAGAGATCAAGGCAGCCATAGCCTCAACCACTACTTTTATGAATCCAAATTTTGAAAAGGATTTCATCCTTTATTCATTAGGTGGTGAGTCAAGTATTTCTATTGTCTTGACTCAAACAAATGATAAGGATAAAGAATAGCCCATAGCCTTCTTTAGTGAAGGACTTAAAGAGTATGAAGACAAATACAACTATGTAGAGAAGCAACCCTTGCAGTCATTAGAGCTTTGAACAAGTTTAGACAACTTCTATCCCACAACAAGATTCATTTGTTAGTATCCCATACCAGTGTGAAGGATTTCCTTTTCAGAAAAGATATTAGTGAGAAGAGAGCTAGTTGGATTACTAAGGTAATGGAATATGATGTTGACATCTAGATCACCAAGTTGGTAAGAGGGAATGGATTGTGTAAAAAATGATATCATCTCAAGAATTGGATGAGGAAGTTGCTATGATATTAATAGAACAACAAGAGATAAGAAATGATAACCCAAAGAATTGGATGGACGATATGAATAATTTATTGTCGAGTGATAGATATCCTCAAGGATTGGATAGAACTAAAAGGAGATAGTATAGATTGAAATCAATTCCCTATGCTATTATTAATGGTATCCTTTTCAAGAGAGATTTCAATGGAGCCCTATTAAGATGCATTGACATAGACCAAGCTGAAAGAATGATCAAAGAGCTTCATGATGGTCTTAATGGTTATCACTTTTTAGTAAGGACAACTACAATGAAGGTCATGAGGGCTAGTTACTACTGGCCATCCCTGTTCCATGATTTTCATAAGTATGTGAGGAAATGTGGAAAATGCACCTTCTTCTCTAGCAAGAAAAAGCTTGCAACTCTTCCCCTTCACCCTATTCAGGTGGACTAGCCCTTTGCTTAATGGGGATTGGATTTCATAGGCCCTATCAATCCTTCTTCCAATTCTGGTCACAAATGGATTCTAGCTACTATAGATTACTTCACCAAATGGAAAAAGGTAGTTGCATTGAAGGAAAACACATAATCTTTAGTTGTTGAATTCCTTGATGGAATTGTGACTAGGTTTGGTGCCCCTTCAACCATTATTTTAGATAATGCAAAATCTTTCGTTGGAGCTTAGATTTGTGCATAGGCAACTGATCATAATATCTACTTGAGCACATCCTCAAAATACTACCCTCAAGGCAATGGATTGGATGAGTCATCTAATAAAAACTTAATTAGGATTATGAAAAGGACAATAGAAGATAACTAGAGGTGTTGGCATCAGAAGTTGAAGACATCCCTATGGGTTGATAGGATAACACCCAAGAGGTCAATAGGAAATTCACCCTTTATGTTGGTATATGGAAAGGAAGCAAGGCTTCCAATTTCATTAGAATTCCCATCCCTAGAACTGGCTCATTAGCTGGAGGTAATTGAAGATGATGCCATGACAATAAGAATGGTTGAGCTGATGGAACTAGAAGAGAAAAGAGGTCAGGCCACGTAGACCCTAGAAACACATTAGCAACAAGTAAAAAGGAGTTTTGATAGGAAGGCTAGGGTCAAAATCTTTAGAGAGGGTGATTTGGTATTGAAATGGGATGCATACAAGGAAAATCCAGGGATGCACTCAAAGTTTGATACACTATGGAGTGGTCCCTATGCGATTGTAAATTGCAAGCAGGCCAATGCTTTTCAATTAAGCAAGCCTAGTGGTGAAACTTTGCCTATCCTAGTCAATGGGATCTATCTCAAACCATGCTTTTGATGAAGGTAAAGGTTCCATGCACATAAGTAGTTTAGTTTCCTTTCTATTGGTTTATCACTTTCTAGGAAGTGCACGAGCACATGTGTTTTGTGAAGGTTGCAAGAATTTTTTAGTCTTTGGTTCTAGTTGCAGAGGTAGGGTTAGGGTTTTACAATGTGCATGATCTTCATTTTTATGGCTCTGTAACCCAATGGATGCATAAGGTCACTGGTCATATGCATAGCTGACTTGTGTCCCCTCTGAGTCACTAGAAATGTTAGTCATATTTGCCTCCCACCAAAAAGTTGAATTCAAATACCCAAGCTCACCCAATGGTCACTTTCCATTTTTAAATACCAATAGAAATACAAAAATGAACAAATGAAAATCTTATGATATTTCCTATTTCCCTAAGTTTTTTCCACTAGCCCACCATTTTCCTCACCATCAGATCTTGCATAGATCTACGACAGACACTTTCCCACTTTCTCAAAACAAGCAACCTTTAAGTAGTGTAGGAAAGAACCTCATTGCCACACGGACATGTGGGTCCATCTTCTTGTGAGACCTCATAATTAGGTGGACAAGCTATCAGATGAGCTAGTGATTTGATTGTTGGGCACTTTCCCACATTATGTGTTTTATCAAACCTCCTGACAATGCGAGTAAGCATCGTCATGCCACATGGATTGGTGGGGTCAAATATGTTACTTGGTGGGCCATAGAGAGAAAAAAGGGTTGTTAGTCAAGTTGGCATATAGAAGACTCTTCATTGGCCAAGTACTGACATAGACTATCAGCAAACTAAAAATTCTCATTAACCAATAGATCTGCGAAGATCAGTGGATGGCACTTTACTATTTTATGAAGATACAAGGATGTTAAGGAATGCGGGCGAGCGCCTTGTTGCCACATGCCATTGTGGGGTCAAGTTCTATTATATAAGCTATAGGGTGATGCCAAATGGATGCTAGGTTACCAAGGTGGCTATTGAGTGGTTTTTGGGCACAAAATTTTTAAGGGCGAGCATAGTAATAATGAAGATCTTTCGTGATCATCGATCTTTTGTTAGATCAATGATCAAAACATCCTTGTTTTATGAAGTTGCAAGGTATTTAAACATTATGGGGAAGTTCCTAAAGGAAACATGTCCTTGTAGGCTCGGCTAAGGAGATGGCATTGTAGTACCTATAATAGTTAGGTCACAATTTTGTGAGGAAGTCATGGTTAGAGTTATGAAGGTGGCATAGTTAGTTGAGGTCGCAAGGTAGTCAGCCATGTGGAGACTTTTGCGAGGTGGAAAAATGAAATAAAATCATTGGCCTACGTGGCCCATTTGGTTGCAGAAAGTGTTTGACTTATTAACTTTGCTGATTCATGAGCCAAAAACAAAGGGAGTCATGTTTTCTTGTGTGATATGATCTTCATGATCGATTCCAACCACTCTCGAATGAATGTTGTGACTAGTGAACAAAGGAGAACACTCCAATACCCTAGTTTATCCATCTACTTCATCAAAGTGGTTTAATGGCACCATTTCTGTCTTCTTAGGGCCTTGTTTTGGCAAGATGCTAGATTTCATTGCATCTGAATCTGTGCTAGATCATATTTTCTATAGGATCTTTGTTTAGATCACCTTGATTGTTCTCTGTAAGACTTAATGGCAATGGTTATGGAGTAACTTTAGTTAGAAGACATCTTAGTTATGCCTGAGCTATAAAGGCAGTCTTGGTAGATTTTCTTAAAGTTGACTTTTCTCTATTTTCTCTAATATTGCTTTGCAATTTCACTATAAATTCCCTTTGCCCCTGAACTGTATGACATTCTACCTTATCTCCTTCAGCCATTGATGTAAAGTGCAAGAACTATTTGCCTCTCATTGGTGTATTGTGGATACTTCAATCTTGCATGATTGTATCTCTTTTGGCCTATAAATGATATATAAGTGAATTCTTATCTTTCCTTCCATCATTTATTTGGGTTTTCTGATCTACATGTGATTGCTAGATTAAATCAAGTCTGAAGGTGTATATCTTTTGGTGTCAAGATGGTTCAATAATGCATATATGGGCAGAGATTGGTTTGAACACTCTATTTTGGTGCATCACCCCTTATATTAGAATAGATAGATTTGCTTCCATGCATTCCTTCTCCCTTTTCCTCTCCAAGAGTAGTTAGGTGCACCTTGATAGAAAAGGAAGTTGGCCTTCTTTGGAGACTCAACCTCACAATTCAAGTCCCATAGCTTGGAGGTTTTTTCCACGTTTCACAAGGTTGTCCTTAGGTAAAAACTTTGGACAAGGATGCAGACTTTTGTGACAAAAGTTATGTCATGTAAATTTTGATAACTTGGTTAGTATCAGTAACATGAAGAAATTTGAAATGTTTGTCTAAGTTAAAGAAACCTGACAACATAATATGCAAACAATTTTAGCTAGGAAAAATGAAAAAGTCAAGGTTTAAGAGTAAATTTTATACCTCTAAAGAAATACTTGAGATTGTTCATACTAACTTGTGTGGACCAATTGATGTGCAAAGCTACAAAGGAGATAAGTACATTATGTTATTTGTTGATGATTATTCTAGAATGATGGAAATCATGTTTTTGAAATAGAAATCTAATGCTTTTCAAATATTTAAGTGGTACTTAGCAAGATTTGAGAAGGAAATAGGTAAGAGTCTAAAATGTTTGAGATTAGATAGAGGAGGACAATTCACATCAAATGAATTTGAGATGTTCTGTAATGACAGAGGAATCAAAAGATAGACATCTGCACCTAGAACCCCTCTACAGAATGGTATTTTTAAAAGGAGAAACAAGTCTATAATGGACTATGCTAGAACACTTATGATGGAGAAGAATGTTGTTTTGAAATACTGGAGAGAATCTATAAGTACAACTATCTATACTTTGAATCATGTACAAGTCAAGAAAGGTACTCATTCTACACCTTTTGAACTATGGTATGGATACTCACCCAATGTAAAATATTTTAAGGTATTTGGAAGCAAATGTTACATTCCTAAGGATTTTAGGAATGGTAACCTTGGTGCAAAAGTGAATGAAGGTATATCCCTTGGATACTCCACATGAAGTAAAGCTTATAAGTGTTTGAATACTAACAATAACAAAGCTGTGGAAAGTGCAAATATGAACTTTGATGAATATATAGAGGTACATGAGGCTGAACCTATGAAAGAACTAGAAGAATACAAATCATTTGTATGCTTTTATGAAGGTATGCCTGCTGAAGAAGACACTACAAATCAAGCTACAATCCAACATCAAGTTTCAGTCACTACAAAGTCACATCTTGTGAATGTCGAGTTACATTAAGGAAATGAGCTACATTTAGATGCCAATTTACAGAATGAAGTGAATGAAAATTCTGATTCTAAAGTTGGTGGACATGAAAGAAATGTTGAGATATTTGACAGAGATGCGAAATAAGAGCAGAGCCAAGATTGTCTAAATATGTCAAAAGACATCATCTTACTGCTCAAATCATCAAAGATGAAGATGCTAGGCCAATGTAAATAAATAGAGTGAGAAGGGATACATGTTTGCTAAGCATGAAGGAGCCCAAATCGGTAAGAGATGCATTAGAAAATGTGGACTAGAGTAAAGCCATGGAAGAAGAGATTGAACAAATTCAGAAGAACAAAATATGGAGTCTAGTTCCTATACTAGAAGACAAAAATGTGATTGGCACCAAGTGGGTATTTAGAAATAAGCTAGATGATAATGGTGAAATCACAAGGAACAAAGAAAGATTAGTTTTCAAGGGATATGCACAAGAAGAAGGAATTGACTATGAAGAAACATTTTCCCCTATTGCTAGAATGGAAGGACTAAGAACTCTACTTGCTTATTCTGGATACAATGTCTTCAAGGTTTATCAAATGGATGTCAAATTTGCATTTTTGAGTGGCATATTAGAAGAAGAAGTTTACATAGAACAACTAAAAGGATTTTTTGATGTTAACAATAAGAACATGGTATGTAGACTACACAAAGCTCTATATGGTTGGAGACAAGCACCAAGAGCATGGTATAAGAGACTTCATAATTATCTTGTGAAGATTGGATTTGAAAGGACTAATGATAACAACAATCTGTACATGAAGATAGAGAAAGGAAAAGGTATTTTATTACCTAAAATATTTTTTGATGATATCATATTTGGAGGTCAAGTTGCTTTATGTAAGGATTTTGTAAATTAGATGAAGCAAGAATTTGAGATGTCTATGTTTGGAGAGATCAATTTTTTTGTGGGTTTGGAAGTCTATCAGATGAAATATGGTATATACATCACCTAGTCAAAATATGTGAAGGAAATATTGAAAACTTTTGGATTGGAGGATTCCAAACCAGTAAGTACACCTATGGTGACAACACACAAGTTGTCAAAGAATGAAGATTTAGCTGAGGTGAATCAAACATTATATAGGTCTATGATTGGAAAATTTCAATATGTAGTACATAGTAGACCTAACATTTCATTATCAATAGGGATAGTAGCAAGATTCTCTACTAATTTCAAAGAAAATCATTTAGTGGCTATGAAGAGAATAATGAGATATCTAAAAGGAACAAAAAAGTTTGGTCTATACTATAAGAAGAATGAAAACTTTGAATTGAGAGCCTACACTAATGCTGACTAGGATGGAAACATTGATGATAGAAAGAGCACCAGTGGAGGAGCATTTTTCTTAGGTAAAAGACTCATTACATGGACAAGCAAGAAATAGATTTGTACTTCCCAATCTACTACTGAAGCTGAATATGTTGTTGCTGCTATCAACTATACAAACATTGTGTGGATCAAACAACTACTCAAAAGAATGAAGGAAAAATCATAGAACCTATGATAGCTTATTGTGATAATATAAGTGCTATCAATATATCAAAAAATCTAGTGATGCAGACCAAGACAAACCACATTGCAATAAAGTATCATTACATGAGAGAATTAGTTCAAGATAAGGAGGTGAAGATGGAATATGTTAATGCAAAGGAGAAAATTGATGATATCTTCACAAAAGCATTACCTAAGGATAATTATGAGTCTCTAAGAGGTAAGTTGGGGGCGATACCCCTATCAAAGGCTATTTAAGTAACAAGAGGAGTGCCCTACATCAAACAAGCTGATGTTTATATTATACACATTGATGTAGTGGATATTACTTTAGGAGGTTTCTAAAGTAATCAAAGAGCTGAAATTTCCAAATCAATCACAAGTAAGGTGATAGAGGGAGAAAATGGAGAAATTGAAGAAATTGAAAATGCTTATATCTGCATGAAAAGATGACAAGGTTTTGGTATATGTCTTTGGCATTATTATCAAAGAGGGAGAAAGTACATTAAACCAATCACAATAAGAAGAAGAGTTTTACTAAAAAGAGGGAGAAAGTCCTAAACTGATCTATTGATCAGAAAGGGAGAAAGTTGTAAAAGCTAAGAATATTGCAGATCTTAGAGGGAGATTAGACAATTTTTGATGTTTGATGTTGAAGATAGATAAGCATGCAAGAATGAGGGAGAAATCCTAATCTACCTAGTAAGAGGGAGATACAAGAAAAAACTCAGAGGGAGTTATAAGTAATATTTTTTGTAACCTAATCAGAAGATGGAAGTTCTTGATAGAGGGAGCAATTTTGATACAAGTTTTCTTTTTGGTATTGTCTTACTATTTTAACCTAGTCAGTTTGGTTGAACAAGATGTTCATCATTTGATTATTTTGGTTGATCAGTTTGGTTTTCCATCAATGCCAAAGAGGGAGATTGTTGAAATCTAATTGAAAAGATCAATTGTTAAGAAGGAGATTTTTGAAGTAGATAATGTGTTTCAATCATAGTTTTGTCACTGATGTCAAACTTGCTATTTGTTGGTAAGACAATTGCTTATAAGATTCTAGTACTATCACTTAGTTGATTGAAGAAGAGGATTTTATCAAAAGATGTAACAACAAAACCTAAAGTAAAGGTTGAGTTATGATTATGTAATGAAGTACAAGGATCAGTTAAGATAGTGGTAACATGATGGATTGATAATCTACTTAAGGTTACAAATGATGGCTACACTAAGAAAGATCAGAAGAACATGTGATACAAAGTTTGTCTGCTAAGCTTGACTGAGTGGATAGTAGCTACCGAGAAAAGTTAGTGCAAGCAGAGTAGAAAATTAGTAGGAGCTAAGTAAATGCAAACTCTAATGGATTCCGAGAAAGACTGTTGATGCTAAGTAAAGTTTAGTTGATGTCAAGCACCAGTAAACTTTAGTTGACGCCAAGTGATTTTGTAGAGGATGTCGTGTAACACAGTGTGTGCTGAGCATCAAAAGATTGATAATGTTGAGCTACTCTATTATTTCAAAGATTGTGGATTCGATGAATTTGAGTTGACAAGTTTGTTTTCTTGGATTTTGTGAACCAAGTGGAAGATAAGGATGATGAGCTAGTGGCACAGAATTTTAGGTAAACTATTTTGAGGCAAATTCAAAGTGGATTATAGAGGAAGTTTCTAAAAGATATATGGAATGTGGGGTAGATACATTGTATCCTACCTAATTCATCAAACCCTAAATTGGATGAAGGAGAATGAGCAGAAAAATATCTTAATTTCTTATTTATAGGAATGTCTAGTCATGAAGCAAGGTTGTCATGTGTGAGAACCTAAGGAAGACAAGGAGTCATAGGGTTTTGCTTCATCAAGTGACCTAAGAGAAGAGTCTACAATGACATGTTAAGCAAGAAGGCTTAAGGAGATGAATGCTTGAAGGGTGAACAAGTTATTAGAGCTAAAATGAGTGAAAGCCAAGTAGAATAGAGGACTAAACAAAGATTTGTAATCTACAAATGAAGTTGTAAGTTGTATCAGATCAAGCCTTACTATTACTCTCTAACAATTGTATCAGTCTAGGGTAAATCCTTTGGATTAAGGTTGATCTAATAGTCATTTGTAAATCCTTTAACTAGGTGGCATTCCAAGTGAATGGCTTAAATACCTCTAACAAGGCACACTTCTAACAAAGTGATTGAAATCCTTTAACAAGGTCACATTTAATAGTGTGTATTATAACCTTTAATAGGGTTGGCCTTTCACAGGGCATCACTTCAGAAGAGTGAAAAGAGTAGCATGTTATTGGTGGGTTTTCCCAAATTGGGTTTCCATGTAAATCATTGTGTTATGTGTGTTGATGAATCTATTATGTTTCATGCTTTACATTTCTGCAAGTTGATTTAATAGTAACCTACAAGTTTTGAGTGATTGCATAATCTTTTGGATGTATGCATGAGTATAAATGTTTTATGGGTTCACTAAGCTGTGAAAAGTTTTATTTATACATCTGGACATTGGATAACTGATTCACCCCCCTCCCCCTCTCAGTTATTCTAAAGAATTCCAATAGGTCGTAAAATTTTAATTAACTCGTGATAATGACTTTTAGATGATATTGAATAGTAGAAATAGTAAATATATGAAACTAAAATATTATGTCTAGTTATCGATCTTGGTTGTGAAGCAATTGCAAATGAAGAGTAGTGCACATCCACCAAAACTATCTTATTCACTACTTGAACTTTATCATCAAGTGGTAAATATTTATGGATATGGAGATGACACATAGTTAAATTGAAAAATAAGACATTTAATTGGAAAATGAAGTATGTTTAACTTTTTTTCAAGTATCATATTTTCTAAATTATATTTTTAAAAAACTATTTAATTGATTTAAAGTAATTTTTTAATTTATCTTAATTGATAAATGCTTCTTTTCCAATTAATTCATGTGAATTGAATTGTCGAGCTTGTAAATTTAGAGTAAATTAAATATAGAGAGTTTACTCTCCTCATTGAATTAACTTTGACTAATATATTTTATAATAATTTTATTTATTTATTTATTTATTGTTTAGAATTTATAACAAAACACATAACCTACTTTACATTGTTGATTATCTTGCATGTGAATTAAAATTTTGTTTTTGTTGCCATTCACTATTATGGGTTCATGCCTTTGGATGCTAAAATAAAAAGAGATAATATAACATCATGTCATTCACACTCCTCCCATTGTGTCATACTAGTTTGATGGCATATTAGGCTCGATTCTTGATTGGGTTAAAATAAAGATATATTATGCAATACATGTAGTGTTAATTGCACAAAGTGGACTCATGCCTATTTGTGTTAAATACTATCATTTACCTAGTAATAAACATTGACCCATATGTTTTTTGTTGCATGAAGTTGTATTGATCATTTTACGATAATTTTATCAATCATTTTACGTTTGTTATTAATGAATCGTCAAAACATGGTGTTGGGAATTGTTGGAGTCTAACTTGATGGATTATTTTTGGACATAATTGAATCAAAATACCTTAAGAGTGTCAATCCAAGATTCCTAAACTAGTGAGAGATATAATGACTATTTCCTCAAGGAAGGAAGATAATAAATTAAGTGGTTATGAATGCAATTTATCACATGGTAAGAAATTAAAATAAAAGGCTTTTAATTAATCAAATTATAATTCACACATTAAAGAATGAAACTAAGAAAGAATTCATATGCAATATATATTCACACTTAGTGCCAAAAAATTCTTAAAGCATATCTTTACACTAATTAAGTAATGATCACAATTAACAATACCCACACATCTGAACAAGTACACATTAAATACCACAGTCCATGAATATGTCCAACCAAGTAAACAAAACTATTGAAAAATAGTCTAATATAATGGAGATTAAGATAGACTCTATTTGTTATAGGAAGTTCAGTTGTAGAAGGAAGTCTATGATACAGTTAGAAGTCTAGATAGTAATATGTGACATGAAGTTCATTAGGAATAATGGGTAATGACAGGGAGTTTTTGGAAAAAGGTGATAGGAAATATAATGTAAAAGATGATGGTTTTTAGTTCACGGATAAGATGACTTTTATTGAAATAGAGATTTGAGTGGATGAATAATGATCAATAAAGCAAACAGGTAGAAATGGCTGTAAGCCAAAAACCCAATAAATAATAAGCTCTTCAAATATTTAAAACATATAACATGAATCATACAAGTGCCATAAATATTCATACACAAACATAATCAATTTCCATTTTGTAATTAACAAATGAAAGAATGAATAACACACACAATACAAATTAAGATAGTCTCACTAGGGTTTCCAAGAGGGGGCCCTTCCTCTGGATTGCTTGGTGAGTAGAAGATTAATGCAAAATTGCTAAAGCAAATCCAAAATTGATCCAGACAATAATATAGAAGGATGATTTAGAGTAGCATTCTATTGAGTATATTTCTCTCCCTCTTCTTGTGATCATATATAGGCATATTGATGTGGGAGCATCTTGAGTTTCCTTATAAACCTACACTTTTTTTCTTTCTACCTATTGGTGCTGAGTAATCCTTTGGGTATCGAGTTCCTATTGCTGCTGAGTGATCCTTTGGGTGCCAAGTTCCTACTGATGCTGAGTGCCAGTTTCCAATTGATGTCGAGTGCTAATTTTCTAGTATGTGCCAAGTTATCTAGTGTGTGTCCAGTTGTCTGTGTTTTTGGTTCTTAGTGGGAGCCAACTTGTATATTTAATTTCGATCATGAATTTAATGATAGGATCTTGTTTAGGAATGAGTGTTGATGATCTTGAGGTCGGCCTTTCTATTATGTAATGTTCTAGAATCTTTTGTAAGCCATTTTGGCAAGTATAAATAGAGTGCTTATGCTTAGATTAAAGGCATAACTTAGAGAACTTCGAGGATCAAGTAGAAGATGTGAACTTGAAGTTGGTTTTTCTGGATTTGAATCTATTTTTAATTGGTTGTAACCTAGAAGGCCTTATAGCTATGCATGTATGTTGATATTTTCATGAATCAATAAAAGTATTTGTTCATCTTCCTCCTTTGGTGGCTGTCCTTTGTGTTTTCTTTTGTTGTGTTAACTCTTGTAGGTTGGTTTGGATAGTTGGGTGAGCCTTTAGCCCTAGTTATTCATCTCCTTGGTTGCATCACTTATAAAGTTTTGAAATGCCAAAATAAGTTTGAATCAATTGTTATGGCTGCAAGCCATTGATCTAAGTTCTAAAATCACTATCTTGGTTGTATGCCACAAATGTTTAACCATATTAATATGACATAATATTTTGGTTGGAAATTACTCCAGGCCTAAGATTATCAAACAAAACATTTTCCTAAACTAGGATAGCAAAACCAAGCTCTGGTATGTATGTGCAGCTAATCCATTCACTCCAAAGCTCCTGTAACCATTCAAACATCCATGCTTAGCTCTTATAGTGTCAGATATATCCAAATTGTTTTTAAATTCTACACATTGGTGGAATTTTCACTAATTATTTCCTATCTTACATTTTACCAATATACTTTAAATCTATACTAATTAGTGACATAAATGGGAGTGGGATGAAACAAAGTTGGGTGGAAATATGCATAAGAAATATATGAAGAGACACACAAATGCACACCCATTAGATGGTTTGCAAAAGCTACCATAAATTGAGTTCAAGGAAATGCAACACATGCCTTCATTATAGCTCCTACCAATTTTTTATAATCAAACAACACTCTAACATGGCTAAAAATATTGCATTCTTGTTACAAATCCCCAAGTGAACTTTATTGGGCTTTACATAGGGGGAATGTCACAATTGTCTCCTAGGCTAACTTTACATACCTATAGTCTAATTCGTATATCAAAATTTGCTAATTTTTTTTTATGAACCTCCACAGGTGAGTGAAGAGCTTAAAGATAAAATTTCAACTTTCTTGCATTTATAGTGCTCTAAGTAGAACTAGAGTACAAAGTGGTCTAAAAGTACCATTTGAAAAGGTTCACATGATGCCTACCACTAAGACCCCCTAGTAGCTGCTATAGTACTTTTTGCACAAATGGACCAATCAGCAACCAAGAAAACTAAAAAATAATCAACTATTAGTACATGTGTAGTTGGTTATTAGTACATGTGCAATCATATTTTGGGGTTTTTTTATGGTGGTAATTGGGGGGAAGGTGGCAACAATTGAAGATTTAAACATGGCAACAATGTGCACATCGGTGGTAACTAGCTCATTTCTGCTAGTTATCATCCAAATTATTCCAGGGATGTGACTACTTCAAGATTAAGATAAATATAGTAAATAATTAGCTTTTATGTCTTATTCATAATCGTGTGGGTTTTTTTAATAGAAAAATGTTATTTTCCAATTCTGGTACAAATGATTATCTTTGCACATGTGTATCCTGTAGTAGTTCCTCTTAAAGAAAGATGAAATTAAATAGATCCATTCGAAGCCCATTTTTAAAACCTATCATCAATGTCAACATCTCTTCAAGAAAAATTTCGTCACTTGGTAGTAGCATTAGATCATGAAAAGTTTGGGGAGCTCTACAATGATTCTAGACATATGGAGACCTCTTTTATAGCACATTGACATAGATCAAGAGTTTGGGTGAGAATATTATCTTCATTCAACATACTCCATATTCTAACCATATAGTCTGTAGAACCAATGAAGAGTAATCCACCAGTCCTAATGACTAGACAATTAACGGTGTTGTGATGAGCCTGAAACATCTCAACAAATTTTAAATAAAATATCCTCCACACTTTGACAATTTTATCCCATGAACTAGAATACAATACACCTTATTCTTCCTTCATAGCCAAGGAATAAATTACATCAACATGTTTGATCCATAGAGCCTTATGATGCCAATATACGGGAATAAATTTTTTAGGATTAATAGAATTCTAAAGCTGATCTTTTACCATGGGTAGCATCCCAATTCTTTTTCCCTTTCTCCATATGTGGATTGATGGAAAGTATAAATTTCAACCAATGACCACCGTTAGTAGCCCACAATGTGTCGTTCAACATAGTTCAACACCCATAAGTAGTAAACAATGTGTTGTCTATTGTTAACCTCCCACTACTGCTAGCCACCCATAATGAATGCATTCTAATGTATTTTAATATTTTTAATAAGTGTCCTAAGTAATCTAGAGAGTTCTCATACCACTATAAATAGAGGTTTTATTTAATACATCATACAAGGAAGTAAGATTAGTTTCTTTTGTGTGTATTAAAGTGTTCTATTTGCATTCAAATTGGTATCAGAGCCTGAAGATCTTGAGTGAAGGAAAAATATTTGTTGGTTTCAGTTTCTAATGCTTTTTTAATTGTAGATCAAGTAAGCTTTTAAAGCTGGAGTCTAGTTCCTACAAAGATGCTACTAGTTTAATGTTTGAGAGAAGGTATGAGATGATTAAAAGGACTAAAGTCTAATGAGCAAAAAAAAATGTTAAAAAGGGAAAATAAGTATTGTATTGTTGTTTTTTTAAGCTATATATCATTGGCTTAGACTTGTTTTGTGGTTTTGGTTTGTAAAGAAAAGTTTAAAATTGTTGACTACAGTTGTAACTATGAGTATTAATATGGCATCATGAAGTAGTATAGCTCAATCACAAATTCCTCTATTTTCTAGTAAAAATTATAAGTTTTGGGCTATTAAAAAAAATGTTGTTTTGTTCTTAAGGCATATGGGATCTTATTGAAAAAGGTTTTACTGAAGCATAAGATGAGTCAAGTTTATTACAAGATTAAAACGATAAATTATAAGATAATAGTAAAAAGGATGCGAAAGCATGTTGTTTCTAATTCAACAATCTTTAGATGAATCAATTTTACATAAGGCCTCTAAGCTAAGAAGTCAAAGATTGCATGGGATATTTTAGAAACAATATATCAAGGGACAACAAAAGTTACCGTTGGTGCCCAAATTGACAGACTAGGTTTCATATGGAATGATGATCCAATTTTGGGAATTCCTAGTAGCAATTTACCAACTGACAAGTCCCACCCAAATAGAATATGAACCTTTGCAATTCTGGTTCTATAGGACCAAGGCTGGTAGGCCTATACATCACACCCTGGAGAATTTGAGCAGATAACTTGGGGCATTTTGGGTGTCTAAAATGATTTTAAATTGTTGGTATCTATTTTTGATAATTTATTAATGTATATAGATGTATATTATGTGCAATGATCAGGGATCTTTATCACCTTCATCTATGTCCCTTTTGCAATCAACATGAACACTCAAAAAACAATAAGCAACAGACCAATACCTTGACTAGTGGAGTCTCTATTAATTTTCTATCAATCACTTATAATGTTAATGTAACCCTAAGACATTATCAAAAAATTCCTCTAAGATGAACTATTATCACTTTGATAAAGTATGCATCATTGAATATTAGGTTAATTTCAATACTAAGTCCTATTGAGTTTAACTATCATCAGGAGACCAATAAGATAGCAATTTAGATTTAACAATAAATACATTATTACTATTTAACAAGTATTGAAGCATAACCCTCTAATATTCATTAAATGGGACTATTAACCAAAGTCAACTTTTAAGTTTAATAAAAAGAACAAAACAAATGAAGAAGAACGATATCACCAATAGTTAAATGAGCATATCAAATCCTTGTATTGATCTTTGAATAAATTCACCACAGGATTTTCTGTTGCTTGTGCATAAAAATAACAACAAAATCCATAATGATTAGAAGGATCCCCTCTCAATTGACAAAAAAAAGTTTATAAATAGGATCATGAATTAATTATATTCTTTAATTTTGGGTCACATTTAAGTAGACACCAAAATAGTTACAAGTCTGAAGAGATGTGATTCCTCAATACATTGTGAAACTATATTGGATAAAAATGTGGATGAATAGAGTTTTAGAATAGTGTACATGAAAGAGACCCTAAAACCATATTTTACACATTCATTTAAATTCTTATGATATGGAAAGTAAATCTAGATGACTAACATTGAAATGAAGAAATAAAAGGTACTTACCTCTAAAAAAGAATAGGCTAAAAACCTTGATCACAAATGGTCTCAGAAACTGTTAATTTCCATGCAGGTAAACTGAAGCAACGAGATCTAAAAAACCCATAAATATTTTTCTTTTCTAAGGGTAGGTCAATCTTGACCTAGGTAGAAAAATTCAACCTTGACCTGAGAAAGTCAAACTTGATCCAAAAAAGTTGACCTTGAACCTAGAAAGTTGACCTTGACCCTAGAAAGTTGACCTTGATCCCAAAAAGTCAACCTTGACCTACATTGCTTTGACAAAAATTCTATTCACAGATCTCAAAAGTTTGGCAAAAAGGGTATCCAAATCCGCACTAATATTCATTGTTTGGTACTTATACCTACAAGGAGAAGGGTTTTTTTTTCTTTGATGGGGGGTTTGCCTTGGTCAAACCGAGGTTGGGAATTAACCTTGAAATTGAAATTATAGTTACAATATAGATAAATAAAGTAAATAGAACTATTCACCCTGCTTATGTTGTAACCATTGTGGAGGATTCAAATCCTTTAATCCGCAAGTATGGATGCTCCAAATGAATGTAGAATAGGATGTAGGATGTCTTGAATCAATTATCTTAGATCTTCAACACCAATCTTGAATGGATCTTGGATTAGGAAGAGGCTTGAATGTAAGTGGATGAATCTCCAACAAGAGGTCTCCATAGAGCTTGAATCCTTCATTGGCTACTAATGGATCTCCTTGATGAATTGAATACTTGAATGCTTGAAGGCTTGAATGCTCGAATGCTTGCTTGCACTTGAAAGATTGATCATGAAAGTGGATGCTTGATCATAAATAATATATGGTTGATGGATAAAATGAGAGAGGAAGGCTTCCTTATATAGAGATCTAGGGCATAAACTCCTAGAGAGGCTGATATATGAGAAATAAATTACCATTGGCCCTAGATTAAATGATATTTAAGAGTATACCATTTTGGAGACCAAAACAATTGACCTAAAAGTAGGAAAATAATTCTTTCTAAAACCTGACATTTGGAAATCATGGAACCTTGAAATTTGGACCTTGTGTCAGGGTCAAGGTTGAATCTAACCTAGGCTAAGGTTGAAGTTTTCCTTGACCTAGGTTAGGGTCGAGGTTGACCTTGACCTTGAGGTCAAAAATATCAGGATCTCAGTCTAGAATGCTAGAAAATGTAGAAAGAAAGTGGAAATGGGGGTTGATTCAAGGGAAAAGGATAGATCTAAGATGAGGACCCATTCAAGGTGCTTGACATGACCTCAAACCACTTACTTGGACGGATAAATACTCTTAACATGGAAGTGCTTCTATTTTAAGATGATACATTAAGCCCCCACTTTAGCAAGAGTATGGACTCGATGGAAACTCTTGGTAAAGGAGATCATAATGAAAAGATAATCTTATTAAAATCAAAGGGACAAAGAGATCCTCAAGGCCACAACGACTCAAGCCTTCATCAAGTCCAAGATTACAATAAGAGAGACATCACTAGAAAAAAGATAGAAGAGGGAGAGAGGAATGGCTAGCTCGCCTAGTAAGATGTGTGCATCTCACTGTGAACCACAAAAAGAATAGGATGGCCCACCAAGAAAAAAATTGATAGTCACCTCATAACATTATGCGCCTTCTGGTGGATTTGTGCATGTATGTAGTGCATCTTCTGATGACTTTATAAAGTCCTCATGGATCCATATTCTCATATCACCATAGAATACATTTGTAAAATGTGTATCACTTCAGGATTTAGCAACCTATGTGTGTTACCTTTCGAGGATTTAGCATATTAAAATTGGAAATGCACGTCTCTTTAGAATTTAGTAGCTTATGTGCATTACCTTCAGAGAATTTAGTGTATTTGAAATTGGAAATGCATGTCTCTTCAATATTTAGCATGCTACAAAACAAAAGGTTAGAATGAAAATGCATAATACAAAATGAGGGAGGCCATATATATCCCCCCTCCTTAAGAGGGAAAAAATACATACTATTTTGACATGTTAAGGAAAAAAAGAACAAGGATGAAGCCTTCTTCAACATCAAGACAATATCCATAGAAAAAACCCAGTCCAAGCCAAGAAGTTCATAGCTCCTATGAGGCCATGTAAGGGATGAATGCAAAGAGATATCATGCAAGAAGAGAAAAAGTAACCCTTGTGAGGGATAGCACACTTTCAGCTTCTAAGATGAGAGAATTATCAACCGTGGAAACCCAATGTCAAACAATGAAATAGGTTATGATCAAGGAAAATATCCTCAATATAAATCATAATTTTCATGTATGATTGATAGATACTACTTAACCAAGGAAAAGTGGATCCTAGAAAGACAAAACGAAGGAGATGACATCCTTCCCCCCCAAGCATAGGAACAAGGATGAAAAAGGACCTATTATGTCACTCGCAACACAAGACAATGGGTCCTCAAAGATTAGGCTAACACTATTTACATAATGTAGAGCTCTATAATAGGAACATAAATGTTATTTAGAGAAAATAGGTTTGAAATACAACTCATTACCACATGATATATAAATAACCTTACTATCAATGAGCTACCTAATCTTATAATGTAAAGTTTGACATTTATTATTAGAGTGATCATGAAATATATGATATGAACAAAAAGTAATAGTCTTCAATTGTGGACTATGTTTCTTTTTGTGTTTAGGTCTAGTAATCATCTTAGAATGAAGGAGTTTAGGAAAAATAACTTCTTGGTAAAATTCCTTCATAGTTTCATCATGTTTTGAAGTATTATTTGAGATGTTGTTAACATTGATTTTTAGTTGAGGATTAAATCCCAATCCATAAGAATAATCATGCCCCCCATTCTATAAGGGTATTTAAATTCCTTGTTTATGAATACCACATGCTTGACCATTAAATCCTTGTTTAACTAGGAAATGATAACCAGGACCATAATGAGAAGCCATATCAATAAGGAGTCAATGGAAATTCATTACTCAATATGTCATCATTAGTAGGTTTGATGGTTTCATTGTGGATTTAAGCAACAATACATTTATTACAAAGATATTTAGAATTAAAAGCTTGTTGTTCAAACTATCTTGTGGCTTTATAAAATAAAGATAAAAAATCTTATACTCTCCGATAAAGGTAGGAGTAAAATCCAAGGTTCCCCAATCATCACCGGGAAGAGTATTAGAGGAAGAAGGATTAATATTAGAAATAGGAGTAGTGTGGTTTTGAATATTTAGACAAGGATATAGTGTATCATCCACATGAAGTGTATACATCATGTTGTTATGTATAAACTTGACTTTATGGTGAAGGGTGGAAGGAATAATATGCATCTCATGCAACCAAGGTCTACCCAAAAGAAGGTTATAATTAAGAGGCATAACATGAATAAGTGTATTTAGGATGACCAAACCTACTTTGATAGGTAAGGTAACGATTCCCAAAGTGCTCTTAGAAATGTTATCAAAGCCACATATAGGAACATTATTAGGTTGAATAGTTGAAAGATCAACATTAATTTCTTTGAGCATGTCCATGCTACAAACATTAAGCCCAGATCCAAGTTCCATTTACTTTGTTTATCTATATTACAATTTCAATTCTCAAAGAAATTAATGTTTGTATATAAACATTTTGTTTAGCTTAATGTTTGTATATAAGCTACAAACATTCTACATTCATTTGAGAATAGGCTGTAGAATGTCTCAAATCAATTGTCTTAGATCTTCAACACCAATCTTGAATAGAGCTTGGATTAGGAAGAGGCTTGAATGGAAATGGATGAATCTTCAACAAGAGGGCTCCATAGAGCTTGAATCCTTCAATGGCTACTAATGGATCTCCTTAATGAATTGAATGCTTGAAGGCTTGAATTCTTGAATGTTTTCTTGTACTTGAGAGATTGATCATGAAAGTGGATGCTTGATCATAAATAATAGATGGTAGATGGATCAAATGAGAGAGGAAGGCTTCCTTATATAGAGGTCTAGGGCACGAACTCCTAGAGAGGCAAACATATAAGAAATAAATTACCATTGGGCCCTTAGCCTTAGAAATGGACCTAGATTAAATGAATTTTAAGAGTTTACCATTTTAGAGACCAAAACAACCAACCCAGAAGTGGGAAAACAATTCTTTTTGAAACCTAACATCCAAAATTCATGGAACCTTGAAATTTAGACCTTAGGTTAGGGTCGAGGTTGACTCAAACCTAGGTTAGGGTCAAGGTCATCTTGGACCTAGGTCAGGGTTGAGGTCGATCTTGACCTAAAATGTCATCCTTGATCCTAAGGTCAAAAATCTCAAGATCTCAATCCAAAATGCTAGAAAAATGTAGAAAGAAAGTGGAAAAGGGGGTTGAATTAGGGGGAAAAGCCAAATCTAAGCCGAGGAACCATTCAAGGCACTTGACATGACCTCAAACCACTTACTCGAAGGGCTAAACTCTCTTAACATGGAAATTCTTCCTTTTTAAGAAGATACAAAAATAGTGTGACTTTACATTAGACTCTTCAGGTAAAATAGATTAATCTTCTAGGCATTCATAACATTTATCTTCATGTATCCATATTTGTAATTGCGTCTTGCATTTTGATAATCATTTCTTTTCAATTATGCTTCTTTGATTTCCTTTTAATAATTACAATAAATCCTGCGCAAAAAATAAATAAATTAGGGTTTTAATTTGTGCTTTTCCAAAAAAATTTCTCATCCATAAACATTAGGTCAAAGAAATTATAGTGAAAGAATATAAAAGCATATAAAATAGTTTCAAAAAATTGGCAAAGTAATCAACCCTTTTAATGAAAACCTTAATATATTCATATAAATGTAAAATAATATGCCAATAAGATATTCTACAAATATTTCATCTTAAGGAACATATAATTTTACTCAAAGACTTTTTCCTTAATATGAAGCAAGAAATAAAAATATTTTATATTAAAGATCTAGGGATAAATTTTAAGCATTATTACTTTATCAGTATATTCCCCTAGAAACAATAATTTAATAAAAGGTAAGAAAAATGCACCATAGAAATTATTTACATTGAGTTGTAATTTATTGTCCTTCTAAAACACGAATTAATGTAAATAACCCATAAAAAATTAACTATCACTTTAATTTTTTGAAAAGCAAAATATTGTGTTTATAACTTTCCTTTCTAACTACCATTCTTGAAGAATAGAATAGAACAACTAGTTAGGGTAGATGGGGTAGTTTAGGATAGGAAAGAGGATAGGGTCAAGATGTTGAGTGTTCAACTCCCTTTCTCGTCCCTTTTAAACAATTTAACATTTTCATTTCTTACCTTTACATTTAATATTTTAATGATATAATATTTAAAAATACCCCCCTTTCAAAATTTTGACACCCACATAAGAAGCATAAAATAGATTAAAAATGATAAAACTTAATCTATTTAAGAACAATAAATAAAAAACCATAATATAAGGAGAAGGAATACTTCAGTGAAATAATATTTTACCCTCCTCAATACTTTCCTTTGCTATAGCATATAGCGATCCCCTTTTAAATTTATTGTTATTTATCCACTCCTCTCACTATGTAATGGCGATATGTAAAGAGTTTTACCACTCATTACCATAACTCTTATACACCTTCCCCGTATAATGATAAAACACATCACACTGATATATGTGGACCTATGCAAACTCCATCTTTAGGAGGAAGTATATATTTCCTGACATTTATTGATAATCTTAGTAGGAAGACTTGGATATACTTTCTCAAAACAATAAAGTGTGAAACTTTTGAAAAATTCAAGGAGTTCAAAACTTTGGTTGAAAAAAAAGGTGGTCTCTACATCAAGGTATTATGATCTGACAGAGGTGGTGAGTTTAGTTCTAATGAGTTTCTAGACTTTTGTCGATGTCATGGAATTAAGAAGTAGTTTACCACATGGTACACACCACCTAAAAATGGTGTAGTAGAGAGGAAGAACATGACCATAAAGAAAAAGACAAGGAGTATGTTGAAGGGTAAAAATCTATCCAATGAGTTTTGGGCAAAAGCAATGACATGTGCTATATACATCTTGAACATGAGTCCTACAAAGAGTGTTAAGAACAAAATTCTGCAAGAGGCATGGAATGGTAAGAAACATAATGTATCTCATTTTAGAGTTTTTGGATGTATTTATTATTCATTAGTGCTGTCTAAATTGATCAGAAGGAAATTCGATGATAAAACAAAAAAATGTATCTTTATTAGTTATAGCGAAGAAGGATCAAAAGCTTATGTCTTATATAACCCTATTTCAAAGAAATTGATCATCAGCAAGGATGTTAAATTTGAAGAAGAAGATTCATGGGGTGGAAACACTAACAAATAAGTGACAAGTGAAATACCAATATTGGAAAGTAAAGGTGAATCAAAAGAAGAAGGTACTCAAACGCTACTAATTACTCCACCAAGGAAATTTTTACAAGGAGCATCGACTCCAATTTCAAATGTAAGTGATGAATCAGATTCTACATTCTCAAGAACAAGGTACAAAGGTGAGAAAACAAGAAGCATAAAAGAGATTAATGATCAAGAAGATGAGAATGTAGATATATGCTCAAATTTTTCTTTATTTTCTTGTGATCTATTGTATTTTGAAGAAGCAATTAAAGAAGATAAATGAATCAAGGAAATGTATGAAGAAATTGACTCTATTGAAAGAAATAAAACATGAGAATTAATGGATTTATTTATAAGAGGGTTGATTCGTACATGATAAGTAGTCAATTCAACAGAAGTAATAGTGAGCCCATGTTGTATTTAAATACTAATAAGGAAGGTCAGATATTGATTGTATGTATGTATGTTGATAACTTGATATTCATTGGAAATATATCAATAGACATGTTCAAGTCAGAAATGATGAAAGAATTTCAAATGATAGATTTGGGGTTGATGAGATATTTCTTAGGTATTGAAGTTATTCAATGTGACAAAGGTATTTTCATTTTCCAATCCAAGTATATATAAGATGTTTTGAAGAGATTTAAAATGATAAATTGTAATCTAGTATCAACTCCAATTGCAATAGGTTCACAAAACTTAGTAAGGAGGAGAAGGGCTCAAATGTTGATCCAACTATGTTCATAAGACTTGTTAGAAGTTTAATGTATATGAGAGCTACAAGGCCATATGTAATATATGGTATACGTTTGATCTCAAGGTTAATGGAGTCACCACAAAATTCTAACTAGCAAGTTGGGAAAAGGATATTGAGATATATTGTAGAAACAATAGGATATGAAATCCTTTATTCCACAGCTAACAATTTTGGTTTGATTGGTTATATTGATGGTAATTTTGTAGGTAGCATTGATGATAGGAAGAGCACTTCTAGGTATATCTTTCACCTTGGATTGGGGGCAGTATCATCAATATCGAAGAAGAAACCTACTGTGACAATCTCATCAGCTGAAGCAAAACATGTAGTTGTCACTAGTAGTGGATGTCAAGTAGTATGGATGCATCAAGTTCTCTTAGATTTGCAACATAATCAAGAAGAACCAACACCAATCCTTTGTGATAACAAATCAGCAATTACATTATCCAAAAATCATGTATTTCATAAGAGGAGAAAATATATTGATACAAGGTACCACTTCGTCAGGGAATCGCTCAACAATGGAGAAATCTGCCTTGACTTTTGTAAATCTAAAGATCAATTGGTAGATATTTTCACTAAGGCATTACCAAAAAGTAACTTTGAATATCTACAAGAGAAAATGGGTATTATTGATATAAAATTTATTAATGACTGAAAATTTACTAATTTCTACCAACGACCACCATCAACAACCCACAATATGTCATTCAACATAGTTCAATGCCCATAAGTAGCAGATAATATGCCATCCAGTGTTAACCTCCCACTACTGCTAGCCACCCATAATGAATTCATTTTTAATATTTTTTAATATTTGTAATAAGTGTGCTAGGTAATCTAGAGTTTTTTCATACCTCTATAAATAGAGGGTTTATGTAATACATTTTACAAGGCAATAAGATTAGTTTCTTTTGTGTTTATTTGAGTTTTCTCTTTTCCTTCATGGATCTTGTGGTCACAGTAAGCATTGAAACTTTTATCACCAACTATCACAATAGCCTTCACGAACCCGCTTCTCGATCTCAAGCAATTGTGCCTACACAAAATCGGTTGCTTCAACATTATTTTATAACTAGGGTAAGCTATAGATGAGCATAAAAGCCCTATCCCACATTCAAAACTACAAGACACTGCTTATATCACTTCTTCTCTCGCCTCAATGACTGATTGGAAATGTGTCAGAGCTTGAAATGTGAGGTCCTTGGTTTTGAATGACTTTGAGATAGCTATGTTGGATTCCAATTTGAGCACCTTTGTAGATGATGGTTTGTGTGAGACGCTGACGAAATCAAACATTATTGATGTTTAGAAAGACCAGTGAGCATCAAAAGATGGTTGTTCCTTAGCTACGAACATCACTTTCGTCGCCTCTTCCAAAGCGTCTTAAGGGGAACTTTTCTTTAACCATTGGGATGCTAGACATTTTATTTCTGATATTTTTCATTGAAAATTTATTTAAACCCCTAAAAAAATAAAGATCAACCAGGAAAAATAATAAATTAAAGATTAAAAATTAATTTAAAAATTAAATAATTTTTAACTTTAGAAATTTCAAAAGTTTTGTTATACAAATTAATTGATAAAAGACAACTACCTATAAAAATATCTCTTTAAGGTGTCTACAACAAAACACTCATACAACTATAGATAGAGGCATTGTCGACAAAAGATTCTGGAACTCAACTTTTACTTCCATTAATTTATTTTTTTTCGAAGCTTTGACAAGTTCTTTAAATTGCTGATAAATGGATACGCTCGTGCTTGTATAAACATAACCAACTTGTTAGTTCTTGCCTTTGGCAAGAAACTAATGGAATCATGTGATTCCATATTAGTTACATAAATCTAAAAAATCGAAGATATACTAATGTTTGCAAAAGCTATATTAATTTGCATTTTTTTTGAAATTGAAAAATACAATTTTTTGAAAATTGTATTGGCCACTGATAAAAAAGGAAATGAAAAATTCAATTTTCTTCAATTCATAGAGTTAAATGTTTTTAAAGTTATATAATTTAGATATTTTAATCAATGAATGATTAATCAATATTAATTATCACAAATTCAAATATAAAGTTAAATATTTTATATTTCTTATTTTAAATATACTTATTAGTTTTGCATTGATGTTTAGTTTTGTCAATTGTAAAATGTTATTTATTTAAGTTTACAATCTGGCTCTAATACTACCCCTCAAACTTACTAGAGATTTTGGTAGTTTGAATAAATTACTTAACAAATTATTTTTAATATATTTCAACTTATAATTGAATTGGTCAAAATTAGTAGTTCATTCATATAATATAATTTCTATTGTTATTTATATCCCTATCTATTTTCCTTACCACATTGAAATATAGAGTTAAATGTTTTATATTCTTATTTTAAATATATTTGTTATTAGTTTTACATTGATGTTTATTTTTATAATTTGTAAAATGTTATTCAAATATAGATATTTTAATCAAATATAGAGTTAAGTTTTTTATATTTCTTATTTTAAATACATTTATTATTTAAGATAGTTTATGGAGAAGAAGTCATATGAATTTATAAAGTTAAATGTTTTTTAAGTTGTATAATTTAGATATTTTAATCAAATATAGAGTTAAATGTTTCATATTTCATATTTAAAATATATTTATTATTAGTTTTACATTGATATATATATATATATATATATATATATATATATATATATATATATATATATATATATATATATATATATATATATATATATATAACTCTTATTAGTTTTACATTGATGTTTATTTTTGACAATTGTAAAATGTTATTTTAAAAAAGTTTACACTATATTTTACTAGCTACTATTTTACAATTTTGCTCAATAGTTTTTTTTATACCATTAATACTACCCCTCAAACTTACATATTTTGGTACTTTGATTTAAGTAATCAACAATTTTTTAAAATTAAATATTTCAACTTATAATTGAATTGGTAGAAATAAGTAGTTCATTCATATAATATAATATTTATTTTTATTTATATATATTTTTAAAATAATAAAATTATTAATATTTTTCAAATTCTCTTCATCTCTCTCTATTATTCTACCTTTACTTGTCCTTATAATAACATAAAATTCTTTCTTTTAGCTCTCTCTTTGTATAACATTATATCCCATGGGCCATAGACATCCTTGATATAACACTAGCTTAGTTGTATATATACAAAAAAATGTTATGAACGTTTCTATTTTAAAAGACACTTCAACATTTTCCATTAGTTCCTCACTAAACACAAAAAACTAATCTTGAGCCATAAGTTGCCATCAGTAAAACATAGAGGCGTTGACAAGATAGAAATCATTGCAAAAGCTACTTCAGTCAACCTTAAAAACATGAAGGTAGGAACTTTGGCGCATGCGCCCTTATTTGAAACACTGAAAAGTGATAACTGACTTTAAAAGCTAAAAACTTAACCAACTTATGTTTGCGAATCAAACTTCAGCTTTTGTGGGCCATGATAGTTTCTATAGTGTTATCTACCAATCGTCTTTTACAAAGAATAAAGTGCATTATCTATTAAGTTGTTTTTCTTTGGATTGACATTGTTGATTTCATTTTATCCCTTTTGTCGACCACATCTCTTTAAGGCATTTGGTCAGACAATTGGGATGGCTTGTCAATGTTTCCAACTTTTAGTATGCATGAAGAGCAGAACCTTTGAATATACTTTGATGGGTATTTATAGCCACTATTTGAGTAGCAAAGAATGTCTGCTAAGAATTTTGCAAATAGTATCCACCAATTTGACTTCACCTGAATGAGATTGCCGGGTATTATAAAGTTCTTGTACGGACACGATATCATGGCATGATTGATAAGATGAATTTTGATTTTACCTTTCGTTCACCCCAAAATTATTGCATTTCATTTTGTTTGATGAGGTGGTGTCTTTTTAAAACATTCACTTAAACTAATAATAATAGACCTTGCATATATGTTTCCCCCCCTTGTGTGTGTATCTGCACTTCTCTCTTTTTAGCACAACACAAGAGACAAATGTGAAGGTGGCAAGAATGATTTTCAAACCAGCCAGATGCATTGGTTTGAAAGTCGCTAAATCCTTTCCAACAAATCCAAAGTTCACATAATCTACGAAAAATGTGAAGTTTGTGCTGAAATCTCTGTTAGGCATTTTGTCAAACAATTCGTATGCAATGTCTGTACATTGATGAATCCACTATATTATCCTTTGAAGGAGATAAAATCTCTAGCCTAAGGCAACCCCATTATCTAAAATCTTTAATTTGTCCCACGGGAAAATAAATTGGGAAAGATTGTGGAATTTGGCTTTATTCGAGCCGGTTGCATCTGTTGGTAAGCTTGTAAAGATTTTTATAAATGTGGTTGCAGAGATAAGATGACGTATGTTTCCAGCATTATGTCAAATAGTTAGGGTTCCTTAATCTATGAAATCACACTTTGTATGCATGTCTGCGTTGGCACTAACAATTACTTTCATCTTATAGTTCATCACAGTTTGAGAAAAATCTGTCAGACAAACTGGGCTCTCGTCCATGATTCGAAACTGTGTTGATATGCCTTAGAAGTTAACTCAGCCTTGTCATTAGATTCATTTTGTGGATGTCCTGCAATTTTGCATTTCATGGAATAAGATCTATTTAAGGCATTTTGTCAAACGGTTTGAGCTCCTAGGGCAGTCTCAAAGGTTGCTTATACACTATTTGTTGGGTGATGCGATGTGCTCTCCTGCCCACATGTGGTTAATTATGTAGTGTTCCATGTTCACTAATAGTCATGGCTTTTGGTGCAACGGCAAATGGGCCCTACAATTGGTATCAGAGTCGTAATCGATTTTGGTCACCAAATTCCGAAGTCATGGAGGAAACAAGAGTGTAGAAATTCTCAGGGAAGAATTTCAGTTTGTGGAAGGTACAGATGTGATCACTTTTGGTCACGCACGATCTTGCAATAGCAATTGAAGGTAAAGCAAATAAGCCTACCGCTATGTCAAATGAAGACTAGACTAAAACTGATGAGAAGGCAATGGCAAAGATTTTTTTTTCGCTATCTCCGAATGTATTGTTCAATGTGAACAATGAAACATCAACAAAGGACGCATGGGACAAACTTCATAGTATGTATCAAACGGCATCTGCTGAAAACATAATTTTTATCATGAAGAAGCTTTACAAATTAAAGATGAAGGAAGGAACAGTGATGTCGAATCACATAAATGAGTTAAATACTCTTTTATGTCAAGCACACTCTATTGGTATCAGAGCTTGGTTTTGGCTTGGTCATGGGTTCAAATCTCTCCGGTGCCTTTCCGACCTGCATAAGCACCTGGTATGCGCATCGAGGGGGAGATTTTTGGGTGATGCGACGTGCTCCCCTGCCCACAGGTGGTTAATTATGTGGTGTTCCATGTTCACTAACAGTCATGACTTTTGGTGCAACGGCAAATGAGCCCTACACTATTAACATGTATAATATACGAAAAGAATCTTTGAAACCTGTACAGCTACCTTGGGGTATTCTGCCAAGAAACGTACATGCCGGTATCTATGATTCAACATTTGCATTTCTTAAATCAAACATGGACGAAGTAGAAGTCATTGCAGCTGATTTATTTGCATGCTTTCTTACTTGCATTTGAATTTCTCTATCAGCTTCAATTCATTTTCCTTTGGCTGCTTGTGCATGCAACTTGCCAATACTTTGAGCAGCTCTTCAAATTATCATTTAAAGATGATGTTGCCACCTTGTTTGTTCAGACTTAAATGCTTTTATACCATGATATTAAGCAATGCACATTCCTTCATATGTCGATACCTTAGACTAAGCAGCTTCCTCTGCGTTGCGCACCTTTGGACATTTTAACAAACAAATGCCATCATTTCTTAGGCAGCATCCCCCAGTTTTACCCCTGTAGCATACAAGTCAAAAAAAGGCACTACCAAGGAACAAAATTGAGTTGAATCCTGCTTTGATGGAGCAAGCATGGGTTTTCTTGCCACAGACTTTTCTGGTAATCATGCATTCGATGAAATGAGATACGAGATATCTTTTCTGTCGTCATAGGAATGATTATTCCTAATAACAGCTTTTTTTTTGGGAATGGACATAAAGTTTTTTTTGGAATGGACATAAGTTTATTTTGGAATATGGACACATCCAACTGAAAATAGAAAACATAATTCTAATTTCCTATTTCTATTCCAGCAACCAAACGGACCTGAATTTGTTTCTAATTCTGTGTTTGGCTGGCAGAATTAGAATATTGAATAGAAATATATGTTTCCATTTTGATTCTAAAATGAACATTTGTCCATTCCAAAAAATACCTATTATCTATTTTTATTCTCAATCTAAATTTTCCAAAATTAATACTACTTTTTTAGATCACTAGTTACGTGGGTATCATTTTGGAGTTGGAAGACAAACTGCCGCTCATATTACATAGGTTGAGCAGTGTTTGACGGAGTAGTGTTTTAAAACTAGTTTGTCACGGTTCAACAGCGTTTAACAGGAATGCTATGCCCTTTTTAACAAGATGAGCAGCATTTTGTGCCATGGTCATATTGTTTTGTTTTGTGGCTAAGGGTTTTCCAACATTTGGGTAACGGTTTTCCAACGTTACGCTTTTGTTTTGTGGGTATGGGCAAGGGTTTCTATTTCGTGGACTTACATATACATTGATAAAGTGAAACCTTCTCTTTCAAGCCCTCAAATTCTTGTTGACCCTGCATTTTCCATTTTATACAAAGCTCCACCAATATGGGCTCGAAACATATATTGTATTTGGAGAGCTGTTCCTTAACCCACTCAATAATATCGGTTAGAGTATCTTCTTCTTGCTTCAGCCATATTGAAGATTTGTTTCCAACCAACCCAAACTCAAGAGCCAGGATATGGAACTCTACAGCCTTTGAAATATTTTCTTTGGCAGCCCATATGGCTGTTAAAGCTTCATTTCTTCCCTCTTCTTTCATGTATTCTCAGTAGATATTGCTCTTTCTCAGACCATGTTCCAGACTAAAATCATTTCAAGATCTTCCTACATTGTTTCATCTATTTATAGCAGGGGAAGACATTTACTCCTCGCATATCTGGTCAAGAGCCACACATTATCGTTACCACTAGTTTACCACAGATTCTAACAACTGGCTCATCATTCGACAATCGAAGCTTCACTCCATTTACAAGGACCCTGAAGACTGCCCAAGTATGGTATCCAGTGCAAAGAGCTTACCTTGCATTGGAGACTGAATTGTAGAGCCTCCAACCCTATATGCCTTCATTTTTGTACCAATCCTGTGTTATAATTGTTCTTAGAACCTTGAGAGTATTGTACATGTAGGTTTCATGTGAATTTCATTCACATCTCTTAAGATACTTTTAGTTGTCAAATTACTAGCAGAATTACCCGTTTGGCAATTTCAAACATGTTGCTTAATTTGGTTAATGCAAGGTGTTTATTCAATAAAATTCAAGGTTTTTGCTCCATTAAGAGGTGAAGTAACCATAAAATATCATATTCTTATTGTTCTATAGACTAGAGCATTTTGTGATTTGGGTTGTGATCTCCTACCAAAATGAATACCAGAATGTTGCATGCCATTCCTGAAATATTTTCTACCTTAGAAATAGATCGATGTTAATCCACTTAGTCTTATGTTAGGTATGTTAGTTGCTTTGAAGGGATCTAGATTGTTTATAGTGATTACCGAGGGCACCAATGCATGTGACAAAACAAATTCTACTTGTTACATATGAAACTTACTAGTGTACGAGGTCTTTTTAGATTATTGCAATGTTATTGTTTGCTCCAGGTTTCTGTATGATTTTACTTATAAATATATTTTGGAAACAAGTCAACTAAACTGCCATTAGAAGCATTACAATATTATGTGTTTTCATTGTGAATAATAATGTTTGTACTATATTAACTTCATTATATATATTTATATATTTTTATGTGATTACGTCAAACATTAACTTCATTATGTGGTTGTAGGTCATTCGATAGATCCTATTGATGATATAGAAGTTGAAGGATCCATTTTTAGGAAGATCAAGTTCATGCATATACTTTCTATTTTGCTTGCTACCCTTGTAGTATTCATAGTAGCATCTTCCCAAGAAGCTAGAAAACATAGACATAAACAAAGAAGAGTTGCATGTCCTTTTTATAGGTGTATTATGAATTATCCATTCAAATAACATTGATTTCCATGACTAAATACACATGAGTAGAGTAGCCTTCTTTTACTTGACCAAAATTCTAAGGGAAGAAGGAAGCATTCAAGATAGGAGCAACATAAAATTAGAAGAACAACTAGTGATGCTCCTCCATACCCTTGACCACAATTTAAGGAATTCAAGATTGTCCATAACTCAAGCCTTCCAACCTATAGTACAGAATAGGGGACATTCAGGGCCATCACAAATGGTGAGGGTAATTCTACAATGAGAAAAGATTATAGATTTGGGTTCGGATTCATCAATGTTAATTCTTGTGGTGAACTTATTCTCTCCATTGTTTTGGGTGTGAATTAGATCTTGGAGCTAAGACATGCACTACAAATAGGAAGAGGGTTATTGCAGAAGAGGTAATGTTTAGTCTATGGAGGTGAGATGGTATTGGAAGATACAGTTGGAACAATGACCTAGAATATTATTACTAGTAAAACCCTAAACAAGGCCATTGTAATGCAGATGTCAGGTAATTTGCAAATCTATACTATTACAAATTCTTCATTTTTTTTGAGTTCTAGTCTTGTATGATAGAGTTGGGACTATCCCACACATACACTTTTACCTGGGTAGGATATAAGGATGGGTTATACATTAGTATCCAATTACTCTACAACGAGTTCCAACCAAGGGTCCTAAAAATTGATCATGGAGCCTAGAGATATGGTCCTTTACTACCAAAGAAAATATGATGAGCCTTATTAATTGGTCTCTAGGGTTACGTGGATCGGACAATGAAGGCATTCTAAGGCCATGCTTTTACTCTTCCTCCTCTCTAAACACCAAGGCCATGTATATACAAGGATAAGAATACAAATTTTTATTCAATTAGACCATTCTCAATTTATTTATGTCTTGCTCCAATGGAGCTAATTCTTTGTAGTTAACACTTCCCCTTAATGTCACCCAATATTGGTTCATGAGGCTAGACAATGTGTTAGAAAGTAATGTCCACCAAGATAACTGGGGGGGGGGGGGGGGGGGGGTTGGGGGCGGTAGGGGCAGATTAGTTATACTCTTAGAACAACTTACAATATCTTTATTAATTCTAAAATATGTAAATAATAAAAAAAACGACCATAGAAAGATTACCATGCACAATAACACCATATATGTTAACTAGAGAAACCCTTAATTAGAGAGAAAACCCTAGTTAGAATGATGCCCACAAGATAATGTACTAATATAAAAATTCCTTGTGAAAGGACAAACTTTGTTAGGAGTCAATGAAATACAATTAGTACATATGAGTCCATATTAGGAGACTTTGAATCCCTATTTAAAGATTCCAACCCTGTTAGGAGCTGATAAGAAATCAGTTGGACCCACTGCGCAAAAAACTTTAGTACTATCCTCATTGAATAATAAAAAGAAAGATATATCAACAATGAGATATACAACCAACAACTTATCTTTGCCAAATATAGCGACTTTGATGTTCCAACAATGCTAGCAAACTCAACTTGTACTCTGGTCCTCACAATTTTTCATATCTAGTTTGGACTTTACCAATCTATTCACATGACCACATATGATATATTTTTCAAATCAAAACATTCTTTCTTTTATACCAAGTCCTAATTATTATTGTGAATCAGCCTTAGGGCTCTCTCATTTACATTATAAACATAAAACTATTTAAAGATATTACATTTACACGTTACTACTCAATTTTACACTTCCCAAAATATATTAGGCAAACAATCGGCTCAACTGGGAATACACACTGAACAATTAACATAACTTCTCACAGAATGGATATCAAACTTTTCCCACATAACTAGATGATCTTCAATAGGCTTTCAACATCCCTACAAGATCACTCAACTAGATTTCATCTCTGTTAGGAGATAAAATTAAATTATTTTTAACTGCTCTTCTGTAAACCTTGCCTGGAAATAGCCTTATGAAAAACTTTGATAATTTCATACAGATTTCATATTTCTATACATGAACCAAATTTTAGTAAATAGACACATGTCTAAATTCCTAGAGAACTACACAAACTCCAACTTATAATATTCAAACTGCATGAAGCCAATCTCTGATTGCTACTCTAGACTACTCTTCACAAAAAGATAACAATGTTGACATCAATGAAAAACACAATCATGAATGCAACATACTAGCTCATGAGCATATAAAAAATAGTTTTCCAAACATGGTGACAATCTCCCCCTTAGTTCTTCATCAACATTCATGCTAACAATCTCCCCATTTGGCATTGATGGAAACAGAGATGGAAAACATCTAAGTACCATGAATACCAAATATATTTCTCCATCATCTCCCATGAATGTAAACATATTGGTGAAGTTGATGAAAGATCAACTCTACAGCTCCCAAGAAGAACTTGCATGCAAATACCCATCATAGAAAAAGAGAAAATGAAAGCTATGGAGGCTAGAATTCCTAGATCTATAGATGAGACATTCCTGATGAGAAAAGAAGAGATTCATGTTATCAAAAGTGAATGAATAATGCAAAGAGAGATCATCTTTATAAAGGAGATCAAAACCCTAAAAGGTATAACCTAGGTTGCATGATACTAATCAATAAAAAAACAAATTATTAGATGCCTAAAGCTTAGCTTAAGTAGAATAAAGTTAATTAGAAAATGTCTAATTACTCTAACACCACCCTTAAGATGAACTAAGGGAGTAGCTAAAAACTTAGAAACTACAACTGAAAGTAAATTTGGGTCCCCACAACAAGGCCTGATGAGGTACCCAAGCACAACCAAATCTTTGAAAAGAGAAGAAATAGAGAATCACATCAAAAAAGCCCTACTCCAAAAAGAGATGGAAAATATGCTAAAAGAACTAGTGAAGGGCTGAAGTAGCCTCCAAACTAGAGAATGTCCTAGAACATAAGAACACAAGATGATTATGTCGAACACCACTGAAGCATGTAGAAGATGCAAATCTCTATCAAAAGTAACTGTTTATCTAAAGTACCTCCACTAAAATAGAACTTGATTAGATAGAGAAGACTATAATCTGCATGAGTGCTCTTAGAAGACACTACTCAAATTAGGAGGTACACAAAGAAAAATAACCAAACTTGAAGACACAAATGACATGAAACACCAAATCCTAAAGAGATGATCAATTGAGCATGGAAGGCTCCAACCAAAGTAGGAACAAAAAGAAAAATGTCCATATGGTAAATGATGGACATCTCACATAAATGCATAGGTACCCAACCACTACATCTACCTAGTACATGGGAACATATACTGAATACATATCTCACTCTATCAAATGAAGGAAGCATAAGAAATAATAGAAGGATCTCCTTAATGTAGACAAGGATGAGGTGACAAGCAACTCGAAAAGTGGGCTAATAGAACTAAATGTCAAGGAACCACAATCAAAATGCACAAATGAATACATATGTGTGTGCTAAGGTGATCAATCTAAAACATGTCATGAGGCTAATGTCACAAGAAGGGAAACTTACCAGACAAATGAATATGGTAAACAAATGAACAAATATCAACCCCCCATGAAACTTTAATTAGAGTAGTGCATGTAGAATAAGGCACAAGATATGGTGAATCCTAAGATTACAATATTCTATATGAGTACCCTCAGATGAAACTAGTCTAATTAGAAGGAGAAGCAATACAAGAAAAATGAAACAAAAATATAGATGCAATATGATAGTTTATCTCAGTGCATTTGCAAGAATGCATACAAGTAATGTCTACAAAGATCAGAAGAGACATAAGACTAATACAATAGCTAGTACAACCATGACAAATCATTTGTAGCAAAAAAACTAATCTTAAGACCTGAACAACCAAGATATCCATCACAATGCAAAAATGAAAAAAAAAACTAAAAAGAATGAGCATGGAGAAGGATCTAGGAAAACAACTAGCATCACTAAAATGAGCTTTGAAACACCTTTCTAATGATATACATAATTCCCAAATCAGAGATTAGATGCTAAAGAGATGTCTTCTGGAGTGAAGAATAGAACCCTTGGCTCTGAACAAAGAAAAATCCATTAAAAATATATCAAACAAAAAATCACCTATACAACTATGATGGGCTCGAAACTAGCTTACTAACGATATCTCATTTGTAGAAAACAAAGTCTATATGCCCAAGATATGAGAAAAAACACAAAGGTAGGTCCAAACAGAGCCAAAAGGAGTGACATGAGTGATGATGTTAGCAAGTGATGAGCACAAATTTGATGGTCAAATGGCCATTGAGGCAAAAAAAGCCTAAAAAATGACCCCTATCGAAGAAAAAATCTATTCACCAGAAACAAAATAGAGATGTCAAAATATCACTATTGCCAAATAAAAGGGCCTATGCTAGAAATAAATATCTGATGGCCAAGTATGAGAATGTTCGAGGAAAAATGGTAAACCCTCGTTCACCCCAACAAACCATTGCTAGGGGATGTATTTGTAGCATTGGTACTTTAGACATGCATGGGGCCCATGGAGATCATTTGGTGCCAACAAGATTTGACAAAAAATTCCCAAATTTATAAGAAAGCACCTACATGAAAAATAATAAATGACCATGGATATCCAAATACCGCCCATACACCTTTTGTCAGAGGTTTGTAGTCTAAGTCAATTTGTGAGGACACAAAAAAGGTGCACATGGCACTGAGACAAACCAATGGAGGGGGCCAAGAAAAGAATGGCTTGGGGGGCCAAGAAAAATTGGTCGAAGTGGTTCATGTGCAAGGGCGCGTGTGTCAAACAAACTTATGGCATAAAAACTTTTGCATGGCTGAAAAAGTTGAAGCTATCCAAAGTCTAGAAACATAAGACATTATCCATGCAATTTTAGAAGGGACTAGATGAAATATCATGAAAAGAGCATGGAAAATGCATGCACCATGAAAAGAACACAACACCTTGCACTGATGGAGTGAAATTGGCAAGCGTGATCACCAAAAAACACATGGCTAGGTCATGCAAACAAAAATGTACCTTCAAAAAGTGTAGACAGGGTTGAGCTTTAGAAACATCCATACAGTTCACAATTATCACACCTGAAAGACCTCAATGACTTGTCTTCTGCATTCAAAAGGGTTGTGGTCATGTTTAGATGTTGTGCAACCTATTTTTCAGAGGTCTTATGACATCATGCAACATCAAAAAAAAAAGGATGAGACAATCGGATTGATTGCATTATAGGTATCAGATGAAGGATTTGATTAATACAAATCCACAAAGCCTTCAAACATCTACATGCAAAAAACTTGTCATAGAAGAAAAAGATGAGAGGAGGCAAGGGTTTTTCTCTGAAAATTATGCAAAATGTATTATTAGAAATGAAAGAGATAATTTTCAGAGAAAAACCCTTGCCTCCTCTCATCTTTTTCTTCTGCGACAAGTTTTTTAAATGTAGGTGTTCAAAGGCTTTGTGGATTTGTATTGATCAAATCCTTCATGGTATTAGAGCTCCAGATCTTCATGCCCTTTTTTTTTTGAGCTTAGATCATGCATTTCTAGCCTCCATAGCTTTTGCTTCTCTCTTTTGTGATAGGTGTTTGCATGCAGGTATTCTTGGGAGTTGTGGGTTTGATCTTTCATCAACTTCAACATTTTCTAGTAGGAAGATCCACACGTGCTAAGGCACCATTGGAGTTGATACACAATGATCTTATGTCATTTCCCACTCCATCTTTTCAAGTGCTTGATATGTGCTCACCTTCATTGATGGCTTCTCTAGATGCACATGGGTGTACTTTTTGAAGTACAAGTTTGATGTCTTTGACTCATTTCAAATCTTTAAGACTTTTGTGGAGAAGCAATCTAGTCTTTGTATTAGGCGTATACACACTAACAATGGGGGGGAATATGTGAATCAATCTTTTAGAGATTTTTGCATTAAGCATGGTTTACAACATTAGTTCTCTGTTCCCCATACACCTCAGTAGAATGGGTTTGCAGAGAGAAAGAACAAGACATTACGGGAGATGGCCAATTGTATGATATAGTCTCGTGCTATGAGTTCTTCATTTTGGGCTGAGGCTATCAATTGTGCCAACTATATTCAGAATTAGATGCCTCACAAGGCATTGTGACACTGGACTCTTGAAGAGGCTTGGAATCATGTGAAGCCTGATGTTTCTACTTTCCACATTTTTGGTAGTGAAGCTTGGGCATTTATTCTAGATGCTCAGTGGAAAGCCATAGGGAAGAAGAGTCGAGCACTCATTTTTGTTGGCTACTATGAGGATGTGAAGGAGTATAGGTTGTTTGATCCTGATTCTAGAGATGTCTTGTTTTGGCGAGATTTTCAGTTTGATGAGCATTATCCTCTAATGGATCCTCCATCTTCATCTTCTTCTTCACTACCTAGTACTTCCTCTACACCTCTACAGGATTATGCATACTCTGAGGAAGATCTTGATATTGATCCCCCTTCACTACCTCCATAAGATTTTCTGTGAGTGCCCAAGTGGGCTCGTGATACTGTTGATGCAGTTGGACCTTTGGCAGGTGATCCTCCAGATGCTCATCACACTCATTCTCAGACTATAGGTAGTGGCCTTTTGAGTCATGCCATTTTATATGATCCGCAGAGTTTTTCATAGGTGAAAGGACACTCAGAGCAGGATAGCGCTATGGATGAGGAGTACTCTTCTTTGATGAAGAACCACACATGGGATCTTTGTCCTCTTTCGAAAAGAAGAAAGTTGGTTCGGTGCCATTGGGTGTACCATACTAAGTATGCTACTGATGGTTCTACTAATAGGTACAAGGCATGTCTTGTTGCAAAGGGTTTTTCATAGGTTGCAGCTATTGATTACTCCAAGACCTTTGCACCTGTTGCCAAGATGAATTCTATTCACCTTGTACTCTCTCTAGTAGCTTCACAGGGATGGACAATTTTTCAGATGGACATAAAGAGTGCTTTTTTGCATGGAGACCTTCATGAGGAGATCTATATGGAGCAACCTCATGGTTTTGTGGATGACTCTTCATTGGTATGTTGGCTTTAGAGGTCTTTACATGGCCTCAAACAAGCCCCTAGGGCTTGGTATGAGAAGATGGATTCCTTCTTGCTTGCTTCATAGTTTACTTAATGTCATTCTGACCCTACAGTTTACATTCAACATCATGGGGCTGACTTATTGATACTTGTGCTTTATGTTGATGACCTCATCATCATAGGAAGCTCAGTCTCCATGATACAGGGTGTTCAACAAGCATTGAGAGAGTAGTTTGAGATCATAGATCTTGGACTTTTGCACTATTTTTTGGGCCTACAAGTTGTTCAGTATTCAGATGGGATAGCCATACTCTAGTAGAAGTATTCTCTTGATATGCTTCAAAGATTCGACATGCTTGATTTCAAACTTGCCCCCACACCTTTTCAGCGAGGTGTTGTTTTATCTACCTCTTGCTCTACTTGTACAGTGGATTCCACTTTATAAAGACAACTTGTGGGTAGTTTTTTGTACCTAACACACACACACATCCTAATATTTCCTTTGTGGTTGGACTTGTCCCTCGATTCTCCCATGATCCTCATAGAGTCATTGGAAAGCATCCAAATGTATCTTGAGGTATATTAGAGGTACAACATGTTATGACATTCACTATAGATCAAGAGATCCTCACATTGTTGGTTTCATAGATTCAGATTGGGCCAGTGATATTGATGATCACAAGTCTACTTCTGATTTTGTATTTTGTCTTGGTTCTGGTCCTATCACATGGTATTGCAAGAAGCAGCATGTTCTCATATTATCATCTATAGAAGAAAAATATTGGGAAGCTGTATTGGCTAGTCAAGAGGTTTTGTGGCTTTGATAGTTGGTGGCAGAGTTTGTATTTTATCCTGATAGTCCCAACTTTCTGTGGTGTGACAATCAGAGTGCTATACACTTTTCACACAATCCAGTTGAGCATCAACTTACCAAGCACATCGAGCTTCGCATGCACTTCATTAAGCATCTCATTCAGGATGCTGCCTCGAGCTTGGAGTACATTCCTACTACTGAGAAGGTTGCAGACATCTTCACTAAACCTTTTGCATCCCTGTGGTATCTTTAGCTACATTGTATGCTTGGGGTGAAGGAAGTTGTCCTTGGGGGGTCTCAGTGATGAGTCCTTTTTTCTACTATCTCTTTTTGGAGTAGATTTTTTCCCACTTGGTTTTCTCTATTTCTCCATTTCATAGAGATTTAGTTGTAATTAGGTACCTCATCAAGCCTTGTTACTGGGACCCAAGTTTGCTTTCAACATTGCATTATAGTTTCCTTACTCTTTCTGCATTGTTTGTAGCTGCATTGTTGCTCATCTTAAGTGGGGGTGTTAGAGTAAAGCATTAATTTTATTCTATTTATTAAATTTATTTTATTCACTTCTTAAGATTTTACTTTATGCACCTTTTGCATCTTTATTTAATAATTAATTAGTAATTATTAAATAGATTTTCCCTTTTTAGGTTACCCTTTTGGGTTTCGATCTCCTTTTATAAGGATTGATCTTTTGTAATTGTTAATTATCTCATTCATTTTTTAGAATACATTTTGCATGATTTTTAGAGCAAAATCCATGCCTCCTCTCTTCTTTTTCTTCTATGACAGGTTTTTCACATGCAGGTGTTCAAAGGCTTTGTGGATTTGTATTGATCAAATCCTTTACGAATGCCCTATGACTATAAGATTGATAAGATGGAATTTTAATTGTACCTTTCGTTCACTCCATAATTATTGCATTCAATTTTCCATAATGAGTCCATTACATGAATGGTGTCATGATACTTGTGAAATCACAATGCTTTAATGCATTATATTGTTGAATTGTTCAAGCACATTGTTTAATTTTTTGTAGTCTTCACACATACTTACTCATAAAGAAGCATCAATCCCTATCAAACATGAGGGTGACTATTCAATGTCCACACTCTAAATTTAATTCCACACAACTTTGAATAGTAATCATCAACTCAAATTGCATTGGTAAACAAGTCTTCAAGAAATAACTCTTGCACCTTCATAATCTTAGCATTTTGCAATAATATCTCTTTAAGGCGTTTGCAACAATATGTCCATATCCTTAAACATCACACACTAAGAAGAAAATTAAGCTAAAATAAGTCAAGTTTGACTATTTAACACTTTTAGTCTTGGAATGGCGCTTAGTATGTGATGTTTAAGCCATCTGCCCATATGACTATAGATAGTGACATTGTCAACAAAAGTTTCTTGAATTCATCTTTTACTTCTATTCTTTTAATTTTCTTCGAAGTTTTGTAGAAATAATTGTCGTACTTCAACAAACTTTGGCAAGTTCTTTAAATTGTCGATAAATGGATACACTCATGCTTTTATTAACATTACCAACTTATTTGAAACATCGAAAAGTGACACCTAACTATAAAAAAAAAAACTTAACCAACTTATATTTCAAAATCGATAATTTCAACTTTCGTGGGCCATAACAGTTTCTACACCAATCGCTATTTACAAAGAATAAAGTGAACCATCTATTAAGTTTTTTTTTTTTTTTTTTTTTGACATTATTGATTTGATTTTGTCCCTTTTGTCGACCACATCTCTTTAAGGCATTTGTGTGTGTTAGCTGATAAACTTTTCCTATGAGGTTGCTTGCAACTGGAATTCGACTCACACTAGAAAATGACTGCCAATAAATGGTTTTTGACTCATCCATAAATGGTTTTAGGCTATGTAATCTTAATTGTGTTGATTATTTGCAAGTAGAATTTTTTACCACAACCTGTCATCATGATTGTTATTGTATTCAATTAGAATTCCAATGCCCCTATAATGATTTAAATAAAGATTTAGTTTTTACTAAATATTTCATCATTTTCGATGAAATTTGTTATTGTGTGCTTATAACTAAAGTTTCAAGTCCACATTATCAATTATGATGCCACATTGACGTGTTTTTTGCCAAGTTGTCCAAAACAACCCAAATAAAAAGTGAGACCAATGGTTGTGCAAAAAGAGTTCCCATAATTGCACAGCTAATGTGGCATCACAGCATTGGTTTCTTTTTATAACTAAGGGTACATTTCATTCAATTATGGGTAGTTATTATTGTACTAACAATTTAAAGTCACAATTATTGGTACAATATTGTCAAAAAAGTTGGGCATTAAGATAATAAATATGGATATTAAATCATTAAGTGTGGGTATCAAATGATTAACTCCCATCACAACCATTGGGATGTGATCAAGTACTAGGTCCTCTCCCCTAGTTAGTCTCCACCATAATTGGTGTTTGTATACAGTTGCCCCATTAGATATAAAACCAATGTAATCTCATATTATCAATGCAGTGAATATATGAAGTTTTTCCTTCTCCTCTATTTTAATAATTAGTTGCTCTATTTTTTTATATATATACATAAATATGTGTGTTTTCTTTTTAGCCGATTTGTGCAGTTTAGACATAAAGTATTACATTTTGGTCAGACAATTTGGGTGGCTTGTGAATGTTTCCAAGCTCTGGTATGCATGAAGAGTGGAACCTTTGAATATACTTTGATGGGTATTCATAGTCAATTTTAGGGCCCGTTTGGTTGCGGGAATAGAAATATGGGAATAGGAATTATTATTCTGGAATAGTTATTCGAGAATAGAAAATAGGGATACATATTCTTATTCTCTATTTAGTTTAGCTAAAATTTGATGTGGAATTCACAAATCCTAAAATTTATGTTTTCTGAAATAAATAAAACTAGAATAAGAATACGTATTCCAATTCCACCTAAATAAGTGGAATTGGAAATGTTCATTTTTGAGCCAAAATTGGAATATGTACTCTTGTTATATTCCTATTCACAATTCCGATTTGGTGGAGCCAAATGAAGAATTGAAAATTTTAAGATTTTACATATGCCTATTCCACTCATTCTCGCTGCCATTTTGCAAATAATATTTGTTTGAAAGTTTCTAAAACATTTCCACCAACTTGGCTTCATGCGAGCAAGATTACCAGGCATCAAGTAACTTGTACGGATACCCTATGACTGCAAGATTGATAAGATGGAATTTTCATTGTACCTTTCGTTCACTCTAATTATTGCATTCAATTTTGTTTGATGGGGTTGTGCCTTCTTAAAACATTCACTAAAACTAATGATATACCTTGCATTTATGTCTCCACACCTTATGTTTTGTATCTGCACTTTTGTTCTTTTAGCACAACACGAGAGATAAATGTGAAGGTGGCGAGAACTATTTTCAAAATCAGCCAGATGCATTGGTTTGAGATTTGCTAAATCCTTTCCAACAAATCCAAAGTTTATATAATCTACGAAAAATGTGAACTCTGATAAGTAGGAGATAATTTTCACAGCAAGTCAAATTGTGATGTGAATAACAGGGTTTAACTGTAGTTAAGCGCGCTCAGGCTGGAGTAGTACTGGGATGGGTGACCTCCCAGGAAGTCCCGGTGCTTCACCCCTGTGAGCATCACCTAGATCCAATGAGTGCTAAGTGTTCCATTTATTCTCATCAGAGATGGATTCATGTTGAATCACTACTCATGAAACATGGGTCAATGAGTTTGAATCAAAATCACACAGTTAAACCCTGATATTCACATCACAATGTGAACTCTGTTAGACATATTGTCAAACCATTCGCATGCAATGTCTGTACATTGTTGAATCCACTTTTATTATGCTTTGGAGGAGATCGAATCTCTATCCGAAGGCAATCCCATTATCTAAAATCTTTAATTTGTCCCGGGGAAAACTAAGTTGGGAAAGATTGTGGAATTTGGCTTTATTCGAGCCGGTTGCATCTGTTGGTAAGCTTGTAAAGATTTTCATAAATTTGGTTGCAGAGATAAGATGACAATATCTTTCCAGCATTATGTCAAATAGTTAAGGTTCCTTAATCTATGAATCCAAATTTTGTATGCATGTCTGCGTTGACACTAACAATTACATTAATCTTATAGTTCATCATAGTTTGAGAAAAATCTGTCAGACAAACTGGCCGCTTGTCTTCAAAAATGTGTTGATATGCTGTAGAAGTTAACTCAGCCTTGTCAATAGATTCATTTTGTGGATGTTCTGTAATTTTACATTTCATGGAATAAAATCTATTTAAGGCATTTTGTCAAACGGTTTGAGCTCCTAGGGTAGTCTCTCAAAGGTTATACACTATTTAACAAGTATCTTCGAAACCTGTACAGCTACCTTGGGGTGTTCTGACAAGAAACATGCATGCCGGTATCTATGATTCGACATTTGCATTTCTTAAATCAAACATTGGCGAAGGTAAAGTCATTGCAGCTGATCTATTTGCATGCTTTCTTGCTTGCATTTGAATTTCTCTATCATCTTCAATTCATTTTCCTTTGGCTGCTTGTTTACCCAACTTGCATTCACGGCACTACCAGTACTTTGAGCAGCTCTTCACATTATCATTTAAAGATGATGTTAACACCTTGTTTGTTCAGACCTAAATGCTTTTATACAATGATATTAAGCAATGCACATTCCTTCATATGTCGATAAATGTCGATACCTTAGACTAAGCAGCTTCCTCTGCGTTGCGCGCCTTCGGACATTTTAACAAACAAATGCCATCATTTCTTACGTGGCATTCCCCTGTTGTGCGCCTGTAGCGTACAAGTCAATAAGGCACTACCAACAAACAAAATTGAGTTGAATCCTGCTTTGGTGGAGCAAGCATGGGTTTTCTTGCCACAGACTTTTACGGTAATCATGCATTCGTTCGATGAAATGAGATAGGAGGTATTTTGTTTGGAATGGACATAAGTTCAATTTAGAAGTAAAATAGGAATATGTATTCTTATTTCCTATTCTAATTGACTCACGAAAAATAAAAAACTTATTTCTAATTTCCTATTCTTATTCTAGCAACCAAACAGGGTCGAATTTGTTTCTAATTCTGTGTTTGTTGGGTTGAATTGGAATATTGAATAAGAAAGCATGTTTCCATTTTGATTCTAAAATACCTGTTATCTATGCTTATTCTCAATCTGACTTTTCCAAAATTAATACTACTTTTTTTGATTAGTAGTTATGTGGGTATCATTTTGGAGTTGGAAGGCAAACTCCCTCTCATATTACATAGGTAAAAAAGTCAACGTTGACTATTCAACACGTTTGATCTAGGAATTAATCTTAGTGTGTGATGTCTAAGCCGTTCCTAGGTTAAACAATGTTTGACGGAGCAGCGGTATATGATTTAGTATTTGACAACTAGTATGTCATGGCTCAACAACATCTTGCCCTTTTAACAGGATGAGCAACATTTTGTGCTATGGCCATATTGTTTTGTTTTGTGGGTAAAGGTTTTCCAACATTTGGGTAATGGTTTTCCAACATTACGCTTTTGTTTTGTGGGTATGGGCAAGGGTTTATGTTTCGTGGACTCAAATACATTGATAAAGTGAAACCTACTCTTTCAGGCTCTCAAATTCTTGTTGACCCTACATTTTCCATTGTATGTTCAGTAGAGATTTCGCTTACTCAGACCGTGTTCCAGACTAACATCATTTCAAGATCTTCCTACATTGTTTGATTTGGTTGATAGTAGGAGAAGACATTTACTCCTCGCATATCTGGTCGAGAGCCACAGATTATTGTTACCACTAGTTTACCACAGATTCTAACAACTGGTTCATCATTCGACAATCGAAGCTTCACTCCATTTACAAGGACCCTGAAGACAGCCCAAGTATGTTATCCAGTGCAAAGAGCTTCCCCTGTATTGGAGACTGAATTGTAAAGCCTCCAAACCCTACATGCCTTCATTTTTGTACCAATCTGTTAGTCCCCTTTCATATAGCTTTCCTGTGTTATAATTGTTCTTAGAACCTTGAGAGTATTGTACATGTAGGTTTCATGTGAATTTCATTCACATCTCTTCTTAAGATACTTTTAGTTGTCAAATTACTAGCAAAATTACCGTTTTGGCAATTTCAAACATGTTGCTTAATTTGGTTAATGCAAGGTGTTTATTCAATCAAATTCAAGGTTTTTGCTCCATTAAGAGGTGAAGTAACCATAAAATATCATATTCTTATTGTTCTATAGACTATAGCATTTTGTGATTTGCGTTGTGATCTGCTACCAAAATGAATATCAGAATGTTACATGCCATTCCTGAAATATTTTCTACCTTAGAAATAGATCGATGTTAATCCACTTAGTCTTAAGTTAGGTATGTTAGTTGCTTTGAAAGGGATCTAGATTGTTTATAGTGATTACTAAGGGCACCAATGCATATTACAAAACAAATTCTACTTGCTACATATGAAACTTACTAGTGTACGAGGTCTTTTTAGATTATTGCAATGTTATTGTTTGCTCCAAGTTTTTGTATGATTTTACTTATAAATATATTTTGGAAACAAGTAAACTAAACTGCCACTAGAAGCATTACAACATTATGTGTTTTCATTGCGAATAATAATGTTTGTACTATATTAACTTCAATATATATATTTATATATTTTTATGTGATTATGCCAAAAATTAACTTCATTATGTGGTTGTAGGCTATTCGATCGATCCTATTGATGATATAGAAGTTGAAGGAACCATTTTTAGGAAGATCAAGTTCATGCGCATACTTTCTATTTTTCTTGCCACCCTTGCAGTATTCATAGTAGCATCTTCCCAAGAAGTTAGAAAACATAGACATAAACAAAGAAGAGTTGCATGTCCTTTTTATAAGCGTATTATGAATTATCCATTCAAATAACATCGATTTCCATAACTAAATAAACATGAGTAGAGTAGCCTTCTTTCGCTTGACCAAAATTCTAAGGGAAAAAGCGAGCATTCAAGATACAACCAACATAACATTAGAAGGACAACTAGTGATGTTCCTCCATACCTTTGACTACAATTTAAGGAATTTAAGATTGTCCATAACTCAAGCCTTCTAAACTATAGTACAGAATAGGGACATTCAAGGCCATCACAGATGGTGAGGGTAATGCTATAATGAGAAAAGATTATAGATTTGGGTTTGAATTCATCAATGCTAATTCTTGTGGTGAACTTATTCTCTCCATTGGTTTGGGTGTGAATATCACATCCTTGGATCTTGGAGCTAAGACCTACACTACAAATAAGAAGAGGGTTATTGCAGAAAGGGTAACATTTAGTCTATGGAGCAATGGTGACATGGTATTGGAAGATATAGTTGGAACAATGACCTAGAATATTAGTATTAGTAAAACCGTAAACAAGGCCATTGCAATGCAGAAGTTAGGTAATCTACAAATCTATACTACTATTGCCAAATATAGTGACTTTGATGTTCTAGCAATGCTAGAAAACTCAAGTTTTGCTCTGGTCCTCACAAATTTGCATATCTAGTTTGCAGAACTTTACCAATCCATTCACATGACAGCATATGATATGTTTTTCCAATCAAAATATTCTTTCTTTTATACCAAGTCTTAATTATTATTGTGAATCAGCCTTAGGGCTCTCTCATATACATTATACACATAAAACTATTTAAAGATATTACAGTTACACATTACTACTCAATTTTACACTTCCTAAAATATATTAGGCAAACAATTGGCTCAATTGGGAATACATGCTAAACAATTAGCATAACTTCTCACAGAATCGATATCAGACTTTGCCTACATAACTAGACAATCTTCAATAGGCTTTCAAGATCCCTACAAGATTTCTCAACTAGATTTCATCTCTGTCAGGAGATAAAATCAAATTATTTTTAATTGCTCTTCTGTAAACCTTGCCTGGAAATAGCCTTCTAAAAAACCTTGATAATTTCTTATAGATTTCATATTTTTGTACATGTACTAAATTGTAGTAAATAGACACGTGTCTAAATGTCTAGACAACTACACAAACTCCAACTTACAATCTTCGAACTGCGTGAAGCCAATCTCTTACTACTACTCTACCAGTCTTCATAGAAAGATAACTATGTTGACATCAATGAAAAAGAAAATCATGAATGCAAAATACTAGCTCATGATCATATAAAAAATAGTCTTCTAAACATGGTGACAATCTCCCCCTTAGGTCTTCATCAACATTCATGCTAACAATCTCCCCATTTGGCATTGATGGAAACATAGATGAAAAACATCTAAGTACCATGAATACCAAATATATTTCTTCCTCATCTACCTTTACTCCACCATTTGTGTTCCCCATGAATGTAAACATACTGGTGAAGTTGATGAAAGATCAACTCTATAGCTCCCAAGAAGAACTTGCATGCAAACACCCATCATAGAAAAAAAAAATGAAAGCTATGGAGGTTGGAATTCCCAAATTCATAGATGAGACATTCTTGATGAGAAAAGAAGAGATTTCTATTATCAAAAGTGAATGAATAATGTAAAGAGAAATCATCGTTATAAAGGAGAATAAAACCCTAAAAGGTAAAACCTAGGTTGCATGATACTAATTAATAAAAAAATTAGTTATTAGATGCCTAAAGTTTAGCTTAAGTAGAATAAAGTTAATTAGAAAATGTCTAATTACTCTAACACCCCTTAAGATAAACTTAGGGAGTAGCTAAAAAATTAGAAACTACAACTAAAAGTAAAGTTGGGTCTCAACAACAAGGCTTGATGAGGTACCCAAACACAACCAAATCTTTGACAAGAGAAGAAATAGAGAAAACAACATCAGAAAAATCCTACTCCAAAAAGAGATGGAAAATATACTGAAATAACTAGTGATGGACTGAAGAAGCCTCCAAACTAGAGAATATCCTAGAAGATAAGAATGCAAGATGATCATGTAGAACACCACTAAAGCATGTAGAAGATGCAAATCTCTGTCAAAAGTAACTATTGATCTGAAGTACCTCCATTGATATAGAACCTGATTAGGTAGAGAAGACTATAATCTACATGAGTGCTCTTAGAAGACACTACTCAAATCAGGAGGCACACAAAGAAAAATAACTAAACTCAAAGACACAAATGACATGAAACACCAAATCCTAAAGAGATGATCAATCGAACATGAAAGGCTCCAACCAAACTAGGAACAAAAAGAAAAATATCTATATGGTAAATGATTCGTCTCACAGAAATGCATAGGCACCTAACCATTATATCTACCCAATACATAGGAATATATTCCAAATACATATCTCACTCTATCAAATCATGGAAGCATAAGAAAAAATAGAAGAATCCCCCCTAATGTAGACAAGGATGAGGTGACAAGAAACTCGAAAAGTGGGACAATAGAACTACATGTCAAGGAACCACAATCAAAATGCACAAATGAATACATATGTGTGTACTAAGATGATTAATCTAAAACATGCCATGAGGCTAATGTCACAAGAAGGGAAACTTACCAGACAAAGGAAGATGGTAAACAAAGAAAAAACATCAACCCCCCATGGAGCTTTAATTAGAGTAGTGCATGTACAATAAGGCACAAGATATGGTGAATCCCAAGATTACAATATTCTATATGAGTGCCCTCAGATGACACTAGTCTAATTAGAAGGAAAAATAATTCAAGAAAAATGAAACAAAAGTATAGATGCAATTTAACAGTTTATCTCAGTGTGTTCGCAAGAATGCATACAAGTGATGTCTACAAAGATTAGAAGAGACATAAGGTTGATACAATAGATAGTACAACCCATGAAAAATCATGTGTAACAACAAAACTAATCTCTAGACCTAAAACAACCAAGATATCCATCAGAATGCAAAAATGCAAAAAACTAAAAAGAATGAGCTTGGAGAAGGATCTAGAAAAATAACCAGCATCACCAAAATGAGCTTTGAAAGACCTTTCTAATGATACACATAATTCCCAAATCAAAGATTAGATGCTTAAGAGATATCTCCTAGAGTGCAAAATAGAACCCTTGGTTTTGACCGAAGAAAAATCCATAAATTTAGAATTTTTTTTACCTATACAACTGTGATGTGCTCAAAACTAGCTTACTAACGATATCTCACTTGCAGAAAATGAAGTCTATATGCCCAAGATATGAAAAAAAACCCAAATTTATGTCCAAATAAAGCCAGAAGGAGTGACATGAGTGATGATGTTAGCAAGTGATGAGCACAAATTTGTGGTCAAATGGCCATCGACGAAAAAAAACCTAAAAAATGACCCCAATCAGAAGAAAAAAATCTATTCACTGGAAACAAAATAGAGATGTCAAAAAATCACTATTGCCAAATAAAAGGGCCAGTGCTAGACATAAATATCTGATGGCCAAGTATGAGCATGTTTGGAAAAATGGTAAACCACTGTTCACCCCCAAAAACCATTGTTGTGGGATGTATTTGCAACACTAGTACTTCAGATATGCATGGGGCCATGGTGATCATGTGGTGCTAACAAAATTTGAAAAAAATGTCCAAATTTATAAGAAAGCACCTACATGAAAAATGATAAACAACCATGGATATCCAAATACCGCCCATACACCTTTTGTCAGAGGTTTGTAGTTTGAGTCATTTTGTGAGGACACTAAAATGAACTAGTGGAGGGGGCCAGAAAAAGAATGGATTGGGGGGGCACAAGAAAACTTGGTCAAAGTGGTTCATGTGCAAGGGCCTGTGCATCAAACAAACTCATGGCATAAAAACTCTTGCATGGCCGAAAAATCTAAAGCTATCCAAAGTCTAGAAACATAAGATGTTATTGATGCAATTATAGAAGGGACTAGCTGAAATACCATGAAAAGAGCATGGAAAATGCATGTACCATGAAAAGAACACAATATCGTGGATTGATGGAGTGACATTGGCAAGTGTGATCAACCAAAAAAATGTGCCCACCATGCAAACAAAAATGCACCTCCAAAAACTGTAGACAAGGTTGAGCTTTAGAAACATCCATATAGTTCACAAAATCACAGATGGAGTGTAGAATACCACCAATGACAAAAATCCAAACACCATAATTGGTGGTGGATACTACCATGAACAATGTAATCCACTCAATCAATTTGGTCAGCAATATGCATGATAAGGGTGAGTGCAAGGCCCAAGGTGGAGAACATCGAACCATGCACTCCCTCCAAAATAATTCAAAACTTTGGATCTTCCACTAAACAAAGGTATGCCTAATTACCAGTGCTAACCATGTAGAACAAAGGTCTCATATGTTGAAACCACCAATCGCCAAATACCAATGGCTAAAGGAGACCCCAAAAAAATGCGGGCCTCTAGTCACGTGCTTGACATCCCCAAAGGGCCGATAAAGGTGAGTCAGTTGGGGCTAATAATGGTTCCCAAGAAAAATCATAGCCAAGAGAGTAGTGTGGAGGCCTTTGTACTTGATAAAATAGCACATATGATTGGAATACCCCCAAAAAAATTGTTGCTTCCCTTCAAAAGGAATCATGTGTTCATTGGAGTGCATTGGGTTGCATACCCAATAAGAAAAGTAGTATGTGATGTACATAGACTTGTGCAAGGCCCAATGATGGTTGTGTACTTTTGATAGGGATTTAAATTCAATCCCCATTGACTTTTGAAAGGTGCAAATGGCACCAATCACACCAAAAATGAGAAAAAGTCCTCTAAAAAAAGCACAGTCTAAAACACTTCCTTCCTTTTTCACATGTATAGGGATTTTTTAATTTAATAAGAAATAAAAATACCTAGCATTAAAAAATTGCAATATTTTTGGATGTAAAATGATATTGCCTCCTTGATTTGTGTGCCCAGGTCAAAACAACCTAGGTGCAAATTATTTTTGCCTTTGATTTGAAGAACGTCCAAATTGGATGTATTATATATGAGAATGGGGGTTTTTTAGTTCTCTGAGCTCAACAGTGATGTTCGTTTGGGATCAAAGTGCTCTAAAAAATAGGTCACCTAGATTCAATAGAAAACACTTTTGAAAACTGAAACCCTCTAAAAAATAGCAAATCTAAGACACCAAGCTAAACCTCTCACAAATTGAATAGGGACATGAAGATCTTGAGCTCTGATACAATGTTGAAGTTGATGAAAGATCAACCCCATATCTCCTAAGAATCACCTGCATGCAAACACTTGTCACAAAAAAAGGGAAGCAAAAGCTATCGAGGTTGGAATTCCTAGCTCCATAGATGAGACATTCTTGATGAGAAAACATGTGATTTGTATTATCAAAAGTGAATGAATAATACAAAGAGAGATCATCCTTATAAAGGAGATCAAAACCCTAAAAGGTAAAACCTAGGTTGCATGATAATAATTAATAAAGCATTAATCATTAGATACCTAAAGTTTAGCTTAAGTCTAGAATAGAGTTAATTAGAAAATATCTTATCCCTCTAACACATACATCATAGCCTCAGTCAATATATTTTTGCATCCTTTACAATATGTCATATCAAGTAACCAACATGCATAAGGAAGGTATTAATCCCCTGCATACATCAACATTTCCAAATCTTCTGCAATCAAGACTTTCTCCCAAAGAATGTTACTTTTCCTCAAAGGATGTTTTTGATGTACATATCTCTCCCCCATTAACATCAATGAAAAAGGGATCATTATGTCAATTCTCAAAGTTCAACCATTTCTAAAACAATTTGTTCAATACTAATACCAAGAGTCGTTCATGACTCAACTCAAAGACAAATACTCCCGAATAGGAGAAGCATCAAGCATCCTGTCCAAGTAAAGAAATAGTCCTCTAGTATGAGCTAGACTAATGCAATCTCTGCATCAACTACTCAGAAATAGGTTGGGGAATAACCCAAAGCATACCTCTCAAATATTCAAATGTGTCCTTAACCAAAGGATTTGTAATATATCTGCTATCTTCTCCTTTGTGCTAGCATATTCTAACATGATCTCTTTTTCTGCAACTTTCTCTCTCAAAAAGTGGTACTTAATAGATATATATTTTTTCTTTGAATATAATATTGGATTCTTTTCCATACTTACAATACTTTTGTTATCACAATGTATAATAATAGGCATAGTGAACTCTATCCCAATGTCTTTCAACATCTTCTTTAACCAAACAATCTAATTACAATTGTTTGCTGCTACTATATACTTTGCTTCTACTTTACTTTGTGAAATGCAATCATGTTTCTTGCTTAGCCAAGAAAATCCATTTTCCTCTAAAGAAGAATGATCCACCACTAATTCTCTTTCTCTTTATTTACACTTCCCACCTAATCAACATCTATATATGGACATAATGTGAGATTGTGTGAGTCATACCATAAACCATAGTCAGGTGTCCCTTTCAAATATCAAAAATTCTTTTTACTACTGCGTAATGTGTTTCTTTAGGATCTACATGAAATCTTGCCACAATTCCACCTGCATTAGCTATATTAGGTCTTGTATTGAGTTAAATACTGCAATCCACCAATCATAGATCTATACTTCTCCTGTTCAATAGTAGGGGAATCATCTTTGCTAGATAACTTATATCCAGTTAACATAGGTGCTCCAAAAAGTTTACAACTTTTCAATCCAAATTTTTTCAACAAATCTCTAAGATACTTCATTTGTGATATAAAAATGCCATCTTTTTTATGTACAATCTACAATCTTAAGAAATATTTCATTTCTCCTATCATATTCATCTCAAATTCCTTTTTCATTTCTTTTGAAAATGTGAACTGCTAGCTTCATCATTACCTCCAAAAATGATATCATCAACAAATACTTCAACATAACATAATCCATCATCATTCTTTCATAGATATAAGTTACTATCAGAATTACCTTTCAAAAATCCCACACTTGTCAAATATTTATTAAATCTTGCATACCAGGCTTTAGGTGCTTGTTTCAATCCATGGGTAAAAGTACAAAGCTATGTCACCTTTTAGACTGACTTATTAGAATGACTGAATTTGAGTAATTTTGTCTAAAAATAAATTTTGTTCAAACATATGATCTAGATAAATTTATTCTAGCTAAGTTATACATGGTCTCACATTTTTTCAATTGGAAATGTCAATTAAATGAATGTTTTATAATACTAGTTTGTATCTAATTACTAGAGAAATAAAATTATTTTAGAAAACTGCCATTTTAATAACTCTTACTATTTTTTATGATATTTTTAAAATAACATATAAATGACATTTTATAGAGCTCAAAGTAGAGAGTACTATCATATAGAGTTTATAATGTTTTAATTAGATATAGTATAGTGTAATTAAAAAATTCTACAAGCACGTATTTAACCACTCGAAAAGATGTTGATTTTGAGGAGAAACATATTAAATGATATAAAAAAATTAAAAATTATATGACATTCTAGAGGAGAGAGTCCTCTTCCAGAATGTATACTTTTTCTTCTAGTTAGAATAGATTTGTTTTGAAAAATGTGGTGGGAAATGAAAACTATCGATTTTAGGTGAGTTGAAATTGGAATAATAATAAAAGAGAAAATATAGGTCTAAAGAAATTTCTTATTTTTGATTTTTCTAGCTATAGATGTTATATATAATATAGTCTAAGATCAAATGGAAATAAGTTTATTTCTATATAGTTTTGTGGTAGGAACTAGACCCCTAATTTTTAGTGTTTTTTAGCAACTAAAAAATTACCTATAAAAATTAGGAAAAGATATCAATTCTTATTCCAAATAATTATTAAAAATTGTAATCCTAAACTTCATCCATTTCTACACATTTCAGTAGTTTACTTCATTTAAAAATTCTAAATAATAATACATGTTTTATGTCATTGAAGGTGAGCAATTATACTTTTGTTAGCCTTTTCCTTTACAAAAGGGTGACATAGCCTAGATATAATGCCTTCTTTAATCTTTAAACCATATATTCTTCATTTGTCAAAGGAAAACCATCAAGTTGTTCAATGTATACCTCCTCTTCAAGTTATCCATTTAGAAAACTAGACTTGACATCCATTTGGTAAACTGTAAATTTTTGATTAAGTAAAAATAAGTTTTGACAAAAACTGAAATCTTTTACAAAGAGTAAAGAAAATAAACATTAAAGTCCAAATGAAGCTATGCATCAATATCCATAGAAGAAGAAACCAAAACCAAAGAACCCTTTAAAAAAAAGGGAAAACAATAGAGACAAGAAAAAAATCAAAGAAAGACAACAAAAGAACAACTAGAAAGTCTTCAACAGGTCCACTGCCTAATCAGCTAGAATGTTCATTTTAACTATAGAAGCCCTTATCTTGTCAAGCTCCTTATCTTCCATATCCTTAGGTTTCTTTGAAATTTTCCTAGTATGTTTACTAGGTCCTTGATCATCCCTCAGCTCCTTATTGCCATGGTCCTTTCTCCCCTATTCAAACTTCTCCAAAAGAATCTTAATATTTTGAACAGTGACCTTTAAAATCGAGCAACTCTATTCAAAAAATCCTTTTTAGTGTGTTCTCAATACCCATGAGTCTACTACCTAACTTATCAAACCTATTTTTCATATTTTTCACCATTTTGTTTGTATTGTTGACTATCTCCTCTAGGGGATACACTCTTTTCATCATATTTGTAACATCTTCAGTAGTACCAATAAGATTAGTAAGTCTATGAAGGTGTTAGTCCAGGGTTCTCTCCCCCCTTTTGATTTTATTGATATGTTCATATTCCTTCCATATATCCTTCATTTGATCCTTAATCAAATTAATATCCCTCCTCATCAGACCTAGGATGGTGAACACATCAGTCACATTCTAATGATCGTTAGCATCAAAGTTCTATCTCAAACTTTCCTCCCCCAGGTTCACATTAACATTCTTAGTGTTATCTTCTAGGTGGGTATGTGTAGGATCATGTTTTGGCATTATATTGTATTTGTCATTAGTGACAACACTTATTCGATTCTAAATGATTACTCAGTTCATCACTGAGTCTACAGTGTATACTGAGCATTCGGTGGTTACCTTGTAGGTTCATCACCTAAGTAGTTCATACTGAGCATTCATGAAGCTACCGAGTGAGTGTGCAGCCCAGTAGTATCTACCGAGCATACTGTGTTAATCGAGCTTCACAGTGTCTACCGAGTCATCAGTTTGTGTGATGGAAGCCAATGTTTACTGATTGATGGAAGTGTAGTATTTATCAAGTGAAAGCAAGGTGAACGAAAGATTCCATTTTTACCGAGTGATACTATATCTACCGAGTCTCCAATGGTTACCAAGTTCCAAGCTATTTTGTGTAATTAGTATGGACCAAGCTTCTACTTCTACCGAGTCCATGACAATGCCGAGTAATGTAGTGGATGCCGAGTATCAGAAGGTTACGAAGTCAGCTTGAAGAACCCGAGTTTTCTACTGTTTGGTTGACTTAGTAATATTTTGTTCACTTGTGTTTTGGCTGACCTTGCAATTGTAATTATTGGAATGGTATTTATGTAATGTATTATATCATTTTCAATCGATATGAAGATGTTTTAAGGAATGTACATGTAATAAAAATGAATCAGCAGAAGAGCAGAGTATTTAGCAAGGTCTACAAGGAGCAGTAAAGATTCGTCAGTCACAAGAGGTGGTCTGTACTTCAAGGATCTAATCAGCAATCAATTTGCAAGTAGATCCACTATTTCATCCTAACAGATGAATTAGTTTTGTAAATCTTTTAACAAGGTAGACTTAACAATCTTTGTATAAATCTCCTAATAGAGTGCATACTTCATTGTATGCTTGTAAATCCTCTAACAAGGTGGATCTAGCAGTCCAAATTGCTTTTAATAGGAAAAATCATCAAAAGTGATCAATGTAAGCCCTAATAGGCTAATTTCATACTGCAGTAATGAAGTTTTGTGGGTATCATACCCACCCCAGTTTTACTTTCTATTTGGAAGGTTTTTGGGTCACCAAAATTCTGTGTTCATGTGTTGTAAATGTTTATCTTTCTCATGCATATAGTAGATTAGATGAATGAATGATGTATGGATCAAGTATTGAATTGATTTAACATTTTTGAGGTTACTAATTCACCCCTCCTGTCTCAGTAACCTAGCTAGTCTTGATTATTTCCAACAATTGGTATCAGAGTTTTGTGGTTCTTAGGAGAAAGTTTGATAGCTTGAGCAAAGATCTAAAGGACAAATGGAGATATTCAGACTTGATAAAGCAATTGAAACTGAAAAGCTAGATCTGGAAATGGCCATGGCTCAACTCAAAGAAGCAAAGGAGCATCTTTCTCAATCCCTGAAGAGAAGGAAGGAACTTGCAAGACAAATGAACAACCATCAGTATGTTGAAGAAAAGATTGAAGACCTTTTACCATCAAGCAACTCAAATGAAGCAAATGAGGCAATCAAGGAACTCCTAAAAAAGAATGGATTTCTATAAGAAGAAGTAAGAAAACTTAAAAGAGAACAAAAAATCCAATCAATCAGGCTATGTGAAATCTTGGAACAAAGAAACAAATCTGAAAATGAGACAAATGAAAGGATCAATGCAAATCAAAGTCTTATCAATCAACTATCCAATGCAAATGAAGAAATCATGAATCTAAGATCTAAAAATGAAAGCCTATGGATTGATTTAATCATTGAAAGGAAAATCAGTGAAAGATTGGAAAATGACCTAAATACTGAAAAGCAAATCATTGAGAGAATGATGAAGTCTCAAGAAGATATGAATAAATTAAACCAACAAAATGAGCAGAATCTTCATAGACAAAAGAGTAAAGCAGGACTTGGATATAATGAAGAAGGTGAATCTTCCAAATAAGGTGCTCAAAGGAATCAAAAACCTACTTGCAATCACTATGGTAAGTTATTTCATACATCAAACAAATGTTGGAGTAATGGAAAAGCAAAATTCAATGCAAAATGCTACAACTGCAATCAACATGGTCACAAAGTTAATGAATGCAAGGAAAAACCAAAATTTGAAGGAAAATGTCACAAATGCAAGAAGCATGGTCACAAGGCCTTCCAATGCAGATCAAAATCATTCAATCCAATTGAACAACTTGTTAAGGCAATCTTTGGATGGGATTACAATACCTAGTGCAGATGTCATTATTGTGCAGAATATGGACACATTGGCAAAGACTGCTCAAGGCATCACTTGAGAAAAAGAGAAACAACAATAAGATGTTATACATGCACTGAACTCGGTCATATAGCCAAGAATTGCATGAATATAGGAAAAATTGAAGATGAAAAGAAAGCTAAAGCTGATAACATTCAGAAACAGATGAGACAACAATGAATTCCTAAATCTACCGAGCAGAATAGTTCAAATAATGGCCATGTCACTCAAGAAATGGGTGACTCCACCATTTCCAATTAGATTCATAAAGGAGGATCTAGAACCATATCATCAAGCTATATCTAGAGTTGTTCCAAATGAAAGAAAGTAAAAGATCCAATTAGTATTTCAGATACAAAGGGTCACAAGAAATCAGGTCATACCAAGCAAGGTCAGTCACAGACTCAACTGAGCTAGGTCAGGAGTAACAAAATTTTTGTTTGATCACCGAGTTGCAAGATTCTACCTAGCAAGTGAATGAATGACAGCCTATCAAGCACTATGTGGGTATGTGCAAGATCATGATGTACCAAACTATGGCCTTAAGTAGCAGTGAAAAATCAACAAATTAGAGTTATTTCAATTTGACACATAATTTTAAAGTGGTTATGGACTTTATATCAAAAAGTTGTAAAAAAATAATTTGTAGGAAATTGAATGTAGTTTCTAAACTACTAGGCCTTATCAAGAGACAAAATAATTGATTGGTCAAAAGTTTGAATTTTAATGCAGTACTATGAAAATTTTAGGGCAAAAATAAAAAGTAGGTGTATGTTTGACCACCTTAATCAAAATCAAATGATAATATTTTTTAATATAATTATAGATATAAAAAGTAGACTCATGCTTGGATGTGATGCATATTTTTTAGTATTTTTATTCCAAATAAATAATTAGATATGAATTTTCTACCATAACTTTTTCGAAAAAAAAATTCCATGTCTAAACACCTTAACTAATAGAAAATTTTAAAAATTTAAATTTAATTTTTTTTTTCTTATACTAGGTGAAGCATAGAATGTGACGCAACTTTTAGATTTAAAAAATGTTATACCGTTTGAAAGTTATAGCTATTTTTTAGTCAATATGTCAATCAACACTTTACAATAATCTTCATTGATAATTAACTAATAAATACTTATCGAACTCAGAATTTGACAAAAATTATATCGATGGAATCTCGAGATCCATATTAAAAAACTTTTTTTGTTTCATTTAATTTTGATCAAAATAACATTGTCAGATGGATACCTGAAGTCTAAGTGTCACTAAAACCCTCCTCAAACATGATTTTTGGGTTGACCAAGTAGGCTTGGTAAATACCAGGCCTAATCGGATATCCGATCTCAAATCGGATATCCAATCTCAAATCGTATATCCAATATGAAATTGGATATCAGATATGGCTCGGTGAGCCCCCATCCACTTTTGGAGGGAAATTTCAAACCGCAAGACATTTTAGAGTGAAAATCGAGTGTCTGATTTATAGTTTATAACTTATCAATTATTTGAGTTATATATATATATATATATATATAACGTAAATTAAAGATATAACATATAATATATTATATTATTCTTATTATAATCTATAAATATAATATATATTATTATATTATATTATTATTATTTTTCCTATATTTTTATTAAATATAATAATGTCATATATTATATATATGTATGTTATTAATATATATTATTATTATAATCTATAATATATTATTATTATTATGAGCTATGTTATATATATATATATATGCCCCTAGAGGTCCTAGGACCCCTAGGGACATATTAGAATCATTCTTATGGGTCAAAGGGAGTCATAAGGTGACCTATGACCCCATTTGACCCATTACATGATGACATATGTCCCTAGGACCCTTAGGGACATATTACAATCGTTCTTATGGGTCAAAGACCTATGACCACCTTCGACCCATTACATGACAACATATGTCAATAGGGGTCCTAGGACCCCTAGGGACATATTAGAATCGTTATTATGGGTCGAAGGGGGTCATAGGGTGACCTATGACCCCCTTCAACCCATAAAATGATGAAAAGGACATATTAGAATCATTCTTATGAGTCAAAGGGGGTCATAGGTTGACCTATGACTTTCTTTGACCCATTACATGACAAAATTTGACACTAGGGGTCATAGGGACATATGTCGTCATGTAATGATTTGACCCATAAGAATGATTCTAATATATCCCTAGGAGTCCTAGGACCCCTAGGGACATATGTCGTCATGTAATGGGTCGAAGGAGGTCATAAGTCATCCTATGACCCCCTTTGACCCATAAGAACGATTCTATTATGTCCTTAGGGGTCCTAGGACCCCTAGGGACATATGTCATCATGTAATGGGTCGAAGGGGGTCATAGGTTGACCCATACGAATGATTGTAATTTGTCCCTAGGGGTCCTAAGATCCCTAGGGACATATGTCGTCATGTAATGGGTCGAAGGGGGTCATAGGTCAACCTATGACCCCCTTTGACCCATAAGAACGATTGTAATATGTCCCTAGGGGTCCTAGGACCCCTAGGGACATATGTTATCATTTAATGGGTAAAAGGGGGTCATAAGTCAACCTATGACCCCCTTTGACCCATAAGAATGATTCTAATATGTCCCTAAGGGTCCTAGGACCCCTAGGGAGATATGTTGTCATGTAATGGGTCAAAGGGGGTCATAGGTCAACCTATGACCTCCTTTGACCCATAAGAACGATTCTAATATGTCCTTAGGGGTCTTAGGACCCCGAGGGACATATGTTATCATTTAATAGGTTGAAGGGTGTCATAGGTCAACCTATGACCCCTTTTGACCCATTTGAACGATGCTAATATGTCCCTAGGGGTTCTAAGACCTCGAGGGACATATGTCATCATTTAATAGGTTAAAGGGGGTCATAGCTCAGCCTATGACCCCATTTGACCCATTTGAACGATTCTATTATGTTTAGGACCCCTAGGGACATATGTCATCATGTAATGGGTCGAAGGGGGTCATAGGTCGACCTATGACCCCCTTTGACCCATTTGAACGATTCTATTATGTCCCTAGGGGTCCTAGGACCCCTAGGAACATATGTCATCATGTAATGGGTCGAAGGGGGTCATAGGTCAACCTATGACCCCCTTTGACCCATAAGAATGATTCTATTATGTCCCTAGGGGTCCTAGGACCCCTAGGGACATACGTCATCATTTAATGGGTTGAAGGGGGTCATAGGTCAACCTATGATCCCCTTTGACCCATAAGAATGATTCTATTATGTTCCTAGGGGTCCTAGGATCCCTAGGAAGATATGTCATCATTTAATGGGTTGAAGGGGGTCATAGGTCAACCTATGACCCCCTTTGACCCATAAGAATGATTCTAATGTCCGTAGGGGTCCTAAGACCCCTAGGGACATATGTCATCATGTAATGGGTCAAAGCGGGTCATAGGTCAACCTATGACTCCCTTTGACCCATAAGAATGATTTTATTATGTTGCTAGCGGTCCTAGGACCCCTAGGGACATATGTCATCATTTAATGAGTTGAAGGGGGTCATAGGTTAACCTATGACCCCCTTTGACCCATAAGAATGATTTTATTATGTCCTTAGGGGTCCTAGGACCCCTAGGGACATATGTTGTCATTTAATGGGTCGAAGGGGGTCATACGTTCTTTGACCCATAAGAATAATTCTAATATGTCCCTAGTGGTCTTAGGACCCCTAGGGACATATGTGGTTGTTTAATGGGTCTAAGGGACCTATGACCCCCTTTGACCCATTAGAAAATTTCTAATATGTCCCTAGGGGTCCTACCCCTAGGGACATATGTCATCATGTAATGTGTCAAAGGGGGTAATAGGTCAACCTATGACCCCCTGTGACCCATAAAAATGATTCTAATATGTCCCTAGGGGTCCTAGGACCCCTAGGGACATATGTCATCATTTAATAGATCGAAGGGGGTCATAGGTTGACCCATAAGAACGATTCTAATATGTCGCTAGGGGTCCTAGGACACTAGGACCCCTAGTGACATATGTCATCATGTAATGGGTCGAAGGGGGTCATAGGTCAACCTATGACCCCCTTTGACTCATTTGAACGATTCTAATATGTCCCCCTAGGACCCCTAGGGACATATGTCATTATGTAATGAGTCGAAGGGGGTAATAGATCAACCTATGACCCCCTTTGACCCATAAGAGCGAGTCTATTATGTCCCTAGGGGTCCTAGGACCCCTAGGGACATATGTTGTCATGTAATGGGTCGAAGGGGGTCATAGGTCAACCTATGATCCGCTTTGACCCATGAGAATGATTCTATTATGTTCTCAGGGCTCCTATGACCCCTAAGGACATATGTCATCATTTAATGGGTTGAAGGGGGTCATAGGTCAATCTATGACCCCCTTTGACCCATAAGCATGATTTGAATGTCCCAAGGGGTCCGAGGACCCCTAGGGACATATGTCATCGTGTGATGGGTCAAACGGTGTCATAGGTCAACCTATGAACCCTTTTGACCCATAAAAATGATTCTATTATGTCCCTAAGGGTCCTACATATGTCGTCATTTAATGGGTCGAAGGGGGTCATAGGTTGACCTATGACCCTCTTTGACCCATAAGAATGATTCTATTATGTTCTTGGGGGTCTTAGGACCCTTAGTGACATATGTCATCATTTAATGGTTCAAAGGTGGTCATAGGTCAACCAATGACCTCCTTTGACCCATAAGAATGATTCTATTATGTCCCTAGGGGTCCTAGGACCCCTAGGGATATATGTTGTCATTTAATGGGTTGAAGGAGGTCATAGGTCAATCTATGACCCCCTTTGACCCATTTGAATGATTCTAATTTATCCCTAGGGGTCCTAGGACCCCTAGGGACATATGTCATCATGTAATGGGTCAAAGGGGGTCATAGATCAACCTATGACCCCCTTTGACCCATAAGAATGATTGTATTATGTCCCTAGTGGTCCTTGGACCCCTAGGGACATATGTCATCATTTAATGGGTCAAAGGGGGTCATAGGCCAACCTATGACCCCCTTTGACCCATTTGAACGATTGTAATATGTCTTTGGTTGAAGGGGGTCATAGTTCAACCTATGACCCCCTTTGACCCAAATGAAGCATTCTAATATGTCCCTAGGGGTCCTAGGACCCCTAGGGACATATATATTAATATATATATTATATTTATAGATTATAATACTAATAAGATAATGTATTATTATATTTTGATAACATAACTCATAATTATAATAATATATTATAGATAATAATAATAATATATATTAATAACATACATACATATATATAGTATGTTATTATATTTAATAAAAATATAGAAAAAATAATAATAATATAAATTATATTTATAGGTTATAATAAGAATAACATAATATGTTATTATATATTAATAGATTATATGTTATATCTTGATATTATATATATATATATATATATATATATATATATATATATATATATATATATATACACACATAGTAATATAATTGAAATAATTTATAAATCATAAACTATAACTCCCAAACTCGGGTTTCCCTCCAAAAGTCCCTAGGTCGCATATCAGATATCCAATTTGAAATCAAATATTTGATATTTTTGGCATCAATTTCCAATATATTCCCTATGCCTGCAGACCTGACAGCATCACTTTTTGAATTTTTTTTCACGAGTTTTAAAAAAAGTCGTGTTTTGGGGCCCAACCATTCGAAGAAAGTTTGAAAATATAACATTAGGTGTTCGATAGTGTCATCTGAATGGGGAGTAGTAGTCGTCGAAAGGCTAAATGCAAAAGGAAGATATCTAATGAAGACATTGCGACATACAGGGAAAGGGACAAAATGGACCATTGAAGAAAAAGACTAGGTATGCTAAATATTAGTCAGGTTGACAATGAATTAGTCGAAGGTGAAATCATAGAGTCATATAATGAATATGTATAGTTGGGGAATGAAAATGTACCTATTGAAAATGATAATGCTGAAATTGAAAATTTAGAGAATGAAAATTTTGAAGATGAAATGCTACCAAGTCATAATCCAAATTGCATAATTGACCATGTCGAACATGACAATGCACATGAACCTAATGCACAAGAACCGTATGTATCTCCTAATTGTAATTGACATGAAGGTTCTAAAACACCAAAATGGACAATTGAAATTGATGAAATGATTATTACTAGTTTGGAAGGGAAAAAATTTGAAAGAACCATTTGGTTATGGGCTTCAAGACTATATCAAATGTTTTTCGGCAACAAGACAATGGTAGAGCAATGTCAGCTTTTCATGCAGTTATTAAAGATGCAAAAGATGAGACCTATGATTTCCAAATTGAAGATTCATGTCAATAAAAAGTTAGAAAGAAATGCCATTATTGTGAAGAATCTTTTCAGTGTTCTCAATAGCATTGGAAAAAATAGCAGGGTGAAAGATAACAATGCTGCTCGAAGGGTTATTACAACCTCTTTGGTAAGTCATCATTTGAGAAAGGGTAGATATATGAGACAAACTTGTATTGATTTGAATGTAAATCATACTACTTTGAGAAGAGCACTTAGTCGACGAGAGAAAATTGATGATCCTCTTCAAAATGAAGCATGGGCATTTGGTGGGAGACTTCCATGTTATGATAAGAAGCTATCCAATGATGTGAAGGAAGAAATTACACAATTTTGGTACTCTAACTCACGAGTGTCACCCAATGCTAAAGATGTGTTAAAGTTAAGAATTGGCATTAGAGATCCCACGCCACATCCTAAACACTATTTGGACGTAAGTCAAACTATGTACAGTTCAAACAATTTAGAGAGAGTCATCCAAGTCTTCATATATCACAAAGGGCTTTTGAATCTTTGAAGGAATTTTATTGTGTTCCACTCAAAATTGGAAATACATGTTGTTGCAAATATCATGTTGAGTTTTCTATGCACTATGAATTATTATGCTCCATCCGTTCTACTTTGCATAGTAAAGAAATGTTGGAGGATTGTGGTACTAGTGGGCTTCCAAAATCATCAAGAGACTTGCTAGATCAACTTTTATGTCGTAGAGTTGATGGTTGTTTCTTTTATAGAAATGCTTTCTTAAATGAGAAGTGTTCAGAATGTGGTGGCTTATCCAAGTTTGAAACGTGTTTCCATGAGGGGTGCGAACAAGATCTTGGAAAGACAATAGTGAAAAAAAAGGTATATGAAACAATGAAATACACATTGAAGAGTGGAGGTGAGAGATCTAGATGTGAATTAGTTGAAAAAGATATAAGTGTGGCTAGTTTTATTTTAGATTTCAAGGAAAATCTTTTTTACAAGTATGCAAGACATAGTCACAGGTCTCAGTGGTTGGATGAACAATTTAGAATGTGCAAGGAGACTTTTCCCATTGGCACTATTATATCAGTTGTTGATTTTGCTGAGAACTACAAATTGCAACCTCAAAATGAGACACAATCTCAATATTACAACTCTATTCAGATTGCTATTTTGGTTCACATAACATATAGACATGCCCCTAATAGTGCGGAAGATAATCAGAAGATTATTAGAGAGTATCATTTTTATATGAGTGATGATAGATCTCACTCTCACGAGTTTGTGCAACATTGTTTCGAGAATTATTTTGATTTCTTACATGAGCATGCAATTTCTATGGATAGACATATCATTTCGTCAGATAACTATACAGGTCTATTCAAGAATGCTCACATGTTTTATTGGTTGTGTAGGATGCATGTAGAGAGAGGGGTGCCTCATATTTGGAGTTTTTTTGAGTCCAGCCATGGAAAAGGGGAAAATGATGGAGCAGGGGCATGTGTGAAGAGAGCTCTAGTTAAGGAGCAACTGAAGATTTCAACAGAAAAGCTTCTTGATGCTCATAGTATTGTTGATTGGTGTAGTTTAGCATTATCACAGGGGAGGAGTCTTGATTCAATGGTACACAGGTTCTTTTGGTTGGTTGAGGAAGGGTCAGTAGCCGATAGATCAGATTGTGCTACAATGAGAGACTCATAAAAAATGCATTCATTTTGGAGCTTTGATTCTAGTACATGGACCATTTGGACACGACAACTAGCTTGCTTTTTTCCTAGTTGTTTTTAGTGTGAATGGGATCAGTGTGAGTCAAGTGAGTGGGTGGACACATGGGCTCCACATTATCTTACTCCATTGTCTATCATACCCTCTATCAGAAATGATGACATGGAAAGTTCACTTGAGCATAACCATCTATCAGATCTACTTTAGCAAGGACATGTCTTTGCATTGGTTGCACCATAGGGGAATGATGAGAAATCTGATTATTGGTTAGCACGTTGTGTAAGAGGTAAAAAAAAAATTGCACAATTGATCACAGATGATGATGGATTCACATATCCAACTGGTTTAGTGGTTGTCGCTGGAACATGGCTGCAGACATACATGCTTAGAAGGAATGAAATTCCTGCATTTGAAGATTATTAGAAGCACAAAATAATTCTCATATATTCACATCTTATTATAGCAACAAATGTAAATTTGTTGAAGCATCAAAAAAGACCAAAAGTAAAAGAACTTTTTACTATTGCTAATGCTGATCATGAAGCCTTGTTGGAGACCCTAAAATAGAGAGAGGACCCTATTGGAACACTCGACTAGGTATATTTACTTATGTTATTTTTTTCATAATGATTCAATGAACTGATGATTATCTTGTTTAATATAATAAGTTACTAATTTTTTTAATGATATTGGAATGTAGGTACATCATGAAGAGTTGGGGGGGGGGGGGGGGGGGGTTTGGTATTGGGGAGGATTCCTAAGATTTATGATGTATTATGATGTAAAATGTGAACTTTTTTTGTATATGGTTTTTGTAATAATGAAAAAGATAGGTTAAATTAGTTGCACATTCTAATTTGTATTTTGGTAGGCTCTATGTAAGGAATTATAAGAGGAAGATGTTGAACAAGTTCTTGCAAATCATATTTGCATGTGATACAAGGCTATGAGGACAATTTTAAGAGCATCTATAACTGTATGAAAGATAATTGCTTGCGGATATCTTATTACAAGTTTGGCTTTTTCCTTATTTGACATAAAGCTAACATTATGATTATTAAAACTATTTTTATCAAACTAATCAAGTAAGAAAAATCTAGAAAGTACGAATGAACAATTAGAATACTTGATTTCTTCCATTTTGCAACCAATCATGGCATTTGAAAGCATGAAGAGTCATAATATTGTATAATGTTTTGAAAGACTTTCATATTGAAAAGTTGTAAAGGACCATGAGATTTGAATTTTAGTAATGTCTAGGTTTGCATAGGGTAAGTGAGTCATTAGACAGGTCCTAATAAGGTCTCATAATAATCTCAAGTCATTTCATAAGTTGAAACATTCAATAAGTCACTTAAAATTTAGCTTATTGCTTTAGAAAATTCAAATCTTAAATGTAATGACTACATGAGCATTTTGGAGGGAAACTCCATAGTTTAAATTTAATGAAGGAATAGGAAGTGAAACTGATTGGAGGTGGTTGAGGGGGTTATTAACCATCCCCTAAAACTTATAAATAGTGTTTGTAGGAACCGTAAGGGTAGTATGTACGGATTGATTCATAATTTTGAATAAAAAAGCTTGGATTTTAATAGCAATTTGAAGGTCCTTAGGAGTTTCTGAGTTCTTTATGATATACTAATGCATTGAGGCATCTTCTAAGATCTACAAGGAAGTTTAGGACCAAGTTTTTATTTCATTTTTGAAGGGTTATTCATCTAACTCGTTGATTGTTGGCTATAGCAGTCCTTTTCATAAGCATTTTGACAATTTTTTCATCTAATCATTGTCATTAAATGCTTACCTAATTCTTCATGGAATGCAATTTTCCTAACATGTATAATGTCTTCTAACCCTAAAATGATCAACTAACCAGAATAATTGGTGGCCACCAAACATAAAAGGGTGAAAACAAGGTTTGAAAGTGAGGTGACAGTCCTATAGGAAGACATTTTCCTTAAAGAGGGTAGTTTTTGTGAGTTGATTCATGTTGATGGTGATAAAACATAGATTTTTGAATTTTGAATTAGTCCAAGAAGGCTTGGCACGTGTGAGATTGGTGATGCCCTAGGAACAAGGGTTTTGAGAAGGTGAATTGGGGTTAGGGAACCCATAGACTAAAATTGAGAGTGAATTTTTCTAATTGAAGTCATTTAAAAAGCCTATGCAAAGTTTAGAGTCTAGATCTTAAGTCCTTCTAGTGGTTTCTTTACAAATGCATATTTTCTACATTGTTAAAAAATAGGAGACATGTGAAAGTTCATTGATATTTTCCAAAGGAAGGGTATCTAAGTCTTATATATGTTTTGTGAAAGGATAAAGGGTATCCAAAATATTGATTTATTCAAAGAGTCTTTTGAAAAAAATAAAATTTATCCACCTATTTGTCTTGCTGCTGTCACAGAATTGTAAAGTTGCATAGACAACATTTTGGCATGTTGTGCATTTTGGCTTGAAAAATATTGAAACTCAAGGGTAAGTGTTGGAACATGGTGAATATGTCAAAACAAACTCATTGAAGCCTTCAAACCTCCTGGAGTTGACCATTTGTGGAATTTGACCATTAGGACCTAGAAGGGTCACTTGGCGCATTGGTACAAATTTACTCATTTTAGGTTGTTACTTGGGTCCATCACCCTATCCTCTGCATCACTTGTATATTGTCAACATTTGGGACTAAAGTAACATGTTGCATTTGATCGTCTCCATAATCATCTTTATGTTCAAGTGCATCATGGTTCATAGTGTTTCTTCTTTTTGTTGGTTGATCATGGTTACCATGCATTATTACAACCATGCCAACTCTTCCTCCATTGGTTACCATGCTTAGAATCATTGGGAAGATGAACTAGTCATTACCAAGGTGGTTCAACATCATCCATTAGTGTTCAACCCTTAGGCCCACCCTTCCAATTGAGAGGAAAATTGGTTCTTAGTCCAATAACATTAATGAAATACAGGGAAAACTAGTGCAAAGCACCTAATCATTTTTCTTTTCTTTATGTAATAAGGTCTAGGGATAGATCTAATGATCTCCCTATGACCATCCACATTTGTAATGGACATAAGACCCCATAGTGCAACTATAAGCCTTGGCCATCAATTGGTCTAATAAAGTGGATTTTTGGTAAATTCCATGTTTTTTAGGTAAGTCTAGATGTTTAGAACATTATTAGGGTCCCTATGATTTTGTAGAGTCCATTTGCAATCAAATTTTCAATAAAACTTATCTTAGCGCAAAAATTGCAAAAAGTTGCTTAGCAACTTTTGCAATTTTCTTGACAACTTTTTAAAATCTAACTCCTAATGGGTAGAATTGTTTGAATCATTAGTGCCATTAGCTCTGGGTGGGCGGGTGAACCCTAGTGACACCCTTGTTCTAGCCACAGAGACCATCCATCGTCTGCAACCACCCTGTACAGAGGAGTCCACAAGGTTCTCTAAGTGCATTTTGAGGTCAATCTTTCGAGGGTCATAACTCAGAGCTAGTGAGGGCTATCAATGAATTGTCAAATGCTACAGGATGGTGATGTTGAGGCCTAAAATAACCTATCTCATTTTTGAGAGATCACATTCCGTTTGGATTCAACACAATGATCTCTCTCGATGCCAAAACTTGCAGTGCCACAACATAACTTTGAAATCGCTAATCTTGGCATCTAATCGTCAGAGCCATTAGCTCTGGATGGGCGGGTGAACACTAGTCACACCCTTGTTCTTGCCATGGAGATCATCCATCATTTACAGCCACCCAGTACTGAGGAGTCTCCAAGGTGCTCTAAGTGCATTTCGAGGTCGATCTTTCGAGGGTCATAACTTGAAGCTCATGAGGGCTATCGATGAACTGTCAAATGCTACAAGATAGTGATGCTGAGGCTTAAAATAATCTATAGCATTTTGGAAAGATCACACTCCATTTGGATTCAGTACATCAATCTCGCTCGATCCCAAAACTTGTAGTGTGCCTCAGTTCATAGGTGCACCACAGTGTAACTTTGAAACTGCTGATCTTGGCATCAAATAGTTAGTTCCATTAACTCTGGGTGGGTGGGTGAACCCTAGTCACACCCTTGTTCTAGCCATGGAGACCATCCATCGTCTGCGGCCACCCCATACCGAGGAGTCTACAAGGTGCACTAAGTGCATTTTTTGGTCGATCTTTCGACAGTCATAACTCGAACCTCATGAGGGCTATCAATGAACTGTCAAATGCTATAAGATGGTGATTTTGAGACCTAAAATAGCCTATCTCATTTTTTAGAAATCACATTCCATTTGCATTCGACATAGCAATCTCGCTCGATGCCAAAACTTGCAGTGTGCCTTAGTTCATAGGTGCACCATAGCGTAACTTTGAAACTACTAATCTTGGCATTGAATCGTCAGTGCCATTAGCTCTGGGTGGATGGGTGAACCCTAGTCACACCCTTGTTCTGACCATAGAGACCATCCATTATTTATGGCCACCCCGTACCGAGGAGTCTCCGAGGTGCTCTAAGTGCCTTTCAAGGTCGATATTTTGAGGGTCATAACTCGGAGCTCGTGACGGCTATTGATGAACTATCAAATGCTATAGGACGGTGATGCTGAGGCCTAAAATAACCTATCTCATTTTTGAGAGATCACATTCCATTTGCATTCGACATAGTGATCTCACTCGATGCGAAAACTCATAGTGTGCCTCAGTTCATAGGTGCACCACAACATAACTTTGAAACTGCTGATCTTGGCATCAAATCATTAGTGCTATTAGCTCTGGGTGGGTGGGTGAACCCTAGTCACACCCTTTTTCTAGCCATGGAGACCATCCATCATCCGTGGCCACCCCATACCAAGGAGTCTCCAAGGTGCTCTACGTGCCTTTCGAGGTCCATATTCCAAGGGTAATAACTTGGAGCTCGTGATGGCTATTGATGAATTGTCGAATGCTACAGGATGGTGATGCTGAGGCATAAAATAATCTATCTCATTTTCGAGAGATCACATTCCATTTGCATTCAACAAAGTGATCTCACTCGATGCCGAAACTCGTAGTGTGCCTCAATTCATAGGTGCACCACAACGTAACTTTGAAATCGCTGATCCTGGCATCGAATCATTAGTGCCATTAGCTCTGGGTGGGTGGGTGAACCCTAGTCACACCCTTTTTCTGGCCATGGAGACCATCCATCACCCACGACCACCCCGTACTGAGGAGTCTCCAAGGTGCTCTAAGTGCCTTTGGAGGTCAATCTTTCAAGGGTCATAACTCAGAGCTCGTGAGGGCTATTGATGAATTGTCAAATGCTACAGGACATTGATACTGAGGCGTAAAATAACTTATCTCATTTTTGAGAGATCACATTCTTTTTGCATTCGAAACAGTGATCTCGCTCAATGCCAAAACTCATAGTGTGCCTTAGTTCATAGGTGCACCAAAACCTAACTTTGAAACCACTGATCTTGGCATCGAATTGTCAATGCCATTAGCTCCAGGTGGGTGGGTGAACCTTAGTAACACCCTTGTTTTGGCCACAGAGACCATCCATCGTCTGTGGCCACCCCATACTGAGGAGTCTCCAAGGTGATCTAAGTGCATTTTGAGGTCGATATTTCGACGGTCATAACTCAGAGCTCATGAGGGCTATCAATGAACCGTTGAATGCTACAGGACATTGATGTTGAGGCCTAAAATAACTTAGAGCTTGTGAGGGCTATCGATGAACTATCCAATCAAGTCTCTTAAGTTGAGATATTTTGAAGTTATGTTGAAATTGAAAAGTTGTAGTATGAGGATAGTAACAAAGTGAACTGCTAGTTATCAAAGATTATGAATCTATTAATGGCTTGGTGGTTGGGAAAAGAATCCATGGTTGAGGAGTGGAGTCCTTAACTGTGTTGAGATTAGATTTGAAGCCAAGAGTTAGTTTCAAGGTTGAAGATGGAGTTTAAAATCAGATTAGGGGTTATTTGAACCTTGTGTAGGAGATTAACAAGTGTGTTTATGTCATGATAGCACTTCAAATTATACATTGCATCCAAATTTGATAATAAAGGTTGTTAAAATGTTATTAAAAAATTATTGCATTTGAATCGAATATAAAAAATATAATCAAAACTAATGATATTCCATAAACATGAACAATACACATGATCCATGATAAATTGAACAATACTAGATACTAAATTAATATGTATATCATTGTGCACATAAATGAAAAAAATATATATCAAAATACATGTATCCATAGACAAAATTTTACACAAATATATATCAAAGATAATGTATCCATAGACAAAGTACTCAAATATATATCAAAATACATAGATCCATATACAAAATGTGGTTGATCATGCCATCAGAATGTGTATAATATCAATGTTTCTATATACAATGTGGCATATGCCATCTCAAAATGTCTCATGATGCATCCTACGACAACTATACTATCCTAGGGTGCTGGTGGATGATCAAAATGCAGCCTCCTCGCTGCACTAGGTGGATCAGATGCCTCCTACATAAACAAAAAAGGAAAACCCAAAGTTAGACTACTAAATTTATATGATTCTGCGTATCTAACATTGAATTACTCAAATGCATAATGATCTTTTTTCTAATGGAGATTTATACTATAAAACTTGCATAATAAATACCTCTCTCATTGACCTCTTGCGCCAGTCAGGAGTCCTCTCATATGCCCTCGACAATGTTGGTACCTCTCTGATTGTGGGCTGTATATGTTCAAATACCTTTATCAGATGAATCTACAATTTAAACTATAACATTATAATTCATAGCATGCTAAATTTATAACATATTTAATCATGAATTCAAACTACAACTTACTATTGTAGGCTCCTTCTCAAGAGTGAGTGGCTGCATCATCAAATCTACATAACTCTCCCGTCGGACCTCATGTGCACTAGGAGTCTCCTATGAGATACAAAATAGTAGTTATTAATATCATAAAATTAGTTTTGAATTTATTTATGAAGATAAAGATAATAAAAAATAAATGATACTTATACATACAATGTGGCTCTCAGTGCGAATGAAAATCCCTGATGGTCTATGACACGGAATCTATACAAGCTCATCACCAGTAGCCACGCCCTATATACAATAAAGAATGTAATTAAGTGGGATTACCACAAACATTTTACAAGAATGCATTGATATTTAATCAAATAGAAAGTGCCTAATTACCTTTCCTTTGTCAATGCATGTTGGCTCACCCCCCGCACTTTGTCCCCCTAGGGAAGGTGCTACCTATAAGATAAATGAAAGATTAGCAACCATATATGCTACAATATCAAATAGGAAAAAAATGCGAACACAACATAATGTACTGTAGATGTCTCAAGGCCAAATGAAATGGCCGAGAGCGTGGCATCATCAACCTGTCTAAGCTCCTCCTCGGTCATCAAGTAAATGTGAATGAAGATGACATACATATAAAAGTCAATATGTCTTAAAAATTAAAATTACTCTATTATAAAAATTAACTTTAAATCACATATGTCATAACAAAAAAAAAAAAATACACGTACCGACACCGAAGGATTCCATGCCTCTGCATTCCCCTCCTCTCTCACATCAGGGTCTATAACCTCTGCGTGTGTGTCTGGTGTATCCTCGTCTAATACAAAATGATACTCAAGAAGATCACCTATGGGACCTAGGAAAATATTCTTGCATGTAATGCAAATGTGAGGCACACAAACGTGTGATGAGTTAGCCGATGATGAATTGGCACCAACATCATCAGCACGAGGAGGCAAGACTAACCTAGCCTGAGACATCATTAGGCTACTCAGCGTATAAATGGCTCTAATGGTCTGAGACCTAGACTCTCTCATAATATCTAGATGCTGCACTCGAGGAGGAGGGGATATATTAGTGGGGGGGGCGGGGGGGGTGAAGTGCTAGCTTTCTTCTACTAGGAAGAGGGTCTATCTTGAGGAGCTCCTAGTCCTAAGCCCATGTTGGGCTTCATGCTCCAATAGTTCACTTTAAGTTTTAACACAAATTCTACACATAATTTTCTAAGGAAATAAAATGGTATGACTAAATTTCCATGTGGAGGGATATCAAAGACCATCTACCAACGATCCCAAAAGTTTGCACATATGGCATCATTTGTGCACCATTTAATCAATTGTTTGAATTTTTTTGGGTCCACTGGTAAACCCATTTTTGGGTTCACAAAAAGGCTGGCCAAATCATCTTTGCTTATGTTGAGGGCCGCAACCTCATCATAATCCAAACCATCATCAAACATCTCGTGCATTTCATCACGCCAATGAAGAGCGGCATTTTGTTGGTTTGTAAGGGTTTCAATGTTATCCACTATGGTGTTTAATGTGGATAACATAGAAGCCAATGTGGGTACATTATTATATGTTCTATGCAAACCTCTCAGCTCGATGAGATTTTCATTTATCAAATCCTCGATTCGAGGAGGGTTTTAAGGGGGTAGAGGATCATTTGGTGGATGGTTTTGTGGGGGTAATGGATCATTTGGTGGGGGGTTACGAGGAATATTATTCCCTGCCTCAGTGTCATCATTCTGATCAGCCATTCCTATTGAATTGCAAAACATAATATATATTAAAAAAAAACCTTAATTTAAACCATTTTTCTCAAAAAAACCCTAGATTCAACTAAAAAAAACAAAATCATGCTAAAATCTATTGAATTTAGATTAAAAATGAGTTAAAAAAAAACATATACTTTAATATCCGATATCTGATCTACTATTTGATATCCGATCGCGTGCAAATACTGGCCCCTAAAACATGCGAAATAAGGGTCCATAGGTCTGGTTTTATTTTTATGTAATGTCACAGATATCAGATATCTAATATTAGATCGGATATCTGATTCAATATCAGTTATTCGATATAATATCAGATATCCGATATGGTGCATATCTTATATTATATATATAAGATATAACATATATAACATATATCTTATATTTTATATGATATTTAATATATAAGATATTACATTATATTATATTTTATATTATATTATATTATTATAATATAATATTATTATTATATAATATTATTATAATTTATAATATATTATACTTTTTAATTATATATTATATTATAATATATTACTTTTTTATTATTATATATTATATTATTATATTATTATAATATATTATTATTATTATTATATTATTATATTATAATTTATAATATATTATACTTTTTCATTATATATTATATTATAATATATTACTTTTAAATTATTATATTATATTATATATATATTATATTACATTACTATATATTATAATATTAAATATTATATTATATTATTATAATATAATACATTATAATATAATGTTATTATAATATAATATATTATAATATAATATTATTATTATTGTAGATTATTATATGATTATAATATAATAATAATAATATTATTATATTACAGTATAATAATAATAATTATAATATAATATTATATAATATTAAATAATATATTATACTATTATAATATAATATTTTTATATTTTTATAATATAATAATAATAATGTTATAAGATTATTGGATATCCGATATCAAATCGGATATTCGATAAGGCTCGGCCTTTCCTTCTAGGTTTGGTACCTAGATAGGTGGAAAAAAGTCAGAGCAAATTTTGAAGCGATTTTAGACATGTTCAAACTCTATTTTTTTCACATTGCCACTTTTTGGCACACCATGATCCTGCACATACCCATGTCATCTCAGCTACTTTCGTATAGAGCATTAATGAAAAAATTTTCATCAAAAAGGTAGAATTTAACTTCATTCTTCACCACGATTTCAGAGCTAAGAAATTTTTAGGTGCACTCAAGCAAATTCTAAGCAATTTTAGGCAATTTTCTAGCGAAGGATTTGTACAAAAAATTCCTATCTTTTACCGAGCATCAATGGCATCTAGGAGTAGCAGCAACACCAAGGCAAAAAGAGGTTTAGAAATGCTAGTTAAAGGTGTGGAGTGGAAGGCGCCAAATTTCAAGCTAGTTCCAGTAATTGCAAAATCACTCGACCCCAATGGAGCTCAATTGCAAACTCCACCAAATGTACTTTTTATCAACGATATTCGTACTCATTTTAGATGTTCTATTCAAGAGATTGGAAACCTAGAAATGGACAATATCCTAGGAGAAATGAGTGTTGATGGCTCTTTGAAACCCGAGCATAAGCATCTAGAGACCAAAGGATTAACCAATATCTCACATATGCCAAGAAGTTTCTAGATTAAGTGGATTAGGTACATTTTCAGTCATGTGCACAATGGTCAACTATGGTTAGAGTAGCTAGTATTAATCACCAAGAAGATGATTCATAGGATTACTGGTCTCCCCATGCTAAGTAAAGCAAAAACTACCAAAACCCTAGGTCGGGACAAACTTCAGAAGAAAACCCTAGCTGAATGGGATAGTAGAGGTTTGAAGGTTAGCACTATTTCTAATGTTGAATTAAGGTTTGGCATTCACGTCATTGCTCACAAGATTTATAGCTTGAGTCGTTTGAACAGTGTGCCCTATGAGGCTGTGGATTTGGCATTCAAGGTTGTGAAGAAAAATTTGGAATTTGATCTGTCAGAATTATTGTTAATACAATTGAACAAGAATATGGACAGCATTAGGACTCCAAAGAACAACCCTTGCAAATTTGGTTCATTGTTGACATCTCTTTTCTTCTATGTACAAAAATTCTTTTCATCCAAAGGAACTATTGTGTGGAGAAAAGACATTCCTATTCTATATTAGATAAATGAGTTTGTAGTAGAAATGGGTGTAAACTTTAATAGCATCATGGATAATTATTTTGAAGATTTCAAGGAAAGGATGAATAATAGGTTTCGAATTCCACCAAAATTGGTTGAAGACTACAAAGATGATGTATGCTTTATGGTTGATTGTGATAAAGTATACATTCAAGCAGTCAGACCCCGAGTTGCATGGGTGAAACCTCTTCCTTATGAGGTGAATATTAATGAAACTAGGGATATTATTGAAGCATTGGTGAATGAGCTAGTAGATCCAAAGCAACCAATTTTTGGAACATATGATGAGGCAAAGGACATAATTGAGCTTGAAATCAAAATTCGTCAAGCAATTAATAAAGGCAAGAGAAAGGTTGCCAAGTTAAAAACTACTATCGAGCCCCTAGTGATTACTGAAGGAAAAGGTGAGGATGAAGAAGAGGAGCAAGGACCAGAAGATATAGAGGAAGAATCAGAGAAGGAGGTAGAGCCAGTCAAAAATAAGGGCAAGGTAATCATTACCAAGCCACCTAAAGCCTCCATAGCTATTTTCACAAAGGCGAGAAAAAGGTAAGAACAAAGGTGAAGTAGTATTCAACAAGCCCAACTGATCTTCCATGAAAGATTGAAAAAAATGGAAGAGGGAGCTAGCATTACAAATTTCAAGGCATTGAAATTTGAAACAAGGACTGATGCAGAGAAAATGTAGATTGAGGAACTAGTACTTAACAAGATGGGAAAATGGAAATACTCCCTAGACGAACTTGCCCCTCAAATCTCCAAAGAGTTGTTGGTGAGATTGCAACCAAGGTGGGAGTCAGCCACCCAAACGGCCAAGGAAATATATGAGCAATCCTTGAAGAATCTTCTACTGAGTCATACTGAAGTAGAAATAAAGACAACAATGAAGAACAACGAAGGTAAAATGATGATTAGATTTCACACATGTTTGATTTTAATTAAGGATATTGAGCATGTTGTAAGAGATGCAACAAACATGTGGAAGAACATCTATCATCGAAAAAAGCCCAGTATTGATCTTGTAGAAATCAAAGATGATAATGATGACAGTGACAATGATGAAGGAGATAATGCTCCATGTGCCACTTTTGATGTTGAGAAATATTAGGCACTAAAGGATGATTATGAAGCTGAAGAGGAAGACAAGGATGAAGAAGATCCAATAAAAATTGTAGCAGAAGTTATTGCATCCCTTCCTCACTCTCCACTAAAGACTATTACATCTACTATAGAAATAACTTCTGCAAGTGAGACTGTGAGCACAATTGCCACATCAATAGCTGAACCATCACCTATCATCTCCTAGCTGCAAGTATCTTCAATGGAAGTGTCAAGCACTTCATCTACCAAGCTGCAACCCTCTTTATCAGCTCCTGAGTCATCTATTGCAGCTTGTATAGTAAGTTTGCCAGTTTGATCTACAATTTTTTCATCCATAGCTTCAACTACATCTATTTTTGTTTCAATTAGTACTTTAGTTTTAAATATTCTAGTTGGTACATTATCTATTGATACTTCATTCTTGAGAAGCACATCAATTTTGGATACAATTAGCACCTGTCTCATTTTTCCTCTAGTTAGCTCAATTCAAGTTTTTTCTGCTAGTCCAACTTCATCAACTATTGTAAGCACTAAAATAAAACCAAAGACTCCACTAAAAATTTTGCTTACTAGCAAGGAAATGGATGAGGATATAGACTTGGACAAGGAAATAATTATACCTAAGATAGATTTGGATACTATCACAGTTGATGAAATGAGACTGGTTAGTCAATGTTTAGAGTAAAGAGCAAGGCAGAAAAATTCACTATAATTGTAAGTGCTAAAAATATAATTACTGAGGCAATATGTGTTGATGTGGATTCATCTCAACACATTTTGTTACAATTAGAAGAGGTTGTAAAAAAGTTCAATGAGGACACTTCTGGTCAGGAGAAGCTTATAGAAAAGGCAGAGAAGAAATTTGATAATAAAGTGCTTGAGCACATTGCTTAGCAAATTGCAATAAAGTAGGTTGAACTATCTCCAATTTTGAGCAATCTTGAAAATTCTTTTACAAATGTAACATCCTTTTTTGCCAAGCTATGTGATGTTACTGAGTATAAAAAAGAAATAAAGGTAAAATTGAGTAAAATTGATGAAGATCTGAAGGTTAGTGCTCAAAAGTTGCAGCTTGACCCTAGTTCAAGCTTCATACATCACATAAAGATTAGATTCCTGTCAGACATGTAGGTAGAACTATTGAGAGAGGAAGCAAGGATCCGGTCTACACTATTAGACATCTAGAACATGATCCTTCCTATCATGGACACAATGCAAAAGCACACCACTTATTCAAAAACATTGATCCATGATAACAATTTTTCTATAGCAAATCATATGATTGAACTTTCTGCAGAAGTTCAAGTGGCTCTCTCCACTTGCAAAATTTTGCAAGAGAACTAGGATAAGACATTGGCTCTCATTCTTAAGGTACATTCTAAGTTTTTCTCACATTTTTGGTGTCTTTGTATAAGTATGATTACCTTTGGAATTATTGTCAAAAGGGGGAGATTATTGTGAGTAAGAGATAGTAAAAGTCAAACAGGGGGTAAGAGACAATGGAGAAAATAAGAGAGATATATTGATATATGTACAATGATAAGCTATGTATATACCATGCCATATGTATGGGGGAGATATGTAAAGACATGTAAGAAATGTATATACAACAGGTTTACAAAGATCAATTTTGAAAAATCAAATCCAGTATGTCAGTGTACACAATGTTTGGCTCATAAGTTTTTTTGTCACTAATGCCAAAGGGGGAGATTGTTGGCATTATATTGTATTTGTCATTAGTGACAACACTTATTCAATTCTAAATGATTACAGAGTTCATCACTCAGTCTACAGTGTATACCGAGAATTCAGTGCTTACCTTGTAGGTTCATCACCTAAGTAGTTCATATAGAGCATTCATGAAGCTACTGAGTGAGTGTGCAGCCCAGTAGTATCTACCAAGCATACAATGTTCATTGAGCTTCACAGTGTCTACCGAGTCATCAGTTTGTGTGATGGAAGCCAGTTTTTATCGAGTGATGGAAGTGTAGTGTTTACCAAGTGAAAGCAAGGTAAATGAAGGATTGAATTTTTACCGAGTGATACTATATCTACCGAGTCTCCAATGGTTATCGAGTTCCAAGCTATGTTGTGTGATTAGTATGGATCGAGCTTCTACTTCTACCGAGTGCGTGATGATGCCAAGTAATGTAGTGGATGCCGAGTATCAGAAGGTTACCAAGTGAGCTTGAAGAACCTGAGTTTTCTATTGTTTGGCCGACTCAGTAATATTTTGATTCACTTGTGTTTTGGCCAACCTTGCTACTGTAATTATTGGAATGGTATATATGTAATGTATTATATCATTTTTAATAGATATGAAGATGTTTTAAGAAATGGACATGTAATGAAAATGAATCAACAATAGAGCAGAGTATTTAGCAAGGTCTACAAGGAGTAGTAAAGATTCATCAGTCACAAGAGGTGATCTGTACTTCAATGATCTAATCAGAAATCAAGTTGTAAGTAGATCCATTGTTTCATCCTAATAGGTGAATCAGTTTTGTAAATCCTTTAATGAGGTAGACTTAATAGTCTTTGTATAAATCTACTAACAGAGTGCATACTTCATTGTATGTTTGTAAATCCTCTAACAAGGTGGATCTAGCAGTCCAAATTGCTCTTAATAGGCAAGATCAACAGAAGTGATCAATGTAAGCCCTAAAAGGATAACTTCATATTGCAGTAACAAAGTTTTGTGGGTATCATCCCCACCCCAGTTTTACTTTCTATTTGGAAGGTTTCTGGGTCACCAAAATTCTATGTTCATGTGTTGTAAATGTTTATCTTTCTCATGCATATAGTAGATTAGATGAATGAATGATGTATGGATCAAGTATTGAATTGATTTAAAGTTTTTGAGGTTACTGATTCACCCCTCCCCTCTTAGTAACCTAGCTAGTCTTGATTATTTCCAACATCATGATCAACCAAACTATGTGATTAAGTGGCAATGAAAATCAATAAATCATGGTTATGTCAACGCAACGTACAATTTTCAACTTGTTATAGGTAAGTGCACCAAGTTGTGGTGCCAATAGGGGGGTATAAGTGGACACCTTTTTTTTGAAATCAACAATTTTTGAACTTCAACAAGAATTTGAAGATAGTTATGCTCAAAATTTTAAATATGACAAAAACAACAGTTGTAGTCCTTTGAATCTAGTTCCTAAACTACTAATTTTTTTCCAAAATGGTTTAGTTTTAGGTCCTCAAAAAAGGGGGCCACAGAAAGTGGTACTATTTATTCCAAAAAAAATAACATAGTACAAAGTGTGGGCCCCCTAAAGTTTTAACTTTTTTTATGAAATTCTTTAATCACTTTGGTCAAATGTTACCTAACACTATGTAGTTTATCCCAGATTTTTTGGGTAATTTTATAATGTGTATTTTTTTTTTAATGAATCTTTTAATTAGACACATCCCAGAAACATGAAATATCTGTGTGCTCCCCCTTGAAATGATTAAAAATTAATTTAAAATCAAAACTTCTTTTTTTCAAAGTGTGTAGAATGGAGTCTAGTTTCTAAAAAACTAAGTTGTTGCAAAATTTGATGAATGAGCTAAAATCTATAGGCCAATTAGCACATGTTGGTTTTTGACAAAAAATGGACATACATTCAAAAGAAATTATAGATGAAAGGCTTGAAATAGTTCAAATAAAAAATAAATTATATAGTTATATAGCTAACATAGAGACCTACAATTTCATGTAACCTAATTTTATCGATGCTCAACCACGAGGAAACTTGAAGGAGAGCACACATGAAAAACCAATCATTTTTCATATACTTGCAGCAAAACACATCTCAAACCAGTTTACAGACTCCATACATTTGGGTTAGATCCCCAAGGTAAAACCAAACATTAGGCTTGGTAGAATGCAAAGCTTTGAATGGTGCGTGTGCCCTATAATGTGTGCACGCTATAGTGTGCATATGCTATTTAAAACTTTTTAAATTTAATTCTTAATAGAGCGTATGTACTTTATAATTTTTTTTGTTTTGAAAAGTGCATACAAGCTATAGTGCGTACACACTAAAGCATGTACATGCTATAGCGTGTACAAACTTTTAAAACCTTGAAAAAAAAGGGTGTCATCTTTACCCTATAGACTTTCTATCAAAAAGTTGATAGAAAAGAATCTCTAGTTAGTTTCTAAACTACTAGGCCTTATCTAAAAAAAAGAAAAAAAAATGATTGGTCAAATTTTTTAATTTTAATGCAATAGTACAAAAATTTTAGGACAAAAATAAGAAGTAGATGTATGTTTGACCACATTAAGCAAAACCAAATGATAATATTTTAAAAAAAGATTCTAGATATAAGAATTAGACTCATTCACAGATGCGACACATATTTTTGGGTATTTTTATTCTAAATAAAAAATTAATTATTATTTTCTTCTATAATATTTTTGGAATAAAAAACTATCATGTCTGACTACCTTAACTAATTTAAAAATTTGTAATTTTTTTCTTTTGTTCCTTATAGTAGAAGAAGCATAGAATGTGGTGCATCTTTTGGATTTTAAAAATGTTGTACTATTTGAAAGTTATAATTGTTTTTAAATCTGTGTGTCAATCAACATTTTATACGTAACTCCATTAGAAAGTGAGTAATAATTACTTACTGAACTTGTAATTTGACAGACATTACATTTACGGAAATCTAAGAACATTCTTAAGAAACCCTTGTTGTTTCATCAAATTTGGGTGAAAAAAAAGTTGTCATCTACATGTTTCAAGTAGAAAACACATAAGAACAGGCCAAAAACATATTTTTGGGATATTTTTGACACTTTTAAAGTTGACCATGTAGGGTTGCTATCCAAAGATATAATAGGCCTTATAAAAGTGTTAGTTTTTGGGTTTGGTATTAGGATGGGTGGGAAAAAAGTTGGAATAGATTTTAAAATGCATGGAGGCATTTCAAAACTACATATTTTTCAGGTCACCAATTTTTAGCACACCATGATCCTATACATTCCCAAGTTCAAATTGATATCCCCTTTGGGCATCTTCTTCTTACCCTTAATGTCCATAGCCCCTATATAGGAGAGAGACCTTTCACATCCAATTTTCCCCCCTTACCCTTCTTACCTTTTTTCTCCACAATCTCCTCATCAGAACCCAAATTAGTATCATAATACAACTCATCATTGTTCTTCCTTCTCTTAGAGGATGAGCCACAGTGGGAAGAAATCTTCCATTTTTGTTTTCAATTGTCTAATACTCCTCCTCATCCATCTCACCCTCATAGACATCTTCAGACTCACTCCCTTTAGTACCATAATCTTGGAGAGTCTTCTTGCATGTACAAGACATTTCCACTTTCTTCATTTTCAAAAAATTCATGATTAAAGCTGTAAACCCTTCATAATAGGCATGGTCCCTATCTAGGTCATTTTATAAGCTCATAATATAGCTATCCAAAGATTGCATTAGGTAAAAAGGGAAATTAATCCTAGCCCCATGCCTAAAATGGTTCACCAACATGATATGATGACCATAAATTTTGGAATAATGTTCATCCATGGTAATATACTCAATCAAAACAAACATGACAGATCTCCAAGGACTATAAATAATTTTAGAGCTAAAGTAAGAGTTATTGATTTTAACCAACCTTTTTCTTTCCTGGTTTGACTCTATAAAAATATCAATAGCTCTGTCTAAAACTTTTCTATCCCTAAAGAAATTGATCCCCTCCATTTCCAAACCTATAGCTTCAGTGATAACTTTCTTAGTGACCTCCATGTGTTGATTCCCTACAACAACAATTCCATTTTTTCGTGTATTGAGAACTTATCTAGTGATGGAGGGATTACTACCCTTACGCTTTTCTAGGTAGCCCATAATCCTACCTCTTTCCAGAATTGTCCATACATTAGGCTTTTGTTTCCAATCTAAACAATTATTGGGCTTGTATCTCTTCTTTTAGCCATCCATATCTTTGTTCCTGTTGAAATTACCCATCTCCTCCAAAAAACAAGGGGGTTCAAAGTCTTTGCCTCCAAGAAACAACTATTTCTTCTATTCTCCAAAAGCACCCACAATCCATGTGACATAAAGTAACTGATCACATTGTAATTGTACCCCATCCAAAGATGAATTTTCAAACTCACCTTATAATTATACCTCAATGTATGGTAAACTATAAAGTTCTTGTTAGCTACATATGCCAAAAATATTCTTATTGCCTCTAGTCTAGCAACAAGTGCAAAAGTCTCTTCAAAATCAATTCCTTCTTATTGTGAATATCCTTTGCACACCAATGTTGATTTTTTTCTCACAACTTTACTTTTTTTCACTTATCTTATTTCTAAATACTCATTAAGTTCCAATATCATTCTTATCTTTAGGTCTAGGAACCAATTGTCAAGTCTTGTTCTTTCCAGTATGATCTAATTCCTCTTTTAGATCTTTCATCCAATAATAATCTTTATAGACTTCATCAACAATCTTAGGTCCAACTTGAGAAATTAAACATAGTTCTTCATGTACCTTGTTCCTTGTCATAATTCCTTAATCCTTACTTCCAATGATTTATTTAGTAGGGTGTTTGTTTGCCACATTTCTATAAGGTGTCAATTGTTCAATATTGATTTTTGCTCTAGGTTCTAATGTAGGTTATTCTCTCTATTATTTTCTTTGTAATTAAATCTATAAATTAGTGTTAGTTTCATAAAATAATCCCATCTCAACATTCTTATTGTTAGTCCTTTGATTATTCTCTCCATCAGAATCATAGTCATCAACAATGGTTACTAAGACTGACTCTTCTACTTCATCATCCTCATCATCACTTTCTAAGAAATTTATCATATCAAAATTAAATTCATCATCCTCATCAACATAGAATAAATCTTGTGTAAAATTTTACTTATAAGGATTCTTAGGCTTTATCTTCTCACTTTTAGGACAACTTGATGAAAAATGACCAAATTCTTCGCAAGTCCAACAAATTTTTTTTTCATACCCTCACCTATCATCTTATCTCCTTATTTGAAAATATCATTGAACCTAAAACTTTCTTAAAATTTTCCATAGATCTCCTTAAGTTGTTAAGCTTTTTCTTCAAGGACTTGATGCTTTGATACCAATTGTTAGAAAGTAAAGTCCACCAAGATAATTGGGGGATCAATTACACTCTTAAAAAAACTCTCAATACTTTTATTAATTCTAAAACATGTAAACAATATAAGAAACAACAATAGCAAGTTAACTATGGACAATAACACTATATATGTTAACTAGGGAAACCGTTGATCAAAGGGAAAACCTTGGTGGGAATGATTTCCACAAGATGATTAACCAATATAAAAGTTCCTTGTGAAAGGATAAACCCTGTTAAGAGTCAATGAGATACAATCAGTACATATGAGTCCCTATTAGGAGACTTTGAATCCCTATTAGGAGATTCCAACCCTATTTAGAGTTGTGCCAACCCTGTTAGGAGTGGATAAGAAGTCAGCTGGACCCACTACCCAAAAAAATTCAATACATCCTCACTCAATAATACAAAGAAAGGTATATCAATAGTGAACTACAAAAACAACAATTAATATTTTCCAAACATAGTTCCTTTAATGTTCCAAGAATACCAGTAGACTCAACCTCTACTCTGATTCTCACAAATTTGCATATCCACTTTGCACTTGACCAATCCATTCACATGACTACATAGGATATATTTTTCCAATCAAAACATTCTTTCTTTTATACAAGTCTTGATGATTATTACAAGTCAGCCTTAGGGATCTCTTATTTATATTATAAACATAGGATGATTTTAAGGTATAACATTTACATGTTACAACTCAATTTTACACTTCCGAAAACATATTAAGAGAAAAATCCACTCAACTAGGAATACATGTTGAACAATTAACATAACTTATCACAGAATAAATATCTAACTTTTCTCTTTTAACTAGATGATATTAAACATGCCTTCAATATCCATGGAAGCTTGCTTAAGAATATTCTATCTCTATTAGGAAATAAAATTAGATTAGCAGTAACTTCTCTTTTATAAATGCTATCTAGAAACACTCTTCTAAAAAAACATAATAAATTTGTACAAATTTCATATTTTCATATGTGCACTAAACTATAGTAGATACACATGTCTAAATTTCTAGATAATTGCAAAAATTCCAACTTGCAATCCTTGAACCACATGAAACCAATCTCTCATTCCTACTTTGCTAGTCTTCATAGAAAGATAACCATGATGACATTAATGAAAAACACATTAGTGAATGTAACATACTAGCTCATGGAAATATCAAGAAAAATATTCTAAATATACTAACAATCTCCCACATAGGTCTTCAACAACATTCATTCTAACATAGTGATGGTAGCCTTAGGTCATACAAGGTTCTTTGGATGACATTGCTAGGAACAAGCAAGAATGTTTTAGCATGGGTTCTAGACTTTGGTTTAGATTGATTCAATAAATATTTTCTTCCCAAAGTCTTTTGACATTATAAAATCTATATAAATGGCCAATGAAATTGTATAGGATCTAGAAATCATGATAATTTTGATCAAATTTAGAATTTGGATATCACCCAAGGATATTATAGTCGTTCAGGTGAGTCAGATTAATTTTCTTCTCTTCCTTTCTTTTTTCTTGTAGGAGTAAATTTTTATGATATCTAGGATTATGCATCACAAGGTTTATTTTTAAACCAAATTGGTACAAGGCTTGGAGATTTAATGCTAGTTAGTGGAATCCATCTTCTAATAATAAAGAGGTAAAGAGAAACTTTCCAACTCTATTGTTGAGCACATACTACATGGACCAATTTAGTGGAATATAATTATTTAAGGCCATGGTCAATCCTCTAGCAACTAGGTTTCTATCATCTTTAAGTCTATCATCTTTGGCTATGTATCTAAAGATATTACATTTATAACACGTGACACCACTATTTATGACATTATTATTTACCAAAGGCCTTCTTGCTATCATGCTAGGTCTTTTATTCTGTCTTCCATTATATTGCTTGTTAGGTTTCTTAGATCATGTGACTTTTGTCCATAAAGACAACAATTGAAATAGTACAAAGTAAATAGTTTAGTATTTGAATTACCTTTATTGTCTTTCTCTATGTGTCCATATTTGTACACACATAACATCTTTGTTCAAATACTTTTCTCTCTCTTTAGGTTCCTCATTCTCATTTATTACCTAATTTTTATCATGAACATGTTCTTTCTCACTTATACTTTCACATTTTGTAGAATACTCACCTTAAGCATATGCTCAATCCCTGTCATCTTCCTTAGGATTATTCTTCATTACTTATCAAGATGTAACATAGTCTCAATAAGATCACCCTTTACTATATTAGTCTATTTCTTTGCAATATTAGTGCATTTTTCAAGTTCTATGTATTTGATCTTTTCTTGATGAATAGTGACCTTTTCTATTAATAAAATATACTCAATTTACAATTCACAAAAAAGGGGTTGGGGGATACAAGATCACCCCACAAAAGAGTTCACTCAATTGAAGCCAAACTAAAAACACGGTCGCAGCCAGAAACATAAACTATTCATCAAAGAAAAACATATAAGGCAACCTTAGGCTACCAAAGTAGTGCCAACCAAGGGTGGTGGATCATCTTTTTCTTGAAAACCCCAATCATCATTAGGAGTGGGGGGTAGGAAAGGAATAGTCCAGCCATCATCAATAGCCATGGAAAAAATGGTAGCCTCCACATCTTTAACCTCTAGATATGGAGGAGAAATTGCCAGGTCCAGGCGAGGCCACTTCCCAGAATGCACATGATGAGAGCTAGGAGGAGGAGCTGGTAACCAACTATTACCACCACAAGGTGGGGAAGATGAGAAAAACCTCCATCCACCATCACCACTATTGGGAGAGTGACAGTGGGAAGCCTGGGAGTGCGGGGTGTGTGAGTGGTGGCCAGATGAGTGGCATCAAGGATGGTGGCCATGGGGTGTTGAGGTCTCTGTTGAGGAATCAGGAAGAACTCAGGCAATAGTACAAGGAGCATTTCCCCAATGATTGAGCAGCTCCAATAGGTGATCAACTTTGAGTGCAACTTTATTAGCTTGCACTTGAGTCTGCATAATTACATTATTACAAATGCATGCCTTAGTATACATAGCAATGTTAACATCCAAAAAATTATGTGAAAAGAACAACATTCCTATATTTCCACAGAGAAAATAGGATCTCCAACCTGAAGGTATGCCAAATCTAGGTGAGCTTTTGAGGAAATCTGGGAGAGTCACCTAGTAAAATCATATGCCAAGAGAAAGACTCAAGTCTGAATGGCTTGAAAAATTCATGAATCTAGTGCCAATATTTCTAAGCACGCTTGCAGAACCAGAAAATATGCAAGAAAGACTTCGGTTGTCCACAAAAGAGGTTTTTAGGATTAGGATCCCTAATGTGTTTGAGCCAAGGCCCCAAGGGAAGACCTTGGAAGGCAAGGCACCAAGTAAAATGTGCAATCTTGGGTTTAGTTATAGCATTCCATATGGTGTCAAAGTATTTTCTCCATTAAGAAAGAGAAGATTACAAATGCCATCTATGGTTTAGCATATCTACCATGGGAAGATGAGGAAAAAGCCATTTCTAACCCAAACTTGGCTTGTAATTAGAAAAAAGAGTGGCAGGATACCACCTCCAATCAAGCCACCAAGGGAAAACAGACTGAATCCCCACTTTATGAACTAAGTGAACATGGATGGAATAAAGCAGAAGGTCAAAAGTCTGCTGGTCTAAATGGACAAGGTGGTACTGTACTTTCATACCTTCCCAGGTCTTGAAACTCATGGTGACCTATGAAAAGAGGTCCTTAGGAGTTCTGATGCCATGTTTGAAAAAGTGCAAAGCACTGGCCCCTTGAGTCTTGGCGAGGGGAGTACCTTGAATAGAAAATAGGGTAGACCACCAAATGTTATGCTGATTCAAGGAGAGGCTATTGCGAAATTCATCTCTAGCCCATTAAAGATAGGGCTTAATAGCCTCCCAGGTTTTCTAGATGCTCTTGATGATGAAGGAGCCCTGAATGACCACAAGCTCATGCATAATGAGAAGGGTTTGGAAACCAATCCCCTTCCAAGTAGGCCTGTTGATAGGGAAGCTGAAAGAAATGTAGTGCTGAACTAGAATCTTCCAAGCTTCATTTCCTAAGATAGCCCTAATAATCCATTTTGCATAAAGAGCAAGGCCTTGTCTCTGAGTGAAAAGCAAGCCAAGACCAGTACTAGACTCTTTTGGGAGACAAAAAAAATCCCAAGCCACTCTGTGAAAGCCATGGTGATTAGAACTAGAGGCCTAGAGAAAATCACTGAGCAATCTTTCCAGCTTCATCTAAGAAGCTTTGGATGGAGCCTAGTAGGAGGAGTAATACACATGAGTGGCTGGAAGAATCTTAGAGCAAATCTAGAATTTTCCCACGAAGGAGAGTGGCTTTGCAATCTAGTAGTTGAGCTTTTTGCTAATCTTAGCTAGCACAACATTCCAAAGTTCCATAGGTGATGCTTGGAATGCAAAAGGAATGCCAAGAAAGTGGAAGATTTCTATGTGAACAACCCATTTCCACTCAAACTAGCTGAGCCAAGGTGGAGCTAGCAAAAATGACTGGCAAAAGTAGAGCATTTTATGCCATTGAATGGCAGAACCAGATGCTTGACAAAAGGTGTCCAAGCAACTTAAATAATTATTGATGTTTTCTTCATTCTCTAAAAGAGTGAGAAAAGAATCATCAGAAAAGTGTCCATTGACTAATTGGGAGGATGATTTAGGCAAGGAAATGGCATGAACTAGTCCTGAGGACATAGAATGTGCAAGTAAATATCCAAAACCTTCTGCAGCAAGGACATAAAGTGCAGGAGCTAGCCAAAAACCTTATTTGATGGAATGAAAAAGTCCAAAAGCCTTAGATTGTGAATTGTTGATGGTAATACAAGCATTAGCATCCCCAAAGAGCATCTCCATTGACTGGAGGAAGTTGGGGCCAAAACCCAGAGGCTGGAGCATAGCCAAGATGAAGGGCCATTCAATGCGACCATAGGCTTTACCAAAATCTATCTTTAAAAAGATGGCCTTTTGATTAGACTTGCAATCCCATTCCATTCCCTCCCAGATAGCAATAATGTTGTCAAGAATATATCTAGACTTGATGAATCTAGTTTTCTTTGGTCGCATAATTAAGGGCAACATGTGCTTGATTTTGACACATTCAGAAGGGTAATGGGTATCCAATTACATATGTCCTTTGGATCACCAGCTTTAGGTATGAATTTAATATTTTCTTTGTTTATAATGGCTCCTAAGCTTTTAGAGTGATAGGCTTCAAGATAAACTTTGTGCAGATCAGGACCTATATGCTCCCATAGGTGTTTGTAGAATTCACAAGGAAACTCATCACACCCAGGGGACTTGACATCTTCCATGGAGTAGACCACATCTTTAAGGTCTTAGAGGGAAAGAAGTTGCTCAGAAAAAGTGTGTTGCTCAGTTGCTAGATGGTTTGGAGTAACAAAAATACACTTTCTGGGAGCTTCCTCCTAAGCAAACGAATTTCCTTGGGAAGCAAACACGTTCTCATAGTGATGAATAAATGCTTGCAGGAAGGCAAAGAGACTAGATAGAACAACATTTCCTTGTTTGATTTTTTTAATCCCAACATTTCTATGACAAGCACGAAGAGCTTGAAAAAACTCCTATGAGGCTTTGTCACCAACCTCCAACTAGTGGAGACGGGCTTTGATTTGGGCTCCCTATGCAACATAATTATCAGCAATTTGTTTGTCATGACGAAGCTTGGCAAGCCAAATTTGTAAGTCCACATCAAAGGGATTGAGGGTGAGGGCCTTAAAGGCTTTTTTGAGGGCAAGCGTGCTGGCTTCATATGATCGTTTATGGAACATAGCCAATTATTGCCAATAAATGTGTAGGAACCAAGCAGTTCTAGTAATGACATCATTCCACCATTGAATCCATCCCCTTTGAGAATTCATATGTGGCTCCAAGTTCCAAAAATGTAGGATGTGCGAAATGGTGGAAGCATGCATTAGCATAGACATGTTGAGGAAGAACTAAGACTTGGCCACCTTTGAGACAACTATTTTCAAAGAAATGACAAAATAAATGGGGTAGTGGTCAGATAACATCACATCTAGTAGGGGAATGACAGGGAAATCTTGATCCTCAAAGAAAGAGAAAAAAGATTGTGCAATGATCATAGCACAATAAGGGCATTTTAATAAGCAGTCAGAGCCAGCTCGAAAGTTGGACCAAGTGTGCCAAACCTGACTATCCTAGTGGTGGTTGGTATTGGGATAAAAAAGGCCCAATTAATTGCACATGTAATACTAAGCTTGTCTTTCCCCTACTATCCAGCGAAAAGGTAGAATGCCGTCTTTGTTAGAGGCCACTTCAACCATATTAACGTCCCCACACATAACCCAAGTAGTTAGAGGCAAGTTGTCAGCCACCTAGGCCTACATCTAGGATCTTTCCATAGCATCATTGGAAGCATAAATATTGATGACTCCAAAATAATGATTGTTAATGGAAAGTAAAAGCCAAATAATTCTATGCATGGGGTCAAAATTGTGCAAAATAATAACAGAATGAAGGCAAGGTGATAGGAGAGTAACTACACCACCTCGGTCAGCTTCATGCTGGGAAGAAAACATCATGCCATCCTACCGAATTACATGGCATGCTGAAGAAAGCATGAAACCAAAATTTTTAACTTCTATTTGATCTTTGAATTATCAACTTTATATATAACCTTTTTGAGTTGATGTTCAAATATTTTCATTCACTAGATTTACCTTTTGGATTTGATTCAAGATTATCTTTCTCATATTTTCTTTCATATGATACCTAGCTAACCAATGTAATGTGACTTAAAGATTATTCTTGAGTTCTTGATTCTCCTTCTTGAGTTTTATAACAGTATGTGAATTGTTGATTTTCTCAACATATATCTTTTCACTTAGTCCTTCAAACATCAATGCATTCCTTGATCTTCTTAATATAATCTCATGGAACCTTGAGCTTAATATTTAGTCTTCCCTTTTCATTACTTTCTTAATCAAATTCTTCCAATGCCTCTTCATAGTTTTTGTGAAAATCATATTTTTCTATTGGGATATTTTAGAGGCTATTAAGGTTATTCTTCTATATAACTAGGCTCTTGGTGCAAGGAGGGATGAAGAACTAGGGCCAAAGGCACACCCAACTATACAAACACCTTGCATAATAAACACAAGCAAAAAAACACACAAAGAGAAAAACACCAACGAGAGAGAACAATAATTTCTATTGATTGATCAAATTATCAACATACATGCCTAGCTATAAGGCCTTTTGGGTTATGGCTAGATACATAATATGTTCCAAATCCACATTCCAACTTCAAATTCACACTTATAGACACATATGCATCAAAATCTTAAAGTCCTCTTCCATTCTCTCCCTCCAACCTAATCCTAAACTATTGAAAATAGATTGATACAAGTATGATAAATGTGTTTCAATCATTGTTTTTTCACTGACGTCAAACTTGCTAGTTGCTAGTAAGATAATTGCTTATATGATTTAAGTACTATCATTTGTTTGATTGATGAAGAGTATTTGATCAAATAAGGTAAAAATAACACCTAGAGGAAAGGTTAAGTCATGAAATGAAAAGAAGTACAAGGATTAGTTAAGACAATGATATTATGGTGCATTGATAATCTACTTAAGGTTGCAAAGGTTGGTTACATTGATTAAGTTTAGAAGAATAGATTAAAAAAAGTTTGTCTTCCAAGCTTAACATTCTGCATAGTAGGTGCCGAGAAAAGGTAGTGCAAGCCGAGTAGAAAATTAGTTGGAGCAAAGAAAAGTCAATTTTAGTGTAAGCTGAGTAAAATAGTGTAAGCGGAATAAAGTTTAGTTGATGCTGAGAACTAGTAAACTTTAGTTCATGCCAAGTGTCTTAATAGTGGATGTCAAGCAATGCAGTATGTTCCAAGCATTAGAAGCTAGTTAATGTTGAGCATCAACATTATGAGAAAGATCATGAATTTGATGAATCTAAGACAACAAGTTTGATTTCTTGGATTGTGTGAGCCATGTGGAAGATAAGGTTGATGAGATGGTGGCATAGAATTCATGGTGAACCATTTTGAGGTGACCTAAGAAACAAAACTACATTGGAAAACAAAGTAAGAAGGTTTAAGAGTATGGATGCTTGAAGGATGAACAAGCTATCAGAATTGAAGAGTGTGAAAGCCAAGTAGAATGGAGGACTAAAATAGAGATATGTAATCTACAAATAGAGTTGTAAGTTGTTATCAGATCAAACCTTATCATTATTCTCTAATCATTGTATCTGTCTAGGGTAAATCCTTTGGATTAAGGTTGACCTAATAGTCATTTGTAAATCCTTTAATTGAGTGACATTCCAAGTGAATAATCTAAAGTCCTCTAACAAGGCTCACTCCTAATAGGATGATTGAAATCCTTTAATCAGGTCACATTTAATAGTGTGAATTGTAACCTTTAACAAGGTTGGCCTTTCATAGGGCATCACTTCAGAAGAGTGAGAATGAGTAGCATGTTACTAGTGGTTTTTCCCAAATTGGGTTTCCATGTTAAATCATTGTGTTAAATATGTTATTGAATCTATTATGTTTCATGTTTACATTTCTATAAATATATTTGACAGTAACCTACAAGTTTAAGTGATTAAGTAATCTAATGGATGCATGCATGATGAAAATGTTTTATGTATATGGGTTCACTAAGCTGTGAAAAGTTTTATTTGTACATTTGGACCTTTGATAATTGATTCACTCCCCTCTCATTTATTCTAAGTGATTCCAACAATTGGTTCCAAATCCATCTACTTAAGAGGATTAGTTTGAAGGTACTAAAAGAAAAAAGAACAAGATGTCAAAAAGAGAGGCACCCAAGCTTAATAGAGATAACTTTGTTGCATGGAAAAGTCTAATGAAGCTACACCTAGGAGGTCTTGGAGATCATGCACAAACTACGATTTCTATTGAGCATGTTGATCCTGCTAGAGCCCTAACTACCGAAGATCTAAAAAAGAAGTAAGAACACAACTAGGTAATGTTGGAAATTTCCTCTACCCTAACATATGTTGAGTTTGATGATATCAAAGGTTGTGACAATGTAAAGAAAATGTGGGATGCCCTACACATTATCTATGGAGGTGATATGAATGTTCAAAGAGCTAAAGGTGAAAGTCTCAAAGGTAAGTTTGATGATATGAGAATGCAAGAAGGTGAGAATATTTCTCAATATTGCTCTAAGATAAAAGATGTGTTAATGCAATAAGAGGAGCTATTGGTAAAATAGATGATGATACTATACTAAGTAAAGTTTTGAGAACACTATTACCTATTTATGTTATTAGAGTTTTTGTAGTATAAGAATTGAGATGTATACCTGGGAATGATCTAACTCTTGAAGTTTTGGTACGTAGGTTCATTGCTTTTAATCTATCTAACTTTGATAATTACATAGCTAAAAATATTGAATCTAGTTTCAAAGCTAAACTGTCATTAAAGGAACCTGATGAGAAGAAGAAGAAAAAGGAAAAATATGTGTCTAGTGACATTGATACAGGTGAGGAAGATGTAGATCAACTTGAAGCATTATTAGAAAGGAGATTTCATAGAGGTAGAGGAAATTTTAAAGGAAAGTTATCTATAATGTATTTCAATTGCAATGAGGTTGGCCATATTTCTGCTAGATGTCTAGAGAAGAAGAATTATAGAGGTGGTGACAAGTAAAAAAGTAGAAGAGATGAAGACAAAAAAGACTACAAAGACAAAGGAAAGAAGTCTTTCTACATTGCTAAAGAGGAAACAAAAGATGGATCTGAAAATCATGATGATGAAGTGGTGTATGTTGCAATGAAGGATGAATTTGATGAGGATGAGGCACTTTCATTAGTGTCTTGTGTGAACAAAAATGACAGATGGATTATTGAAAGTGGGTGCTCACATCACATGACTGGAGATAAAAGTAAGTTCATTACCATGGAATATTATGATGGAAATAGTGTAAGGTTTGGTAATGATGTACCATGTCTAATAAATAGTCTTGACTAACACTAGATAGCTCGACACCAATAGGAACTTGACACATACATGAATTCAACACCAATAGGTAGAATGAAAATTAGCAGGATTGCAAGGAATCCTAAGATGCTCCTAAATAAGACAACTAGAGAAGAAATAAATAATTCTCCTGAATCATGCAAGTGCCACAACTTGAGCTAAATCCAACTCAGATTGGGAAATCCATGTAGCATCTTCCATTAGTCTATTCTTCCACTTCACCAAATACTTAGTAATCTTTTCCTCTTGTGCTCTTACTAAATGTTTGATCCAATACCTATTCAACCTCTTCAATCTCCTTCTTAGTATAATTATCTGATATAACTTCATCTTCTGACTCATGGTACTTATATAAATAAAAAACATTGAATATAGGAGATATATCCATGTCATTAGGTAGCTCAACGTCATAAGAATTACCACTATCAAACTTCCTCAAGATCTTACCAGGTCCAAACTTCTCCATCTTTAGTTTATTGTATGTCCTAATAGGAAATCTTCATTTCTTCAAATGAACCATCACCTCGTCACCAACTTTAAAAACATGACGTCTTCTAGACTTATCAACATTTTTGTTATACTTCTAATTATTTTGTTCCAACTTCAACTTCACCTCCTTATGAAAACAATCCATAAAATTGGCAAATTCTTCCTTTGTGACACTTCTCTTCACTAGAAACATTCCTCAAATGTGATACTCCTCTAGGTTGTATTCTAGTAATAATCTCGAAAGGTGTTTTTCCTATACTCCTATTCATAGAATTATTACATGCAAACTTAGCTTGTGCCAATACCATCTTCCAATTATGTGGTTCATCTCCAATTAAGCATCTCAAAAAATTACCCAAGCTTATATTCAAAACCTCTTCCTATCCATTTTTGTGTGGAAGGAATGTAGAACTAAATCTCAATTTAATACCCATCTTCTTCTATAAAGTTATCCAAAAATAACCAACAAACTTACTACCTCTAACATAAATAATACTTGTTGGTAATCCATGCAATCTAAGAATCTCTTTGAAGAAAATTTTAGCAACATGCTTACCATCTAATGTCTTCTTATATGGTTTAAAATGAGAAATTTTAGAAAATCTATACACAATAAAAAATATAAAATTATACCCCTTTACTATCTTAGGTAATCCAAGAACAAAATCCATATTGATGTCATTCCAAGGTTTCTCAAGTACAAAAATAGGTGTATACAATCTAGTATTTTGACTTAATACTTTTGCAAGTTGACAAACTCCATAACTCCTTACAAACTTCTGAACATCCTTATACATTTGTGGCTAATAATACTTATCTTTCAATAAATTCAATGTCTTATCAATTCCAAAATGTCCAAAAAATCTACCATAATGTTTTTCTTTAATCAAATCAATTCTCATAGAATTTCTTGGTATACACAATTGAACTCCTTCGAACAACATACCTTCTTGAATGAAATACTCATATGATCTGATAGATTTGGTTCTCTGCACTCTCTACATGCCTTAGAAAAATTAGGGCCAATTTTATACAATTCTTTCATTTCATCAAAGCCGAGAACTTCAACCTTCATCTTGGTTAATAATGAATGTCTTTTGCTTAATAAATGTGAAAGTCTACAAATACTCAACCCAGTTCATATGTCTTTGATCTTCAATTTATGTTGACTTCTGAAGCACTGTAAAGCTTTATGATCAGTATACAACACAAAATTATTAGGAATAAAATAAGGTCTCCACTTCTTCAAGGCTTGAATAATAGCATAAAACTCTTGATCACACACAAAATACTTCCTTTTAGAATTATTCAACTTCTCACTAAAGAAAGAGACAAGTTTACTTTCTTGACTTAACACATCTATTATTGCACTTCCACTTGCATCACATTCAACTTGAAATAATTTATTGAAATCAACCGAAGCTAATATAGGTAACTCAACAATCTTTTCTTTCAAATTCTCAAAACTCTTATCAGCTCCACACTTGAATTCTTTTTTTATTTCCTCTCATTCTCTTAGTCATAGAATTACAAACAAAATTGAATTTCCTTATAAAATTTTTGTAGAAACTAGCCAAACCATGAAATGATCTTACCTCGCCCTCATTCTCAAGTGTAGGCCATTCCAAAATTGCTTTAACCTTCTCAGGATCCATTTTCAAACCATCAAATGAAATCACAAATCCCAAATACACAATCTCCTTTTGCATAAAAGAACACCTTTTCAAGTTAATCATCAACTTCTCCTCTTTCAATCTCTATAATACTTGTTAACATGCTCAAGATGTTCTTCCTTAGTCTTAATGAATATCATAATGTCATCCAAATAAACAATCACAGACTTACCCAAAAATGTTTTGAGAACTTTATCCATCAATCTCATGGAAGTACTAGGTGCATTAGTCAAACCAAAAGGCATAACCAACCATTCATACAAGCTATCTTTTTCCTTGAAAATAGTCTTCCATTCATCACCTTCTCTAATTCTGATATGATAGCCACTCTTCAAATCAATCTTGGTATAATACTTTGCTCTACTCAAACAATCCATTATGTCATCCATCCTTGGCATATGAAACTTATATTTTATTTTGATCTTGTTAATAGCTTTGGAATCAATACACATTCTCCATTCTCCATTCTTCTTAGGTGCTAATATAGTAGGTACAACACATGGAATTAAACTTCCTCTGATCAAACCTTTCTTCAACAATTGATGTACTTGTCTATTAAGTTCTTCATTCTCTGCATGTGTCAATCTATATGGTACTTTGTTTAGAAAACTAGCTCCAAGAATCAAATCCATACAATTACTCATGCTTCTCACTAGTGGAAAACCATCAAGTACATCATCTACAATAAATTTTTACTCATTCCAAAAACTTGCAATTTCTTCTGGCACTCAGTCTATACTAGCATTTTTGAGTGTCACTCGAATACCACTATCTATCACTCAGTCATTACTAGTTTCTACTGCCCGGTCATTACTACCAAAATTCAGTCTCCTAGGGATTATGGAAAAATAGAATTGATTATTTTTCACTTCTTTTTCAAATTAATTTCCATTAACCATACAAACTTTTACAACGATGCAATTTACCTCATCTAGACTCTCAATCAAAGACAATAATATTTGTTTTCTTTCATTCACCCAAAGAGTATATTGATTCAATCTTCCATTATTTATAACATATCTATCATATTTCCAAGGTCTACCCAACATAATAAGACAACAATTCATAGGCATAATATCACACAAAAATTCATCAAAGTAATGTCCAATCTTGAACTTAAAAATATATTGCTCAATTACTAATATCTTATGCTCATCCTTAATCCATGAAACATGATAGGGTTTATGATGCTTTAGCCTCTATAACCCCAACTTTGTAACCAAATCTTTAGATGCCAAATTTTTTGAACTTCCCCTATCAATGATCACTATGCAACATTTTCCTTCCATCTTACATTTGGTCTTGAAAAGAATTCTCTTTAGGACAAGTTCCTCATTAATTCCCTTATTACATAAAGTTATTCTCACCATCAAATTTTCTCTAGCCATAGGTCCACTTGATAAACCCTCAATGTCTCTTTGAATCAAAACATTTCTATTACCTTTCCCATTTTCAGAGGATCTACATTCAAAGGATATATGCCCTTCTTTACCACATCTGAAACAATTATCATGAAAACTACCTCTAGAATAAGAATTACCTCTTCCTCGATAAGAACTAGTACCTCCTTGGTAAGAATTACAACCTTTTCATTTACTCTTTCACTTGTCATTGCTTCTCCATTCATATTTTCCCTTATCTTTCACAAAACTATTATATTTGCCAACTTCTCCATAAGATCTACCTCTACCTCTCTGGAATCTACCACCTCTACCTCTTTGTATTTTTTCATGCTTGTCTATCAATATCTCCTTAGCTTTCAAGGCATGTTGATATGCTTCTTCCACACTTTCTAATTTCATAAAACTCATTTCATCTTGAATTCCATATCTTAATCCATTTAGATATCTTGCAATTTTATCAACATCATCACCAACATATCTAGATCTGATGTCTAATCTAAAGAATTCCTCAATATACTCCTTCACAGTCATGTCTCTTTGTAATTAGAATATTTCTCAACAAGATAACTTGGTAATTAGTAGGAAGGAATTAATTCTTCACCTTATTCACCATCTTTAGGCAAGTCTTGATCTTCTCTTTTCCTCTCCTTTGTCTATTAGTTTGTAAATGCTCCCACCATAGTGAAGCATGACCTTTCAACCTAGTAACTAAAATTTTCACCTTCCTATTATCAAGAGTGTTTTCAAACTCAAATAACTTCTCCATATCATAGGTCCAATCCAATACAACATTGGTGTCCAATTTTCCATCATAAGGAACAACTTCCTCAATAGGATTTGAATGTGCTGTAGACAATACTCTCAATAATCTTGTCTAATCTTGATCTTCTTTAGGTTTTGGATTAGGGTTTGGTGCTACTGCTTGATCATCACTCACATCATCAAGATATACTCCTCTCCTTTGGTGTATCTCCACAACATCTAATTTGGCTTTAATTTGTCTCAAAGTATCCAATATGGCATTATCAACATTTCTTCTACCTCGAACCATCTTTACAATAAGGTTCCTACAAGATTGCAACCCTATGTAATTTATAAGTTAAATCCATAGATCTATAACCATATAACCAAATTTACTTAAGGTTATACATGATCCAATCTACACAAGGATGAACCTCAAGATCTTATACCACCTGGTGCAAGGAGGGATGAAGAACTAGAGCCAAAGGCACACCCAACTATCCAACCCACCTTATAGAGTAAAAAACAAAAGAAAACACACAAAGAGAACAACATGAAGGAGAGAGAGAACAATCACTTCTATTGATTGATCAATTTATCAGAATACATGCCCAATTGTAAGGCCTTCTAGGTTACGGTTAGATACAAAATACATTCTAGATCCATGATCTAGCTTCAAATTCACATTTACAAACACATATGCATCAAAATCATAAAGTCCTCCCCCATTATCTCCCTCTAACCTAAGCCTAAAATCCCTATTTATACTTTCCAAAATGACTTACAAAAGATTCTATAACATTACATCAAAGAAATGCTAACTTCAAAATGGTCAACACTCATCCCTAGAAAAGATCATATCGTTAAATTCATGATCTAAATTAAATACAAAAGTTGGCTCCTACTAAGAGACAAAACACAGACAACTTGGCACCAACAAGAACTTGACACACACATGAACTTGAGACAAACAGGTAAAATGAAAATGAGTAGGATTTCAAGGAAGCCTAGGATGCTCCTGGATTAGCTCTAATACCAATTATTCAAAATAGAGAATACTTAGGGGATTGCGGGGAGGAAGGGGTGAATCAATATTCCAACATTTTTAACATAACTATATATTTCAAAACTTAACCACATTTATGGACAAATGAATAAAGTGAAAAGTAAAGCCCAAAATAAGAACAAAATCACAAGACCATGATTTTTTTTCAAAAAAACCATGGGCAAGGGAAAACCACTCTAGGGATGAAATCCACAATAATACACTAATCTAAAAGGTCTTTGTTAGCATATTTGACTTTATTAGGAGTCATTACATATATCGAGTACATGAGTCTATGTTAGAGGACTAGACCTTTTAGAGGCCTTAACTGTTTAGGATTTGTATTAAAATTGATCTCATTTCTCATGCAATAATATATTTTATATAGAATGAGTTATTAATACTATACCAATTCTAATTGTATTGATATCTTCAATATCTTATTAGTCATTTGTGTATCTTGCATCTAATCATGCCCATGCAAAAACTAATTGCATATGACCATAAAAAAATCATTATACCATTATACATAATCTCACATATCATGGGCATATCATAACCATACTTGACATTGTCAAAATGACACTCTTAAATAACCTTTTGATTATACTTGTCCAGTTGGCCCGTCAATGATATGTGTAAACACTTGTCTAAAAATTATAATAAAAAATTTCTAACTGAGGCTTAACATCTAGGATTTTGTCCCTATATTCACAAGCAATTTGATTAATTAGGAAACTCAATTAAACTAAGCCAAAATGTGTGGTCTCTTTCTCTTGCTCTATACACTGTGACACAGATTTGTCAAGTCATGTTTTAAAATGAAAATATATGCCAACTAATATACTAACAAAAGAAAACGTACCTACTTAATGTACAAACTTCATTGTACCAAAAAATATACCTATATAATGTACATACTTCATTGTATCATAATACAAAATTATGACTACATATACTAATTTAGTGAAGCTTGTTGACTAAAAAAAAATCTTTGCTAACAATATTCCTGATTCATACTTGGGAAATTTTCATGTTCAAACAAAACCAAATATTAACTTATGTGGACATGACCTTACCTTTTGATAGTGTTTCCATAAATGATAGAATCTATGCATTCATATCTGTTAACTTATAAAAAAATCTACTCAAATCGAAGGATTTAAGGGAGATTGTTCAACATGGCTACATTTCAATAGTACATGATCAATAAAAAGTGGAATAAAAAGGAAATAAAAAGAAAGATAATTCTGGTCTATTCTTGATTCAAGGTGAAACCACTCAAGCTATATTTCCTAGGATAAGTGGTTCTAATCATTCTATGTAAAAATGGAAAACATTAAGTAGTACTTATCAAGGTTTACAAATTTGTAGGTTACAATCAATGAGGAAACATTTTGAAAATGTAAATATGACAAATACAAACTCTTTCAATGAATTTTTGATAGAGGTTGAAGGTCTAGAAAGTCAAATAAAAGTAATAGGGGAATATGTAGATGCAAGAATGTCACTAAAAATATTTTAAGAAGCTTGAGAGAAAAATTTCAAAATGTGGTTTTGAAGATTGGGCTATCTAAATATCTTTCAAACATGCAAATTAACGAATTAAGTGGACTTTCATTAATGAATGAAGAAAAAATGAAAATAAATTGATACATATTAGGTAAAGATTTTTTAATCTTAAATATAAGAAGAAAAAGAGGCACATCCTTTAAGAGTCATAGGAAAATTAATGAAAACAAAAAAACAATTATACACAGGTGAGTCTACAGAGGAAGATGAAACTATTCTAGAAGAAGAAGTAACAACTTTAAAGGAGCTAGAAGAAGGAAAAGGTAGATTTAATGGGGGAGACAATAGTAAAATGATTTTTCAATGCTTTTATTGGAATTTTGCTTTAAAATATTTAAATAAGCAAGGTAAAAATGAAAAGAGAAGTCCTTATTACACTATTGAAGATAAATAAATTTTTTTCATTTCTTGCTGCAAAATAATTTCTTGTAAAAATAATGTGTGGTATATAGACTTAGGGAATTCTTCACATAAGACATCTAATGAGAATATACTTGGAAATTTGGATCAGAAGCATAAAAGTACCATAGTGCTAGGAGATAATAATTCTCATAGAAGAAAAGGTAATGGAACTATTACAATTAGAATAGAATATGGTAAAGTAAAGAATATGAATGAGACACTATTAGTTCCAACACTTAAAAAGAATTGGTGAGGAAAAAATAGATGAAGTGGTGAGGTGGCTATAAAAGATAGGCGTCTAGCATGGAAATTTTTTAATGTTAGAACTTCAAAGATGGGGATTGTGAGAGAAGCCATGAATCCACAATTCCTAGAAGCAAAGGAGGGAAAGGTCTAGATGGAGGATCTTATTGATTTGGCACTGGTGGCTATAACTGATAACACAAGGGAAGTGGGAATGAACCTACTTAATAATGCAAGAAATATCATGATAGATAATTTTAGATTAATTAACTAGTTGTTTTATGAACTGGAGGAGGTAAAAGAAAGAATGTGATAGATGAAAAGCCAGGGGAAGAAATTTGAGAGAGGTAATGTGACTAATCAGGGGGATGCTATTATTTTGGTCAAGAAAACGATGAAAAATTTGGAGACTTACAACCATAACATGGCTAACCAGATCATCTCCATTTTGAACTCTCTCAATGAAAACATTGTTACTCTTGTTGGAAAACTGAAAGCCAAGGGTCTTCTAGAGGATAATTAGGAGAAGGATAGAGATGAAGATAGGATAGATGATGAAACCATCACAGACATATCCCATAGCCAGCTAGATAGGACCTGCTTGATTATCGAGGAGTGTTAGAAAGCCTATGAAGAAGCGGAAATAATGTAGGACCTTGAAAGGAAAGCAGAGGAGTAAGTTGAATACTATCAATATATATCTTTTAGCTTTTTGGTTTTTGTAGGTTTTTTTCTTGGCTTTTTGTCTATCTTTTGATCTAGCCTTTTGGTTGGCCGTAGTACTGTTTCTGAGCTTTTGTTGTTTTATTTATAGCCCTATGATATGTAACAACTTTTGGATTTTAGGATCCCTATAAAACTTGTTTTTCTTATCAAAAATAGTTAAAAAGAATTCATTGTTTGTTGAATAAAAGTTTGAGAAAAATTATCAAGTGACTTTTGATAATAATGAATGCATAATGGGAGGCTACCCTCTTTCTTAAAGGAGGAAAATTAGTAATCATGGGGTGAGTTTTGGATGGGTGACAAGAGTATCAATGACATGGGAGGGAAAATAATTTTAATATTATGATTACAAAGAATATTTGGAATGCCAGACAAGGTAGATCTGGAAAACCATTACTAGATGTAGATTTATTCACACATATATTTTACAAGAAAGCAGTAGTTCATCCTACAAAACTAATTTTCCTAAACCTTAGTTTCCACATTGGGAGTTGTCATAAATGGCATAAGAAACCTTCATTTGACACATTCAAACCCTATCCAATGAGAAAGAATTCATTTCTTCCAACAACCATCCAAAAATAATGGTAAATTGATAATATGCGACTAGTGAATCCCCTCACACATCTTCAACTTTTAAGAAAAGAGAAAGCTACATAACAATAGAAAAATGATTGGGCTCAACAAAACCAAAACCCTAGGAGGATAAAGTATCTCATCCTACCCTAAATCCATATAATAATAAGTTTTGACCAAGCAATGTCAGTAAAGGAGAGCTATGGAGAAGCCAAATGAACTTCCTATGAAGCAAATGAAATGGATATGGCAGAGAAAGCAAGAAAAAATTTCTTTGGGTCCTCAACATGAAAGAAATATGCACCTCTTTGGTGACTTGGAGGTTACTCTTCTAGAAAGAATGATTTTTTCCCATATCTCCTTCCTCAAGATGATGATTCTTTTATGAAAAATATAGGAAAACCTTATTAAATTAGAGGATATTAAGGATTAGGTCCTATATAACTAGGAAGGTTCAAAAGAGAAAATTTTGTGAAAAGGATCTACAAATTTTTACTATTCCTTTTCATTCAAGATCATTTAGAGATTCAATCCACAAATTCAAAGGTTGGTTCTATTTAGGTTATTGTATTTTTATTCTATCTTATATTCCTAAGTTCAAACTAGACCTCAATATGTGTATCTTTATGCCCTTTTTATTTGTAATGTAAAGTTAACCTTTGGAATATAGAGATCCTGAGATTGTGGAGATCTTGGCTAATAAGATGGGAATATTTACTAAGGATGATCTCATTCCCTTTAAAAATGTTCAATTTTTAATCTGGCTGTTTCCATTACTTAAGACACTACAACCAATCCCTTCTAATATTGAGTTACAATCTCACTAGAGCTTTTGGTTGGAACAAATCATTATTCAAGATGATCAAACTATCCATTCTCATATCTCCTTCTTAGGAAATTATAATATTGATTATAGGGGCCTTTCATAGGAATCCTTAATGGTATGTGAGAACCATTGCTCTGAACCTAACAAATGATTTCTCAAACTAAAAAATGAGCTTTAGAGGAAAGGACAAAGTATTCATTTTCTAGATTGGATGAGATTCTCCTCATGGTAGATTTACATCAAGAAATAACCCAAAATAATCATGAAGAAAAAACCTTTCAAGATACAAATAGGAAAAGTCAAGATCTATCTTCAATTGAGTAGTAACAAGTACCTTTGGAGGATGATCAAAGTACTGCACTCTTAGATCAACTCATTACTCATGCTATTATCTCACATTAGGTCAATCAAAAATAATTGGATAGTAGAGTTATAAGTGTTATAAATAAGGAAGTTATTTTCCAAGAGGAGACTAATAGTTATTAAGAGGTTTTTGATGGAAATATCCATACTTCTTTAGATCCATTGGTTTATCAAACTCTTTCACAATAAGAAGAGGAAATGATATAATTTGATATATAGCCTTCTCAATAACTCGTTCTAGTAGAAGTTGGCTTTTATTAGAATGAATCTTATGGGGATGAGAGTGAGTACCAAGATAATTTTATGTTATTCAAAGAATACATTGTAGAAAGTATTGTTTGATTTCTAAATGCATTCATCAAATCATTATCAACCTTCCCTTCAGCTTCAAGGACCAATTTTATCTCATAGAATTTTAAACCAAAGTCTTTAACATTAGAGTTACAACTAGGATTGACCTAATATTTCATTTTAAGGGGTATGCCATCTTAGTTGACTCTTTCCTAGGTAAGTCTAGTTCTTTATCACAAGCACACCACTACAATAAGGGTCTTATAGATAACATCATTAATCACATTGTGTTTCTTGATTCTCCAATAGACTATATGTCTCCATGGGTTTGAAATCCTATAAATGATATCTTTATGGGTACAAAGTCTAAATAGGAATTAATAGATCTAGCCAATGCTTTGGTTGGATATGTTTCTTATGAGTACTATAATCTGATTTCCCAAAGTCAAATGTTTGGGGAGTTAGCTTTCATTACCTCCTCTATTATTTTGAGAATTAGTTGTACATGAGTAGTTAAATAGTCAGATCAAGGGAGCTCAAAGGAAGATACAATCATCAAGGATAACCTGTCAAATGGGGCTCGATAGGCTTAGTGTGATTATATCCCAATGAGGACATAAAATGCCCTAAAATATTTATCATCCCTTTCCTTATTTTAGGACATTCCCAAGGAATCAACTCTCCATGAAGGATCTTTAAAAGGGTGAGGGAAAGAAACTAGTTTTGACTTCTTGCAAACTTTATCTTTTCACCAGTCTCCAATTTTTATAGAACCTCATGTCTCTTCTATGAAGACCATGGGCATAAAGTCTAAAAGAAAAAAATCTAGGGAGGAGACTACAAAAAGTATTCAGTCCACATAAGAGGAAATGTTAAAAAATTAAAAAGGTCTTCAATATTCTTAGGAATTAGTGGCAATGGATAGTCACTCCAATTTTAATAAGAAAACCAATCCCATAAAAAGTGTTATGAGGAGAACTAGGTGTTCACCTCACAAGATATGTAAATAATAGCATTGAATGTTAGTGGCATAAATGAATCAGTCAAGAGAGGGAGGGGCAATAATTTTTTGATAAATCTCTTGGTATATTGTTCTAATACAGGAGTCACAATTTAGATGCTTCCTATGGGATCATAGTTGCAAAGTGGCTTGGATTTCAATCAACACTTCTCCAATTCTTAGGTGTCTCTGGTGGTTGCATTAGTAGTTGCATTACATTGTGGAATCCTAAGTCTATTGTTGGCAACCTAGTCAATCAAAGTTTGGGCTGGCATCTTCTCAACTTCAATCATTTTGATGTTTCATTCTTGGTGATTAGCATATATGGTCCAACTTCTACATTAGATAAGAATAAACTATTAGGATAAAACCACGGATAGAAATAAAAACTACATGAAAATATAACCAATAAAATAAAATAATAGATCACATAGAAATGAACATAAGGCACCAAGATTTAATGTGGTTCACCCAATCCCTAGGCTACGCCCACCAAACAACAAGTTCGATCTTATTACAATCCAGTGATTACAACCTAATTACAATCTGTAATCCCTTATAGCTCAATACCGCCGTAAGAACCAATTTCGCATCACACTATGAAACAATCCCTAACCCTAAGCCCTTTTATAAAAGTATTAAACCACTTTAGGGTTATAACATGTCGGCCTGAATCTACGAATGGCGAATCTATGAATCTTGATAAAATAGGGCCCAATTTTTGTTTTTGGGCAACGCCTCGAACCCCACTAATTATGGAGTATGTATAATACTTTCCTAATCAGTCACCATAATCTAACAATCTCCCACTTGGGGAATGATCAGGCTCCACACTAAACAACAATCTCCCACTTGGAGACTCATCCTATAGCAATACCACTACCACATGGGGCTCCCACTGGATCAAACCACCCTGGACTCCGCTGTTCTTTTATTTATGGTCAGTCTAGAAGACCAACTGAAGTTGAAGAGGAGTTTAGCTTCTCCCTTGTTACAATCTTTGTCAACATATCTGCTCGATTATCATTTGTATGTATCTTCTCAAGCTTTAACTGTCTATCCTCCAAAACTGACCGAATGAAATGGTATCACAACTGTATGTGTTTGGTCGTAGGATGCAGAGCTGAATTCTTTGCAAGATGAATGACACTTTGACTATCTGTGAAAAACTAATTATCCTTCTAAGGATGTCCCAATTCTTCCAAGAAGAATTGAAGCTATATCATCTCCTTGGTTGCCTCTATAGCAGCAACATACTCTACCTTTGTAGTGGATAGAGCATTAATTTTCTGTAACCTAGAAACCCAACTCATGGCTGCCCCACCAATAGTAAAGACATAACCCGTAGTACTCCACCTGGTATCAATATCCCTTGCCAAATTTGAGTCAACATAGCCCTGTAAATCAATAGTAGAGCCCCCAAAGTGTAAACACTTATTGGATGTTCCTCTCAAATATCTGAGAATCCACTTGACAACATTCCAATGCTCAAATCCTGGATGACTCATATACTTGCTAATGACTCCTACTACATGGGCAATATATGGCCTAGTGCATACCATAGCATACATCAAGCTTCCTACAACTAAAGCATAGGGTACCTTGGACATCTTATCCTCCTCTTCTCATGTCCTAGGACACATCTCCTTAGTCAATTTCAAATGACTAGGTAAAGGTGTACTGACAGCTTTAGCATGCTCCATAGAGAAATGTTGCAACACCTTCTCAACATAATTAGCTCGAGATAGTGTCAATATTCTATTCTTCCTATCTCTACAAATCTTCATACCAAGGATTTTTTTTGTTGCTCCCAAATCCTTCATAGAAAATGCATGTGCTAACTAGCATTTTAGCCCCTTAATATGATCCATGTTAGACCTAGCTACAAGCATATCATCAACATATAAACATAAAATAATGTAGCTATCATCATCCAACCTCTTAAAATAAACACAATAATCTAAATGACACCTGTTATAGCCATGCTCATGCATAAACCTGTCAAATTTCAGATACCATTGCCGAGGTGCTTGCTTCAAGCCATATAAACTTTTCTTCAATTTGCACACTAAGTTCTCCTTACCTTTGACCTCAAATCCACATGGCTGAGCCATATATATTTCTTCATCCAAATCACCATGAAGGAAGGCTATTTTAACATCCAGCTGCTCTAAATGCAAATCTTCAATAGCCATAAGACTTAAAACAGTATAGATAGAAGTCATTTTAACAACATGAGAAAATATCTCATCAAAATCGATTCCCTTTTTCTGTGCAAATCCTTTGACAACTAACCTGGCTTTAAAATCTTTTCTTACCTCCTTCCTCTTCTTTCAACCTGTAAACCCACATATTCTATAAAGCCTTTTTACTTGTAGGCAACTTGCATAAATCCCATGTCTTATTCTTTAGTAAAGAGTCCATTTCATCTTTCATTGCAGACTCCCACTAAATCTTAGTATCCACCTACAGAGCTTCATCATAAATTTCAAGTTCATCAGCATCAGTAAGTAAAATAGAATACAAAGAGGGAGAAAATCTTTGTGGAGGTCTAATTTGCCTTGTTGACCATCTAACATTCACTGGTGTGTGTGGTATTTGTTGTTGCAGCTATTGCACATTATGAGGAATGGCTGGAACATTAGCTTTTGGAGTATCATCTAGCACTACATAATCATCTTCTTTCTTCTCATGTTGCTACAACAGATCTTTGTACAACACTTTCTCATTGAATATGACACCTTGACTTCTTACAATTTTATGATATTCAAAATCCCAAATCCTATAACCAAATTCATTAATACCATATCCAACAAAGACACATTTCTTTGATTTAGCTTCTAGCTTGGTTCTATTTTTAGAGTCTATATAAGCAAAAGCTTCACAATCGAAGGTCTTGAGAAAAGAATAACTCACCTTCTTACCAGTCCATGCCTCCTTTGGAATACTACAACCCAAAGGAGTAGAGGGACCTCTATTAATCAAATATACAACAGTATTGATGGCTTCCGCCCACATGTGTAAGGGCAACCCAACATACAACCTCATGCTCCTTGCGCACTCTATTATAGTCTGATTCATGTGTTGAGCCACTCCATTTTCTTGTGGAGTCCTTGGAACTATTTTCTATCTATGAATACCATTAGTGGAGGAATAATCTTCAAATTCATGACTGCAATACTCGCCACCATTATCAGATCCAAGACATTTTAATTTCTTACCAGTCTCATTTTCAACTAAGCATTTCCATTTCTTAAAAGTTTGAAATACATCAGATTTCTGTCTAAGGAAATAAACCCATACTTTTCTAGTTGTGTCATCAATAAATGTAACATAATAATGAGAGCCACCAAGGGTTCAAGATACCTAAGCTAGTCCCCATACATCTATATGCACAAGCTCTAATTTCTCCTTTTTGTTTTCCTTCCAAGTCTTTACAAAACTCACTCTCTTTTGTTTTCCCTAACACAACTTTCACAAAAATCCATATTAACACATTTTAGACCTGGTAAAACTTTCTTTGAATGAAGTACTTTCATACCTTTTGCTACTACAAGGGAACCTTTTGAAACCTTCCAATTTTTATCATTAAAAGTAACTACACAACCCTCATTGCCGAGTTGCCCAACTGAAATTAAATTCCTACTTAGCCTTGGAACATGTCTTACCTCATGTAGTAGCCAATGATTCCCATTTTGCAACTTAATCTTAATTTTTCCCTTTCCAACAATCTGACAAGGTTCATTATCCCCCAAATAAACAAGACCAAAATCTCCTTGGACATAATCAATGAAATAACCTCTATGAGGTATAGCATGAAATGAAGCACCAGAATCTAAAACCCATGACTCATCAACACATTCTAAAGACAAAAGCAAAGCATCCTCTTCGGATTTGTTACTTACCACATTTGCCTCCTTGTCTCCATCTGATTTATCTCCTTCATTTTTTTTTTGATTCCAACAATCTTTCTTTTTATGACCTGGTTTCCCACAATACCAGCAATCATTTGGTCCTCTCGATTGAGACCTTTTCCCCTTTGACTTTCCTCTTAATTTCCCACAATTTCCAGAGTTACTTCCCCTCTCAGTCGTTCTGCCCTTTCTTTGTGCATTCAAATCACTTCCTGATGTAGATCCACCTAAGGATTTCCTACGAGTTTCCTCACTCAAAACAACTTCGATCACATCTTCACATTTTAGGGTACTAGATCTAGGAACAAAATTACTCACAACCATTGCCAAGCCATTCCAACTTTTAGGAAAAGAACAAAAAATCAAGAGAGCCCTAATTTCTTCATCAAAATTGATACCCACAGAAGATAATTGACTAGTAATAGTATTAAACTCATTTAAATGATCTGCAATAGATCCACCTTCTACCATTTTTATATTAAATAAATGCTTCATGAGAAATACCTTGTTTGAAGCAGAGGGCTTTTCATACAGTGTCTCTAGGGTTTTTATCAACTCATTTATCGTCTTCGCTTTTGTAATATTAAATGCCACTGATGGTGCCAGGCATAACCAAATGCTTCCAAGTGCCTTTCTGTCCAAAAGATCCCATTCAACATCTGACATAGATCCTTGATTCTTGGCTCTGCCTTCCAATGGCTTCCATAAATCCTTCTGATAAAGATAATCTTCCATTTGTATCTTCCATAACTAGAAGTTCTGCCCATTAAACCCATCAACCCTTAGCTTACCCTCATCTGCCATCGCTCCCACTCAACCGTGAGACTCCTACTTAATTGTGAGACTTTCCTAGAGAGGATAACTGAAAGACAACCTTGCTCTGATATCACTGGTTAGGATAAAACCACAGACAAAAATAAATACTACATGCAAGTATAATCAATAACATAAAATAATAGATCACACAATAATGAACACAAGGCACCAAGATTTAACGTGGTTCACCCAATCCCTAGGCTATGTCCACCAAACAACAAGTTTGATCTTATTACAATCTAGTGATTACAACCTGATTACAATTCGTAATCCCTTACAGCTCAATACCGCTACAAGAACCAATTTTGCATCACACTATGAAACAATCCCTAACCCTAAGCCCTTTTATACAAGTATTAAACCACTTTAGGGTTATAACATGTCGGCCCAAATCTATGAATGGTGAATTTACTTTCCTGATTAGTCACCATAATCTAATAGAAAATTTGGGACACCATATCATCTGTCATTCAACTTAGGCCTGATCAATAGTTTATCATTGGGGGAGATTTTAATGCTCTTAGAAACTCCATAGAGAAAAATGGAGAAATCATACCTTATGCAAAAGTCATGGAATATTTTGATTCATCTATCTAGACTGGAAGAACCTCTTTGATCTTTCTCCATCAAATAGAGTTTTCACATGGAATAAGAGGAACATCTCTTCTTAGAGAGTAGAAAGACTCTAGATAAGTTGCTTGTCTCACAAGACTAGAAGTTGGAGTACTTTTCAATGAACTTTGTAATCTTGCATTAGATCACTTCTGACTTTAGCTTGAAATATCTAAAATTGCTTCCTCAAAACTTCCTTTGCAAAAACCTTATTTCAAATTTGAAAGTATGTGGTTTAAGCACCCACATTTCTTGCCCCTCCTTAGGAAATGATGGGTAAGTTCTCCTCTAGAAGAAGACACAATAATGTTCAAATTCCTTAAAAAAATAAAATATGTAAAAAATAGTTAAAGTTTGGAACAATAAGGATTTCCAGAATCCTTTTGTCAAATAGACATAGTTAAAAATGAGCTAGAAGAAATCAATGAGAATATTATCAAGCAAGGAGGAAGAAGAACTAAGAAGAATCAATTGAACTTTGTAATAGAGAAGAGGAATACTAGAGACACAAATCCTGAGAACCATGTCTAAAAGAGTGGGACAGAAACACAACATTCTTCCATGCTTCAACTAAACATTGAAGAGAGATTTCTTAAAAGCTAGAGTTATTGTTGCACCAAAAGATCAACCTCTCAATGCCTAATAAAACCACTAGACTTATAGAATATAGGAGGTAGTTAAGCAATATTAGGAATCTTGAAGGGGAATGTTGGCAGTTTATCCAAGAATCCCCCCTCAACATTACCAAAAGAAATTCAAACCTGTGACCAAGCTCTGATACCACTCATTACAAGCTAGATTTGTTGATGCAAGAAAAGACTAACCTTTTAATGCTCCATACAACCACTAAATTTATATAATACATGAGGTGGTTCAACCATGTCATGAATATCAAAGGGAAAATTTGGTGATTAGTCCAACATGACTAACACTATATTTACCACTATTGAAGTTAAGCCTAGAATAATCATTTTAGATCCTATGGGTATCTAGAATGAAAGGGGTCAAATTCTTTCAAGGCCTCCTAGATCCTCCCCCTTGTCCTTCACCAGATGAGGAGAATTTGTAAGATCTGATTGATGTTATCCCTAGACTAGTTTACCAATAAGAAAATGATTCATCACTAGCTCCATTCTTAATGGAGGAAATCCATGGTGTGGTTTGTCCTCTCCCTTCAAATAAAGCCCCTCACATAGATGGTTTTTCAACCCTTTTGAAAAGAATGTTGGGATGTCATTTGCTGCAATTTGTTGTTAGCTTTGGAAGAGCCTAGAAGGAATGTAACTACCTCAAACACTTTAACTGCACCAATATTAAAATCATCCCAAAGACTTTTGAGCCCTGGTCTTTTACGAGATTTGGCCCATTTCTCTTTGAAATACCATCTACAAGATTTTCACAAAATCTATTCATTTAAGGAGGTAACCTATTTTGATGTGTATTATTTCACCTGAGAAAGGTGGTTTTGTTCCTATTAAGCAAACTATGAAATGTACAATTCTATCCAATTAAGCCCTCCATTCCATTAATGAAAAAAAAATTCCATATTTCACAAAGATATGATGAAGGCTTATGATCGATTGAGTTGGTCTTTCTTGATGAAAGTTTTAAGAAAATTTAGGTTTGCTGAGAAATGGTATAGATGGATAAAGGAATGCATATCTAAATATTTTTTCATAGTAATTATTGAGAGAAAATCAACTGGATATTTTAAATCATCTCAAGGAATCAAAGAAGAAGATTTAGTATATCCAAATTTTTTTATTCTCATGGATCTTCGAAGCTCTTGGCAAGATTATCACATCTTAGCACAATCAATGTTGTTAGATTGGTGTCAAAATTGAGAGAACAAACTTATCAATTACCCATTCATTGCTTGTAGATGAAACTCTCTTATTTGGATATGAAAGCATTTCAAAAGAAAGACAAATCAAGTCAATTATGGAAATCTACACTACATTTTAGGTCAAAAAATAAATGTTCCAAAATCTAAGATTTTCTTCTTTAATGTGAATGCTGATATCTCCAATAGAAATAGTAGAATTATCAAATTTTCAAGGGATATTCTTCTCTCTACATATCCTGACATCCCCTTTTTCATGGGATCTAACAAATCCTTGTACTAGAAGTTAGTTATTGATAGAAACATGTAGCATATAGTTTATTAGAAAGTTAGATGGTTGTTTCTTTCTTGGAAAATATTACTTATTAAGTTACTCCTCTCTGCTATCCAAAATTACTATTCTCATATTGAGAAAATAATAAGGGATTTTTAATGGGCTAGTGAAATGAAAGGGGAATCTAAGATTGCATTAATCTCCCTTCAAAAAATGGCATATGATAAATAGGAAGGTGGGGTTGGTATTCAAGATTTATGTAAGAGAAACATGGCCTTTGGTGGGAAGTTGGAATGATAGTTGTATGAGGGCCCTCAACATAAATGGTATCAAATTATTTAATAAAAGTACCTTGATTTACAAGACCCCTCTAGGATTTTTACTACATTGGACCTCCCAAATGGCTCAGGAATATGGAATTTTATGATTGCCTTGAGAGGGATGGTAACTAAATACATCACATGGAGAGTAAATAATGGTGAAAAATTATTATTTTAAGAAGAATCATGGAATGAATTCCCTCCATTATCCATGTCCTCCTATCTAGAAAATGAGTACATTAAGATCTTCCAATCACACTAGGGAAATTACTAGCAAACTACATTGAACAATTGACATCTATACTAGATAGGTAGTTTGAAGAGATCCTTGTCTCCTACAAATATGTGAAGAAAATAAAACCTCATATTGATCCTTGCTAAAGGAGTGGTCAGTTTACATGCCAAATCAACAATAATCAGTCATTTGGGCTCCAAAAAAGATGAGAGATGTCCAATCAATATGGGTTATAAAGGTGCCATGAAAATGAAAGAAGCTAGACCTAAGTGTAGAGCATTTCAATTGTGTTGGAATGATTCAATCTTCCCAAAAGTAGGATACTTTACATGGTTATAATTGAACCATAAACTTCTAAGGAGTGAAAAATATCAAAAAAGAATATTATGCAACCTTTCCAATGTGTCCTATGCAACTTTAGTGGTGGAAACAACTGATCACCTCCTCCTACAGTATGAGTTTGCACAATAATGCTGGCTTCGTGCCCTCTAGAAAATTAACATTTGCATGCCACTACCCACAACATAAAGGAACCTTTTCCAAGGGTGGCCAAATCTATTTCATCACTCTTTCTATTTATGCATATGGAAATGTACTCTAGTAGTAGTTGTGTGCATAATTTGTTGGGAAAGAAGAAAATGCATCTTTAGAAATGTTTTAGCTTCAATTAGATCTATCTTAAAATATACATAATAATCTATTAAACAAAGGTAGCTACTTATAATGCTAGATCTACTAAGGAGAAATTTGTTATCATTGCTTAGGATATTTTAGTAGCTAAATAGTTGGGATGGCATCCCCCTCTCCTTGAACCCTAATCAAAATGATTATTTATCAAATAAGAAAAGCATAGGCTGGGTGCTAATTGGTTCCCTCTAGTAAAAACCATTATCAAATTAAATTTTAATGGCTATTCTTACGATAAACCCAATATTTCAAGAATAGGGGTCTATCAAAGCAATCACAATGGGGTTTTAATTGTATTTATGGAACAATCAATTTCCCTAGGAATCAAGGTTTTTCCTTAGCAAAGAAATTATAGATTTAGGATCTCCATATTAAAAATAATTCATTTATTTTTATGAAAGCTTATATCAAAAGGTCATATGGGATTTGGAAGAATGCAAAGATCTGCTATTGTACTTCCTCAATTGACTCGTTCCCCTCAGTTTCCTTCTCTCACATGCTTCATGAAGGAAATGGATTGGTTGATTCCCTTAGAAATAGTGGATGCAATAACATATTCTTAGACCTAATAACATTAAGAGTGGCTTGTTCTAATTATCCTTGCCTTCAAGCAACTATAAATATGAAAAATGGGTTTGGATTTCATTTTTTCTTCTATATGTGTTGTCCCATCTAACTTTCAATAATGAACTAGTGTTTGTTAGAGAAATTTAATTTCATCACCTAATGGGTGGAATTTGGTTGATTTACCATTGGTTGATTACACCCGCATGCCAAAATTGCAACTAGTTCATTTCAAATATAAGTCATAATCATCACTAGTTAATTTTACCCATTCCCAAACTTCCAAGAGTTTCATCTTACCTATTAGATGGACATTGGACTATGGTATAATTGTGGCTAGTTTATTTCTCCAATATATCAATACATGAGTGATTGATTATTCCCATTTCTATACTTCTAGTCACTTTAAATGTGCTTCATTATTATTCCCGAATATGTTATATTCCCCAAATATTTTATTGCAAGTACATAGGAAATTTGTGGTGTTAACAAGATGAAGTCACTTTTCCCACTTATCCTTCTATGAATACAACAATGCTCACACATGTAGGGTACAACTGAATTCGTAAATTCTATTTTACCTCATAAATGCTAAATGAATGCAAGCATGTGGGTAAAGGTTTTTTCACCGTAGTGTGGTACTTCAATCAATTATGTACTTTCATGATGAGTCATGCTTAAATATGACCCACTTTCACCTTACTTACGATCCATATGAGCTTCTTTATTTACATAAATGCATAGTAACAATTGCATTCACTTGTCATTTGTCATTTTTTCAAATATGGATTATTGTCCAAGGAAATTCAAAATCTGGCTCATAGCAAAGGGAGGAAGAGGAAATGGAGAACAACATGTGGAATAAAATCAACTACAAAATACCCAACATTCCTCACTTAGAGATGCACACACAAGCTACACATAGATTAATAGAACCACATAAAATAAAAGGCCAGATCCAACATATTAGCAAGTGTTATGATGTGGAGCCTTATCAGACTCAGAGGTTCATTTCTCTTACTTTATTTGATGTAGTTACCCCCTAGATTATTACTATGAGGGTTTGGGGGCAGCGCCCCAAGTGCGCTCCCTATCATAGAATAGGGTGGGGTGGGGTCAAGGGGAAATGCACCCGCTAGGTTTTTTTTTTCTATTATTGTAAATGGCACTAATCTCTATTATTGTAAAAGGCACCAATTACTATTTTTCTATTGGATGAATTATTCTAGCCCTAATTTTGTAAGCAAAAAAAGGCTTGTACAATATGGGTTAGGGATAGATATTTCATAATGTATAATGAGATTGTAGCTTCTTGCAATAGTATTGAGCTATAAGGGATTTCATATTGTAATCAATGGATAATAACAATATTGGACTTACTATTGGTGGATGTAGCATAGGGATTGGGTGAACCCCATTAAATATTTGTGTCTTGTGTTCTCTTCTATGCAATTTATTATTTTCATATATTGGTTATATTTACATCTAATTTTTATTTATGTTAGTGGTTATTCCTAATAGCAAGTGTAATTATTTCACTTCACATTTAAAGAAACCACAACATGCCTATCTATGAGACCTTATAGAAAATAAGAAATAGATAATCTCAGAGCCTTATCTCGCATCTTCTATCTCCTCTTCTCCTAGACTGCTACTTTCATACATTTAATCAAGCTTCTTTTATAGTTGGCCAAGCCACAAGTTAGCTAGTCAAGCATTAATTATAATACAGGTCCATTCTTGGAAGAGTAAACAAAAAATCTACACAAATGATGACATGAATTGATGCACAATTGAAGGTAGGTTGACACATGTGAGGAGTGAGATCATAACTATGTAAGATGCCATGTAATAATAAGAAATTGTGCCAATCAGAACAACACAATATGTAAGATGAAAATAGTGGGAATATAGGTGCACAAAGAACAACACAAAACTTGAGAAAAATAGAACATGGGAATTGATGTGCTTAGGGAAAGGATCTAGGATAGGTCCTTGACATGATGATAACATCACATAACATAAAAAAAAAGAAATAATGACCACTTCATGAACAATAGATTGGTATAGAAAAATGGAAATATTTTTTGGCTGATGCAAGATTGCTCAAAGACCAAAGATTCTCCTATATCAAATCCAATTTTCTCAGTTGAAAAGGCCATTTGAGTACCTAGTTTCAAACATCTAGCTTGTGCAATCATTCTCATATTCTTGCCCTTTCTGCTTCAATGTCATCAAATATAATATTGGGGAGGAAGTGATTACCTCCTTCAAAAAATGATTCATATCCCCATCACAATTGCTGTTTGTTTTCCTATATCATATCATGGACATTGTTTAGTATTGGGTAGTCCTTCAAGATATTATCAATGTAACAATTTTCCCTTAGGTTAGGGTCAAGATCAACCTGTTGGAGCTTATGAAACAATATGATCTTTGGAATAGTAGTGTGTTGGTTGTCGGCTTTTTCCCATGGGAACTGTTGAAGGATAAGTGAGAATTTAAGCACATTTTGGACAGTATGAAATGTGCCATATGAACTCACCGCATGCACTCTCTCTGGTTTGGAATGTGAAATATGGATTGGGTGCTTTCCTTTGAGATGCACACTATTACTTTTTTGAATCTTCAGACCATTCTGACCATTCTTGGTCATGAATTCCACCTTCAATATTTTTCTTGATCAAGGGTTCCATCCAGTGACTCTTGTGTTCTAGAAGTCATTATTTTCCATCCTAAAGCTTCAGTGGCATACCCTATTCTAGTTTACTTGACCGATGGCTTTGTTGGTGTGTTTACTCCTAAATATAATACTACAACCAAATTGCATGTGGCTTTATCTAGGTTGAAAATAGTTGATACCATTGATTTGAGCCCTATGGTTCCCATGGAAGAGTAAGTCAGCTTCTAAGATTTCTTTTTGTTTAGAATGACTATCTATACTCCCTTTGTCACCATCATATTTTACTACAAGGATGATCTCCATTTTTCCATTATTTTGTCTCCTAGTATGTCCATTTTTAATTGGGACAGAAAGGGTGACCACTATGATGTTATAAAAAAAGCTTGATCACAATTTTATTGCTTGAGCTAGGGATTTCGTGCTTTCATCATTGCACCCCATATAGTCTTTCATCCTACAATTTGGTTTTGTGATGGGTCTATTGAGTTTGGTTACTGATATTTTTGGACTTTGGCATTGCACTACTCATGGACTCTAGTTCAACACTCCGATTTGATGTTTAGATTGCTAGTTGTGGTTATTAATATTTTTGCAATCAACTTTTTGGGCTATCGACCACTATGCAATCTGAGTTCAACTTAGACAACTAACCTATGACTTATCACTAGTTTGAGCTCTAGTAGCACTCTGAATATTTCGTCCAAAGATATTTTGGATTTTGGGTGATTTTTACATGTCACAAAACATATCTTCTATTTGAACTAGCTTGTAGTTAAATCACAATTTTATTATGGGGTATTTGTAATAGCTTTAAATTCCATAGCCTTTTGGCTGGGTAGTTATTGGTTGGAGCATTTTAATATTTTGTTTATAGTCCATGATATAAGGGCATTTCCATAGATTCCACTCTACTCTTTTGCTAGCTATGATTGAGGCTCCACATACTTGCTACCTATTCTTAAGGGTATTACTAATGGCCTCCTAATTATGTAATCTTTTGTATTTGGTAAGGACTAAGGGTTTTCTTGATTATTCTTTCCCTCATGAACCTTGAACCAGTATTATTTTGATATTAAATTAGTAGCTTACCACTTTCTCCAAAAATAAAATAAAATAACGAGTTCATAATAAGAGATAAAACCATAAGGAGTGCAATTGTTGTAAGAGAAAAAATAACTAGTTATAACCTATTTGCTATTCATTTTACTAATGGTTACCAAGTACTAAGGACTAGTGACATGAATGAAACTAAAATATGGCATAAAAGACATGGGTACCTTAGTTAAATTAGTGGATTGATTTTACTCATAAGATTAAATATGTTGAAGGCCACCCATTATTTGAAAATAGGAAACATGTGTACAAAATGTGTATTGTTAGAAAACAACATAGGAGAAAATTTCCTATTAGAATATATAGCAGAGCTAAACAATATCTAGACATAAAGCATATGGATTTGTGTAGTCCTATGTAGACATATTCTTCAAACAAATCCAAGTATTTTTTAGCCTTCATTAATGATTACTCAAATAAAACTTGGTGATATTATTTGATTTCAAAATAAGAAGTATTTGAAAAATTTGTACAACTCAATAATTTGGTTGAAAGATAAAGTGGAAAATATACCAAAGTGACAAGGTCATATAATGGAGGTAAGTCCAAGTCAAATAAGTCTATTGATTTTTATAAAAATCATGGAATTAAGAGAGAGTTAACTACTTCGTACACTCCACAAAAAAATGGAGTCTCTGAAAGGAAGAATAAGGCAATTATTTAAATGGAGCGAAGTATGTTGAAAGAGAAAAATCTTGATAAAATCTTTTAGGTAGAAGTAGTATACAAAATAATGTATCTTCTAAATAGAATTCTTACAAAAGTAGTTAAAGGAAACTTTTAAACAAGAATGGTTTTGGATAAAGCCATGATTTGATCATCTCTAAGAGTTTGGGTGTGTTGTTTATGTACATATTGAAAGAGAAAAGGTCTAAACCAAATGATAAAGGCCTTAAATGCATTTTATTGGTTATGGAAATGAAAATAAAGCATATATATTATATGATCTAATCATGAACAAACTTGTGATAAGAAGATATGTGGTATTCAATAAAATAGAAGAATATACCAAAGAAAATCAAACAAAGCAAAAAGAGATAACAATTGACCAAATTAAACAGGAAGAAACATAAGTAGAGGATGCAACAAAATTATTTCATGTGTGAGAAAAAAAAATAAAAAATATCAAAAGAAGACATATAAGAATCATCTATCAACTCTTATGCTCGATTCACAAAAAAATGTTAATTTTCATTAATGAGTCAAATTATAGAAAATGATGAGCCAAAAAGTTTTGAGAAAGATCAAGAAAAAAAGAGTTTATTGAAGCAATGAATAATAAAGTAGACACAATTAAAAGGAATGACACATGGAATTTGGTTTAGGTTCCTCTTGGTAAGGATATTATTGCAGGTACAAGATGGGTATACAAAAACAAGTGTAAATTTGATGGAAGCATTGATTAGCATAAGGCTAGATTGGTAGCCAAAGGGTAAAATAAACCGAAGGTATTGATTATACTAAGACAATTGCACTTGTAGAAAGAATGGATACTATCAAATTTATTTTGGCATTGGCAACTCAAGAGAGTTGGCTAGTTTATCAAATGGATGTGAAGAGTGCTTTCTTTAATGTATATATTTATGAGAAAGTATATGTTTCACAACCTAGAGGTTTTGAAGTACCTTCTATAGAACATTATGTTTGTAGATTAAAGAAGGCATTGTACGGTCTTAAGCAAGCACCAAGAGCATGATGTTCATGAATATACTCATACCTAAAGTAAGACTTTTTTTTTCCACAAAGTTAGTTATATTGAAATCTCTATATCATATCTTAGATAAAAGTATTTTTATCTTGGTTCTCTATGGTCATGATCTTATCTAAATAGGGAATAATCAAGCTTTATTTATAGATTTTTGAACAACCATGGTTACTAAGTTTAAAATGATCAGTTTGGATTAGATGCACTACTTTCTTGGTATAGAAGTATTGGAAAACAAAGATCGAATATTTATGTCTCAAAACAAATATGCTTCACGTATCATAAACAAATTTTAGATGTAGATTTGAAAAATAGTTGCAACACCTATTGAAGTTGGACTTAAGTTGTCTACTTTGGATATATCATATCCAATGAACACCACTCTTTATAGAGAGTTGATTGGAAGCTTGGTCTAGTTACCAACTAACCATCTAGATATTACATACTCGATGAGTTTAATCTCTAGGTTCATGTCTAAGCCTAAGGAGACATAATGGAATGAAAATAAAAGGATTTTGAGATATGTTAAAGGGAAATTGGATTATTTTCTCAAATTTCAACATTTAGAGAAAAGTTTATTGCTTGGTTATATTGATTTAGATTCATAAGGTTTTGTAGATGATAGGAAGCCTACTTCTAGTTACAATTTTAGCCTATGTTCTATAGTATTCTTTCAAATGTCCAAGAAACAACCTAGAGTATCACTTTCATAGTAGAACCAAACATATTGAGATACACCATCACTATATCAGAGAATTGGTTCAACAAGGTTTGATCAAAATTGTGTACTACAATATAGAATATTAGATTGCACATATCTTCACAAAGGCTCTAGCTTATAAAAGGTTCCAGAAGATTAGAGATATACTTCATGTTCTTGTTAATGGTCATTATGTGGGAGAATAATGCCAAAAGTGCCCATTTGGGGCAATCTTTCAATCCTTATTTAAGGACTGCACATTTAGATATTTATTATATGGTTGTATGTATTATGTTTGTAGTTGATAGTTGTAACTCTTTATGATTGTAGTTTTAATATTGGAAAATATGGTTGATTTCCATAATTTCACCTCCCATTTGTTTTTCTATATAATGGATGTCTTCCTCTGATTTCTACAAGGTAATTTAGGACATTTTTAATTCTATTTTTTCGGTGATGACTAGACCACGTATTGTTTAATTCAGTTACTTTCAACACCAAATAACTCAAAAAAATTTAGCTCTAGAGAAATAAAATATAATAGATATCTTATGTCCTTGTTGTATATTAACACCTTGAATATAATTAGAAATAATTTAATGTACTATATCTCTAGCAAATATGTAGAGATGATAGATTATTGTAAAAATAAACTAATAACATAATCAACAAAAGATATTAATTTTTAAATATTTTTCTATTCAAATTAAAAGAGAGGGAGAGGGAGTGGGTGGGAAAAGGAGAAAAGAGGTGGGAGGGACAAAATGAAGAAGGGAGAGAGATACCATGAAGTCAATGGGACAAGCCATTAATCATCAATCATAGATCATAGAAATCTACTAAGCTGTTAAGAAATTATTACAAATAATTGAAGAAGGTTTTAGAATTTGTGTAATCTGCAAATAATCAATAATAATAGAGAAAGGTTTTAGATTGCAAACCATTAATATCTCTCGAATAGAATTTCATAATTAAAAATGTCTCAAATAGAATTTTATACCCACGTAGCATTTTTCAGGTTATTCTTGTTGGAATATTTAATGCAGATGTCCGTTTGTTCCTGGAGCCAAACGCCCACCTACCACCCTGAACGTTCAAAAAATTTATTACGCGCAGGTGAGATTTTGAAATTGAAAAATGAGAGGGAAAATAATTTTGCTAAAGACAAAAGGAATGTTTTATCATTCATTCGATAAGTAAGTTGAGACAGAGAGAGTTTTGTAGAGAAAAAGTTGCAGAGCAGAGAAAGAAAGCAAAAGGTGATTAGCAATTCAGTTGTCGCAGAGACAGAAGGAATCGTTGTCGTGCTTGCAGATGCACGTGCTTCTTCCTACCGCTTTGTAAGTTAGTAGTTTATTGCTTTCAACCTGTTGAAGCAGTGATTGCTCCAAGTATTATTGTATGCAGCCATTAAAGTTACAAGTTTGAAGTTTAAAGTTTAGGGTTATTTTTAGGGTTTTCTGGTTGAAGCCGAATGCTCCCAGATTTGTAATAGTTTGAATCAGAGTTGAATAGAAAGTAAGTAGGCATATTTGAATCCATTATTTTCCTTCTTCTATTCATTGCATTTTGGAAAGTTCATTTGAAAGTTTGAAGCTTTGAGTCTTTGATTTTTAATGGTGGAAACATTCACGTTATAAGTTTAAACTCGGTGTCCTCATCTACCGAGTTCACTCGATAATCTCTTCGTCTACCGAGTTCACTCGATAATCACATTGTCTACCGAGTTCACTCGGTAATCTCTTTGTCTACCGAGTTCACTCGGTAATATCTTTGGCTACCAAGCTCACTCGGTATCCTTTGGTTACCAAGTTATATGTCTTTCATTTACCGAGCCAACTCGGTAAACTCTCCTGCTGCCTATTCTCTTTGGTTACCGAACAAAATTTTTTTGCTCGGTAATAGTTTCTCTGGAGCAAGTTTTAGGGTTAGGTTGTTTTTGTGATTGAAATTTTTAATATTTCTCACATGGTATCAGAGCTTTGAGGCCCCACATCCACAGTGAGTTAGGGCATTTTTTTTTTTGGGATATTTATCATGGCAGGAGATGCATGAAAGATATGGCAGTAGCCAACATCCTTTAATGGGCAAAACTATGATACATGGGCAAAGAAGATGAAAACCATTATGGTAGCAAATGATTTGTGGGAGTTTGTGGTCAATGGATTCAATGATGTGACTGATCCAACTCAGTATGCTGCCCTCACAAATGCATAGAAGACTCATTTGAAAGAGTCAAGGAGGAAGGATGCTAAGGCATTAAGTTTGATTGAAGCAGCAATGACAGAGATAGTATTCCCAAAGATTGCAGCAACAAATTATGCAAAAGAAGCATGGGATATCCTTGAGACAAACTTCAAGGGGACTGATAAAGTTCATACTATAAAGCTACAGAATATAAGGAGGGAGTTTGAGAGCCTTCAGATGAAGGAGAATGAATCAGTTGCAGACTTCAGTTCAAGGACCTCCAATGTGATTAACCAGCTAAAGTCAAATGGAGAAGACTATCAAGAGCAAAGGATAGTGGAGAAGATATTGAGGAGTTTACCTCATAAATATGACCATTTGGTCATGACCATAGAAGAGGCAAAAGACCTCACTACTTTGACAATGGATGAGTTGATGGGTTCTCTTCAAACCCATGAGTATAGGATCAATAGATCCACACCTTCTTCTACCCAAGAGCAAGCATTCAAGGCTCAATCAAATCCAAGAGGAAGGGGGAGAGGAAGAAATGGCTCAGGCAGAAACTCTAGAGGCAGAGGTTGAGGTAATGGAGGACAAAGAAATGCTGCAGTAGAAAGCTCAGGAAGAGCAGATGGAGCAAGTACCTCACACACTACTTCAAGAGGAGGTAAGAAAAACTACAACTCAAATAAGAGTAATGTAGAATGCTACTACTGTCATAAATATGAGCATTATGCAAATGAATGCTGGAAGAAGAAAAAAGATCAGTCAGGACAAGCAAATGTGGTTGATGTGAATATGGTAGGTGAAAACATTGCCTTCATCATGTGTAATGTTGGTGAAGAAGGAAGCCCTGAGGTTTGGTACCTCGACAGTGGATGTAGCAACCACATGAGTGGTAATGAAACCTTGTTTTCATTCATTGACAAGAGTTTCAAATCAAAAATTAAGATGGGTAACAATGGAACCCTACCAGTTATGGGCAAAGGATCTATTATGGTCCACACCAAGAAAGGTGAAAAGAAGGAAATACAAAATGTGTATTTCGCCCCTGGTATGAAGCACAATTTGATGAGCATTGGTCAGCTCATTCAAAATGGATACAAAGTGCTAATGGAGAATGACATGTGTGTCATTCAAGAAAAGGATGGGAGCAAGAACCTACTTGCAGCAGTTCAAATGACAAAGAACAGAATGTTTCCCTTGAGGATAGAGACATGTTTCTCATCTCAAGTTTTTGCTGCACCTCCCACACAATCAGCTCTAAGGAGTGTGATTGAAGACCCCTCACGGCTATGGCACCTCAGGTATGGTCATCTTGGCTATGCTGGTTTAAATTTATTGTCAAATAAAAGAATGGTAGAAGGTTTTCCACGTGTAGAAAATTCTTGTGACAAGTGTGAGGCTTGTATTTTGGGTAAGCAACATAGGCTTCCCTTTCATTCTAGAAATTCTAGGAGGGCTAGATATCCATTAGAGTTAGTGCATACCAACCTTGTCGATCCTATGCAAGTTACTTCCATTGGGGGGAGTACTTATTTCATGACATTCATTGATGATTTCAGTCATAGGACATGGGTGTATTTTTTAAAGAACAAATCTGAAGCATTTGATAAATTTGTAGAATTTAAAGTCCAGGCTGAAAGAGAATGTGGACATTATGTCAAGGTCCTCAGATCAGATAGAGGAGGGGAGTATACCTCCAATTCTTTTGTAAATTTTTGCAGGAAACATGGCATAAAGAAAGAGCTCACAGTCAGCTATACACCATAGCAGAATGGAGTGGCTGAAAGAAAGAACATGACCATTGTTGAAATGGCAAGGAGCATGATGAAAGAGAAAGGTCTCCCAACTGAATTTTGGGGAGAGGCTATGGCAACAACAGTTTACCTAATTAATAGGTGTCCTACAAAGGCAGTCTGTGACAGAATTTCAATGGAAGCATGGTCACGAAGAAGATGGACAGTTGAACACCTAAGGGTGTTTGGATGTGTAGCATATGCACATGTGCCTAAAGAGCAAAGGCAGAAATTTGATGACAAAGGTGTGAAATGCATTTTCACAGGGTACAGCCCAGAATCAAAGGCATACAGATTGTATGACCCTTTGAACAACAAGATGATGCTTTCAAGAGATGTGGAATTTCTTGAAAATCAGTCTTGGTATGGACAAATTGATGAATCACCAAGCACTTCAAGTAAAGTGCCAATTATGACTGAAGATGATGCTGATGAACAGCAAGACGAAGGAGCAGATAGAAGAAAAGGCAAGCAGCCTCAGTCATTACCAAGCTCCTCTAGGCATGACCAAGTGTCAGGGCCAAACAACAGCAGTGAAGATTCTAATCCCACACTCTCCTCCCTGTTACCAAGAAAGGCCAAGAGTCTTAGGGAGATATACCAAGATGAAAGGTATGAAGATTATGATGAGAGTGTTAATTTTGCATTATTTTCTCATAGTGATCCAATATATTTTGAGGAAGCTATTAAGGAGAGGAAATGGTGTAATGCCATGGATGAGGAAATAGATGCCATAGAAAGGAATGAGACATGGGAGCTAACTAAATTGCCTCCCAAGAAGCAAGTGATTGGAGTGAAATGGGTCTATAAGACCAAATGTAATGCTGAAGGCAAGATTGATAGGCATAAGGCAAAGCTGGTACTCAAGGGCTACAAACAGCAGTATGGCAGAGATTATGATGAGACTTATGCCCCTGTTGCAAAAATGGAAACAGTGCGTGCTATCATAGCAATTGCAGCTCAGCACAAATGGAAGGTATATCAAATGGATGTGAAATCTGCCTTCCTTAATGGTGTATTGAAAGAAGAAGTGTGTGTGGAGCAGCCACCTGGTTATGAAGTTGCAGGTGAAGAGAACAAGGTATATAGATTGAAGAGAGCTCTTTATGGGCTTAAACAAGCTCCAAGAGCATGGTACAGTAGGATTGACTCATATTTGATGAGCAATGGCTTTAGCAAAAGCAACGGTGAGCCCACTCTCTACATCAAGGCAACAAATGGAAACATTTTGATTGTTGTTTTGTATGTAGATGATTTAATTTTTACTAGAAATGACAAGGCTCTAATTGGTGAGTTCAAAGAGGTCATGAAAAGTGAATTTGAAATGACAGACCTAGGTCTCTTGAAGTACTTTCTAGGCATAGAAGTAAAACAAATGCATGATGGCATCTTCATCTCTCAAGAAAAATATGCAAGGCAGATCTTGGAGAGATTTAAAATGCAGAATAGCAAGGTAGCCTCCACACCAATAGCAGTAGGTCTGAAGTTGAGCAAAGAAGACTCTAGCAAGAGAGTGGATCCAACACTATACAAGAGTATGGTTGGAAGTCTTATGTATTTGACTGCAACTCGGCCAGACCTAATGCATGCAGTAAGTCTAATTTCCAGATTTATGGAAACACCAAAGGATTCCCATTGGTAAGCGGGAAAAAGGATCCTAAGGTATGTGAAAGGTACCAAGGGATTTGGAATCTTGTATACTGCAAATGATGATTTTAAGTTGGTGGGTTACACAGATAGTGATTGGGCTGGAAGTTTAGATGATAGGAAGAGCACTTCCGAATATATGTTTCATATGGGATCGGATGCAATTTCATGGGCATCCAAGGAGAAACCCATTGTTGCTCAATCTATAGCAGAGGTTGAATATATAGCAGAAAATGCAGCAACATGTCAGGCTATTTGGTTGAGGAGGATCTTGACAGATGTGAATGAAAGGGAAGAGGATGGAACCACAATTTATTGTGACAACATCTCATCTATTGCATTGTCCAAGAATCCAGTCTTCCATGGGAGAAGCAAACACATAGAGATCAGATATCACTTCATCAGAGAGTTGGTGGAGAATGGGGATATCAAAATAGAATTTTGTAAGTCTGAGCAGCAGCTAGCAGACATTTTTACCAAGCCATTAGGCTTTGGAAGTTTTGTACACCTAAGAGAGAGTCTTGGTGTAGTTGATTTGGATCAGCAGTGATCCTTGTTTGTTTGGCTCAGGACAAAGGGGGAGTGTTGGAATATTTAATGCAGATGCCCGTTTGTCCCTGGAGCCAAATGCCCACCTATCACCCTGAACGTTCAGAAAATTTATTACGGGGAGGTGAGATTTTGAAATTGAAAACTGAGAGGGAAAATAATTTTGCTAAAGACAAAAGGAATGTTTTATCATTCATTCGATAAGTAAGTTGAGACAGAGAGAGTTCTGTAGAGTAGAGAAAGAAAGCAAAAGGTGATCAACAGATTAGTTGTCGCAGAGACAGAAGGAATCGTTGTCGTGCTTGCAGATACACGTGCTTCTTCCTGCTGCTTTGTAAGTCAGTAGTTTATTGCTTTCAACCTGTTGAAGCAGTGATTGCTCTAGGTATTATTGTATGTAGCCATTAAAGCTACAAGTTTGAATTTTAAAGTTTAGGGTTATTTTTAGGATTTTCTGGTTGAAGCCGAATGCTCCCAGATTTTTAATAGTTTGAATCAGAGTTGAATAGAAAGTAAGCAGGCATATTTGAATCCATTATTGTCCTTCTTCTATTCATTGCATTTTGGAAAGTTCATTTGAAAGTTTGAAGCTTTGAGTCTCTGATTTTTAATGGTGGAAACATTCACGTTATAAGTTTACACTCGGTGCCCTCATCTACCGAGTTCACTCGGTAATCTCTTCGTCTACCGAGTTCACTTGATAATCACATTGTCTACTGAGTTCACTCGGTAATCTCTTTGTCTACCGAGCTCACTCGGTATCCTTTGGTTACCGAGTTATGTGTCTTTCATTTACCGAGCCAACTCGGTAAACTCTCCTGCCGCCTATTCTCTTTGGTTACCGAGCAAAATTTTTTTGCTCGGTAATAGTTGCTCCCGAGCAAGTTTTAGGGTTAGGTTGTTTTTGTGATTGAAATTTTTAATATTTCTTACAGTTCTTCAAACATATTCTATTGCAATCTAACTTCGATAGCGTCTAATACTCTAAACATTTCATAGTGTACTACCTATCTCTCCCCAGTTTACACAGATTACCACTGTAAATTGCTATGATACAAGAAAGCTGATGCAGAAAAAACTTCCAGTACACACATACCTCTAACTTAATTCAGATAAACATAAAGTAACACGAACAAACAATTAATTCTAGCGAAGTAATTACATATAAACAAAACTGTGTTACGATCTTCCTCAGCTCCACCATAGCCAATACAATTAATCCATTAACCCAACCAACAGTCTAAGATAGGTCTGTCGCCACATGAGCAAAAACTAATCAACATAAAAAAGTAAAAGAGAAGCAACAGCTTGATAAAGCAGCAGAGAAATGTCTGTCAGGGAACCCTCGGTCATATTAGTAACCTAAATTATGTTTAAGCATGTGACTAAATACACAAGAGAAAGACTATGGAGAAAAGCTTTCATCCACCGAATATACATAAGTTGTTGCACTCAATTTCACAAACGTCACTGATAGATGCTTTCTGCGTCATTTAGGTTCCATAAATCTATGGAGTTATAATCCCATATGAAGTCTTGACTGTCTGACAAGGCATTCATTGCACAATCTGTGCCACAAGACCACGAGAAGTTTGGGCTATGTTGGACAATACCTGCTGCATATGCATCAGCTATTATGTTGTTCACCGTGTCCATATAACATGATTGCTCTACCAACTCTTGAGAACCACAATCCGAGTCACAATTATCACAGTTTACCTTGTTTATAGTATTGTCTGAATCAGATTCATTGAAACTCTCCTCCCATGTAGCCATTTGCGAGTACTCGGAGCCTTTGCTACTTGAAGCCTTATTAGTTTCTCCCTCACCCATTGTTTTTTGTGGACTTTTGGGTGTTGACAAAAACTCTGGAGACATTTTCATGATGTGGGTTCTCCAATGGTTTTTGATCTCGTTATCTGTTCTTCCCGGTAAATTTTGGGCAATGCAAGACCACCTGCAAAAAAAATACAATAAATCACAACCCAACAAATGATTTCTATCCTTCTAAACATTTTTGAGAAACAAAAATCAAATAACAAGGGAGTTAGTAAATGAATGTGGCATTACTTGTTTCCCCATTTCTTTTGCAATTCAATGATTAATTGATCCTCCTCGGGAGAAAAGCTGCCATGCTTAAGTTCAGGGCGGAGATAATTGAGCCATCTCATCCTGCAACTCTTGCCATCTCTCTTCAAACCTGCCAGTTTGGCAAGTGAACTCCAACGAGCTGCACCATGGACTCTAATATAGGAAATCAACTTGTTATCTTCCTCTAATGTCCAAGGCCCTTTTCTATTCTCTTGCTCTTCCTCCACCACAATCTTCATCCACCAAGGCAAGCTACCCATTTTTCTCTGCTAGAGTGAGCAATTTTTTTTCCTCTCTATGCTGCCATATGCTGACACTGAACGCTTTATATATTGCATGCATGCATTCTAGGCCGGTTCTTAACAAAATTCTTTCTAGAAACACGGATTATATAAGCCATTGCTATTGTTTGTTAATTTTAGTGGATCAGTCAAATCACCGACTATTTCCTTTTAATACTAGAAAGACATTCTGACTTAATAAACTTGTGTAAAGTTGAAGTAAATCTAGACTGCAATGCAATCCAACACAATCTGGAAATCAAGACATTCTGACCCACAACCCACCTATTAATCCTTGTACCCCGCTGTCAGTGAAGACACGTATATATGTTATAGCATAAGAATTTTGGGCCAGGAAAATAACTTTGAAATATCTGGTTGCACAATGGGTATTTTCTATTTTTAAAGTACAAATTTGCAAACATCACTTTCGCTTGACAAATTAGAGGCATACTCGTTTTCAAGCACTTTTGAGTCGAGAAACATTTTTTATGGAATGAAAGGGACAGCCAATCTAATTTTGGGAACAAATTGATAGTTATCTCTTGTGGTGTGTTGCGGCATGGATATTTTACTTTTACTTTGGCAAGCCTTCTGTCCTTGTATATCTTAATTGTATCTCTTCTTTTCTTTTGCCGAATAAAGCAATGTACATCATAATCTGCACTTTGCTCCAGCTTCACAATCTCTTTTAATATTTTAATAGATAACCATTAAGAAAATATGTAAACCAATTGAACATAGTTAATGGTTGTACAATTCTGTATCGTTTAGATACAGGTCAATCCAAACGATTGGACTCAAAATGCTTTAGTTCTGCGGGAGTACATTAGCTATGCTAGAACTTATGGAGAAGTGCATGAGAAATGCTAGAATTTTAGTTGCTTGTTTCGTTATACTATTTGTTCGAGTATGGTATCTTCATTTGTCATATTGCTTGTTTCATTATACTATTTGTTCGTGTATGGTATCTTTATTTCTCATGCTATATTTATTCTAGGATTTTGAGTATTTAACATTTCTAACCAATTTCTGTTTTTAGAAGTTGTTGTGTGTTGGAATTTTGGCTATGGACAATCATGACATCTTTAAACAAATGATCTTGCAATTTCTTTTGAAGATTTTTCATGAAGAATGACTTCTATTATCTCTAATGTTGTATTATGGGTGCATGATTTTGATAGTGTGTCTAAATGGCTTGACATACATTTTGAGAGGTTATTATGTCAGAAAGAAAGGTTTGACGTGAAAGCATGATGTATGATTGGGTTACTAAAGCTTGGGCTCGTCATGCAGTTTGTCTTGATGATGTCCAAATCTAAGTTAAACAATTTTTTTCTTTCATTTTTTCAACCCTTCCCATCGTGAAGTAATTCTCAAACATGGACCCTAGTTTTGTTGGTTGTATTTTTTCTCACAACCTTGGTCATGAGGTTTACTATCTATAATGAAAGAAAACTCAGGATTCCAATTCGAATAGAGTTTGTTGGCCTACACTTTCATTCATGTTAATCTCCAAATAAATTGTGTTGAAGTGTAATGTCCCCAGAATATTTAAATAACTAAATTAAACTAATTGGTTAAATGATCCCAAATTTAAATAATATTTAAGAGACCCTTTAATTAATTTATTGATTTAGTTGTAAAATTTAAAGTACTAAATAACTAATGTCCATCTTCTTGTAATCTTTTTGGAAAGTTCCTAGAACTCTAAATTTAAGGTTAATGTTTGTATCATCATAGATTTTATTTTCTTATGTGATAGGTATTCTAATTAGAATTCAATATTTTGTCATTTTAGAGGTCGAAGAGCTTCTCTAATCTATAGTTGTGGTTTTAATGATTAGTAGCCACTCTTTTTATCTTCCTTTACAAATATCTTCTAATATTTAACTTATACTTTATTGTCCAAATTTGTGAAGTCTTCTCTAGAAAATGAATTTGTAGATATATAGATAATATAAGAATATTAAATTTTAGATTGGCAATTATCAATTTGTGTATTTTCCATAGACTTTATGTTGATATGTGATTTACTATGTTGCTTTGGACATCTAAGTATCTTGAGAAAGATATAAGTAGGTGAGACAAGAATATATCATGTACATTAAAGTAGTAGTGAATCTACCAATAGGTACAATACCATGGAGAACTTTAGGTCCATTAGGAACATTTACATGGCAGGTAGCCTATCATCAGGTATATTAATCATCACCTATGCCATGTGAACTTGATCTAATGTTTGATCTCAAAGAGACTATTGACATCTAGGTCAATGGTCAATACTTCTATCTCCAAGTTATTTTCATTTTATTTTTCTAATACCTAATATTAGTGCCAACATTCTAAGAACAAAATATAGGATTTTATGCATGCCACTAAAAGGACTAAATTTAATTCTCTATAGAAAACCCACACTTGTTCCACTAAGAATGTTAAAATAAAAGATGACTATAATATTATAGTTTATTAGGAAAACAAACAATTCTAATTATTCAATGAAATATGGAAATGTTCCTTCCTTGCAGCAACAAGTGCATGAGTCAATTTTGATGTCATAGTAACTACCAAAAATCTAATTCATAGTGTTAAAAATATAGTATTCAATGGCATTATTTGATTGAGGGATTTTCTCACCCTCTTCGTATTTGAACTCCTCACATTCTACTTTAGTGTTATCTGCATGAAATAATCATCAATACATTTATCTCCCAGCCTTTGTATAGGAGAGGTGACTAATGCTACTGGTCCAAAGAAATATAGGGTGATTCTAGGTGAAACTTACCCCAACTTTTAGTTGTCTATAGATCTCTTACATAATAAATTATCTTCTCTTGAGGAAAATGATGAGATGGAAATTTTTAAATAATTAAATTTATATCATAGAATATCAAATGTTCCCATTAAGATGGAAAATATCTGTTAAGATTTTGTAAAGCACAATGAGAAGACAGTCACTGTGTAGGAAAATTCTATTGAATGAGAATTACCCATAAAAGATATCTCTCTATCATTATTTCTTTTCTTTCTAATACTTGAAGGGGATTTTTAATATCAAATTTATAGCTATAAGTATCCTGAAGAGGTCATTTTATATATTACAGATAGCGCAATACCTAGTCTTGATGACCTTTCTTTTGAATTTTATAATGCTCTCTAGCCATGTCTTGATTCCAACTTGAATAAGGTTTATTTGGAAACTATTCATTCTCAATCTATGAGTAGTTTACTAGGAAAGGAAATATCAAATTTCTACTTAAAGATAGGGATCCTAAGAACATTCGTAACCAATGGATAACTACCCTGCACATTGTTTCCTATGAGATCATTGCCAAAGTTGTTGCACTCATTATCATACATGTCTTCTTTTGTAATTCACACATCATTCAAAGACTAGATTTATCAGTTTTATACTCATTATTACCTATATTATGGTTGTGTAGGGAGATAAAGAGAGAGTTTGGCAATCTAAGAAAAATGCCATGTTTCTAAAAACTAATTTTGTGAAGGATTGTGTTTGCATTGAATGGACTTTTATTAAAGTGATGATCAAATAATTGAGCTTAGGCTCCACTTTTTTGTATCTACAAAAAATATTTCTTTAAAGGGATTCTTCTACTTACATTAGTATTAATTAGGTAAAAATCTTTATATTTGGCCTATTTGTATTGTTTCATCCTCTATATTATAATTTCTTATTAATGACTGATTTGGTTATCTAATGGGCACTAGTAATTTAGCAAGATGCATTAAAAAAAAAAACATTTAAGAGAAACTTTTGAAGTCATCAATGGTTATTTTCTTAGATGAGTCTCTCATCACCTTGATCAAGGAGAAAAATAATGTCTAAGAGGTACTTCAATGTCTCAACACTTTTTTGCTAGCCTTTTGGTTATTGACTGTATCACACAATTTAGTTGTATTAGAAATCCTTCCTTCGTACACCTCCCTAAGTTATTTAGTATGGATGAAGGTGGATTCAACTTGGATATTTTTTTGGGTTCCTATGCATCGCTCTTCTTTGAATGGTTCTACATTTGATTTATGAAATGTTGCCTTGGATATGATAGAGGAAAAAAATATCTTACTCTATTCCCGAGGCTCTTTCCTCACCTAGTAATTCACACCTTTTCTCCAAAGTTTTATTGGACACTCACATTTATTAACCCCATTATAAGTCCCCATCTAAGACTTTATATAATATGTTGAAGAAATTATTATAATATTATTGTGAGCCTCTAAAGTTGATCCCCATGACATTAGTAAGGATACCAAGGAGTAGTTATATCCCCTTTGGGAATCTAGATTTGTTATCTTACATTGAACCCATACAAAGGACTTTTTCTTGTGTGGAAAAGGTGTTCTTGCAATAGATCTAGAAATGAGAGCTTAAAAATTCTTCACAAAAATTGTATATCTATAAGGTACTGGGTTAATAGATTATCTTTGAAAGGGATTGGATATCAAAAACTTTTTATTATAAAAGATCATGTTTTTTTATGTATTAGAAAGATTTCAGAAGGAGGGATGACCCCGAAGTACAATAGGATGGAGAACAACAAATAGTCACACCCCTATGATTCAAACTATTCATTTTGTAGACATCAAAAACATCTTATTGACTGAAAAAATATCCAAGTTCTTCTTACTAACAATATTAACATAAACAATGATATTACTATAAAGTCTGAACCGAAAAATAGTGAGAGTATGACTTATAGGTGCTGCTATCTAACCAACAATTTTCTAGGTTAATCAAAATTGCCTCGTAGAGCATAAAGTTCACACTATAATATATCAAGGCACATGGGATAGTTCCCATCTTTATCATTTGGGTTCTTTTTAGCTGGTTTTTCCTCCTCCCCCTTGACAAACTTGTCTAATAGGATATTGAGCTAGTCATACGCCAAAAAGATATAGAGGGTGTGAGGGGTACCAATTTCTTTTCTCGCTTCCTTCTCCTCCTTTCTTAACCTACAGAAAATAGAAATTGTTGTTGTTGAATGCATAACCTTCATGGAAAAATCTACAAGTGTCCCAAATTTTTGGTACAAGGGCTCTTAATTGTCAGTTAGATGATGCATAGACTTATCCAACCTATCCATCCTAGTTTTTCTTTTATCCTCTTCCTAGTAGTGACTCCCCATCTTCCCCCACCCTTAGCAACCTAATTCATGTAAGAGGTGATATCATCACCCAAAATCTTATCTGAGGATGGGTTACCTTCCATGGTATTAAAAACATGGGATGGGCTCGAGATATTATGGCTCCCAATACTAGGATGGATCACTTTTATCTTCCTCTTCCTAGTAGTTTTCATTTTAGTCTCCATGGACTCCGAGCTCACTTATTTTTTTGAGGGGGGATTAAACTTCTCTATGTTTAGATGTTTGTTATATCTCATAGCAACTTTATTGCTCCACCTAGTACTAGTATCTAAGCAAATAAAACTAATGTATTTTTCAATAGTAGGGGATTTTTTGGTAGCTCTCTTTGAAGCTGACCTAGGGCTCAGGCTAGTGGAGACTTGTGGAGTCATAGTGGGTAGGAGATTAACCAAAAGTTGTGCATTGAGGGAAAGTTGGAATTTGTAGAGTTTGAACATGAAGGCTTGGTGCAGGATATAAAATGGTCTCCCTTCTTCCATCTCTTTTTAGATATTAAATACACTATCCTCCATCGAATACAAAATAAGGTGCCGGAAAGAGATTAAGTCCTGGTTTCAAAATTAATTTAAGATGGGGAAATTCTAATAATATATCACCCTAAACCAGCCTGCAAGAATAATGTAACACATGATGATGTATCACACAATATCCCATGGCTTAGGTAGGTGTTCTATAGAGAATTCAGTGTGCATGCACATAGGTTCCTTCTTAGGGAAGAAAAATCACGCTATACTCATTTCATCTAAAACTCTAGGCTACATTTACCTACTCTTTCCTTTGAGAGACAAGCCACCCACCTTAGTAATGAACTCCTCCATATTTTAAAAGGAAACCACATTAATGGTTACCTTTTTGTTAGCCCAAGAGTTCACAAATTGTAGGGACACATGCTCATCATACCCTTCAATACACTCCATGGATGGAAAAAACCCTCCTCACAAATAGACCCATGCCACCTCACTATCTCCAATGGAGTCTTCAATCAACACAATATGGTTCGAGCTAGCACCCATGTCACTTTCTCCTAGATCAATCATCAAAGCCTCAATTTGGACTGACATTTCCTTGTTGTAAGAAAAATATTGAAAGTAGAGGCCATTTAAGGTTATATCGCTGAGAATAATTACTTTGAAGTAATCAATTCCCATAATATGATCACAAGGAATCATATTTTCCAACTTCAATCCTATCTTTGCACATATGAGTGGTACCTTTCCCATCATGGTTAAGTAGTCTAGCTTTACCCCCTTCCCATAGAGTGATACACAAGTGAATTGTCCTTATTGTGTTTCAATACATCCATCCTTGGTGGTGGTATTTCTTTGACATGATCCTTATGGATTGTCCTCTCGCCATCATCATAGAACTCAACCTAAAACATATGTTTCCCTACTGGGTCAATGAAAATTTTCCACTTGTTATACCTCTTCATACTACACTGGAATGAATTTGGTCTCTATCCAAAAAACATTGGGTGGATAGTGGGGTTTGGTTGACAACATCTCACTCTTTTATTTCCTCAAATCTATGACCCATTTTAGTTAGTTCATCTTCCACATCATTTCCTTCCCAATAAATGTAGATCATGTGGAGCTTCTGAAGCCCATCCATCAAGGTGTAAATTTTATAAATGGTTGACTTAATCCTCTAGTTGTTACTTCCTTCTCCCTAAAATTTTTTGATAATTAATAATGAATCACCCTTAAAAATCAACCTATCAATTTTTCTTGCTTTATCTATTGTCATACCCCATAGAAGGGCCAAGGCTTCTGCTTTTTTATTTGATCCCCCTCCATATTTTCTTGCATAGGCCACCACCATTTTACCTATCTATCTTGGATGAAACCACCAACCATAGTCCTTCCAACAATGGATGAGCCACCAAAGTTAAGTTTCATCCATCAATCCAAGGGGTGGGGTGCCACACAATTTTACATCTTGCATAAAATTTATATGTGTTGAATCTCACCACATTGAGGGTAAGGTCCCATGAAGTGTCCCATTTAATATTATGGTCACTTAGGGGTTTAAGGGAGGATTTGAATGCTAGATATCACTACATTTCTTCAGGAACTTCATTAATTGAATAGCCACCACTGAGGAGGGAGTGATTTCCTAGAAGGTTTTAAGGAATGAGTGGTTAGTAGGGTCTTTCTGTCTCCAAACTAATGGATATCCTTGTTGAAGCACCACTGAATCTCCCATTTAGAGAGATTCTCCCTTCAAACTTCCTGAGCATAGGGGCAATGTATTAGAAGGTGTTGGATGGATTCTATAGCATTATAACATAGCACATAAAAATTAACTAGCCAAAATATTTTCTTCTGAAGGTTATCAATAGTGAGTATGGTCCTTGTCAAAGTCATCTACCAAAATAAATTGATCTTTGTTAGAATCCATGGATGCCAAACATGCTTCAAATGTTGTGAAGCTTCACCTCCTACAATGCAAAAATTGTAAGTAGATTAAAAAAATACACCTTGCTGTTTTGATAGTTTATATGTTGGCTTGACACCTTTTCATGTAACTGGTTAAGAATATTTTCTAGGATACTATTTCATGGATTGAGGATGTACCAAATACAAAGGTGCCATCAACTAATTGTCAGAGAAAATGTAGAGAAATAAAGGAGGCTAGTCTTATGCCCTTTGTCAAGCCTTGTTGCACTAAAACCTTTAAGTTTCTTGCCAACAACTTTGCCACAATGATGAATAAATAAGAAGATAGGGGTCCTCTTATCGAACACCTAAGAAGGAGGTAAAAAATCTCCTTGCGATCCCATTCAACAAAATTGAGAACATAACCATCATAACATCAACCATGTATATCTTTAAAAAAACCTCTTTGAATCCAAGCTTGCTAAGAATAATAGACAAAAATTCCCTCTTTACCTTGTCATATGCCTTAGAAATGTCAAGTTTTAGAACCAAACCTAGGTTCCCAAATTTCTCCATAGAATGGATCACTCATGGGTAGTAATATCTGCATCCATAATCTGTCTTCTTGGGAAAAATCTATTCTAATAGGGGCCAATGAATTTTTTTAACATGAGTTTGATGAAGTTCACCATAACTTTAGAGAGGATCTTGTAAACCGTGATGTGAAGGCTTATAGGTCTAAATTCTACTAGATGCCTTGATTCATCAGTCGGATTCTAAAGCATTTATATTTCCCCTAAAGCACCTTCCATTATGTTGTAAGATAATTTTACCCTCAGCCAAACATACTCGACCACTACTAAAAAAGATTGTGCCATCATTTTAACTTCCTACAAAAGAATCATGTCCACTTTCAATTCAATAATCTTTTGTTTGACTTCATACCACTTAATATAACTATTAAGCCCTCTCACATTCTAGGATATAATATTTATTATTTTGTACCTCTATCTCCTCTACGGTCTTTTTCTTGTCCTATGCTTTATCTCTTACTACTTCTTTCTAATGAAGGGTCTTAGTTGGGGGTTTCCCAATTTTCATAGCTATTCCAACACCAACCTTTCTTGCTCCCTTCAATTTACTTTTGGGTATAGTTCCTCCAATATTATTTTCTAGGGTGCAATCATCCTTATTAGTACAAGCCTAGATAGGATAATGCACTTCAACATTACTCATAATAGAAACCACTAGGGTACCATTCAGATGAGGCAAGCAATTCTCATTCTCACAGGAGTTCTTGAGGTGGTAAAAAGTCTAGGTATTCCTAACCTCCTCCAAAAGAATCAAAAGACTATTCATTGTCCTCCCCATTTGGTGTGTGGCTAACTTAGTATTTATTAAAGAAATATCCCCTTCTTTAAGTTTCATTTAAGTTTAGGATCATCTACTTCCTCATTTACTATGACCCTACCAACATTCTAATTAGCTTCAGTGTTACTATTTCCCTATGGCTCAGGGGTAATTTTCACCTTCAACTCCATGGATAGCCCTTCATCCTTTTTCTAGGGTTTCTCACTCCCACCTAAATGTTGAACAACCTCCACCTCCAAAAACTTAGATGACTTTGTACTATCTTGGCCCCTTCTTTTGGTTAATCATCAACCACTCTAAGAGAGAAGACTCTTTCCTTTAGCTTCACACTATGTCTCCAGTCTTTAACTGGGTGACTAAACATATTACAATTTTTGCAAAAGGGTGCAAAATTCTCATACAATATAGGTTGTGACCAAGCACCAATTTTCATTCTAGTGCCACAATAGTGGGAAGGGGCTTATTCATCACCACATTCACATAGATTCTAGCAAAACCCAACAAGGTCTTAGATTGGTGGTTATGTTGGTTTTAATGAAGTTAAAAGATGAGTCTAAAATCCAGCTGAAAAACCTCTCCTCCAAAAATTTGAGAGGGGAACCTAATAGTCAAAACCAAACAAGTGCAAGCATATGAAGATGAAGATTTGTTTAAAATCCTAGTTTCCATTTGGCGAGAATTTATAGGTGTTCACCATAATGCCAAGAGCTTGCTAGAATATTATTTCTATCAGCTTCAACTATGAAGATAAGAAGAAATAGATAGCCCACCATTGAAGAGACAATCATAGATCAAACTAGTTTGCATCTAGATAAATTCTATTTCTTGATCATATCCACATTAGGTCATTTTTTTTTTCCCAACTAGGCTCAAGGAGAGCCTAGAGGAGATTGAGTCAACCACAGATTCTGGTAGAGAAATGGCTAGGCCTACCAATCCTGAAACAACCTTAGGTTGTTCCCTAGAATCTATAGGTATCTCAGAACCCAAGATAACCCCTTTCCAATCTAGCTTTGGGATTGTGTCTTAATTGGAATTCACAACCACACCAAAACCCCTAGGAGGGAGAGGGCCCATAGAGGCTAGGCCATCAAGAATGCCAATCGATCTAGTAGGGTTGGGTCCAAGATTAGAACAAAACTCCACATTTGTGTTACATGATTTTGTAGAAAAAAAATATGAAGTTATGGATAGGCTTGCTCTAAATCTAGGGTGGGGGGTGCAAGACCCGTAAGGAGGGGAGAATCATGCACAATGATTGGAGATAGGAGGTGTAGGTAGGGGTTGCAATCAAAATGTACTTGGTTGAAAAATATTATGAGGAATGATCTTAACATAAAGATGCCCTTTTTTCCTAAAGAGAATTTGAGGGGATACCTCTTTTACAATGGGGTTGGTTTAAATGATGAGCTCTCTTTCAACCAATAAAACATTTAGTGGCCATAACCAAATTAGTTCTAGGGGAAGCCTTTAAACTTGGTCAATAAATTCATGCTCTATTTTTTTCAAAAACAGAATTTGTTATCTGAATACTCTTTTTTCATGCTATAACCAATTTATACATATAATAAGATTTATAGCCCTAATTTTCATTAAGCTATACAACTCATCATTTTTATGATCTACTTAATTTATTACAACTATGAAATATGATTTTTTAGGAATCAAAAATGATTTTTGAAGACCTCCTTTTGTAACTACAAGTCTAGGTTTGGATATCATTTTCTTGTTCCTCACTTTTGTATCATGCACATATTTATTATTTAAAGCTATTTTAATTCATGTTGGTCCATATTGAATTAAGTATTTCACACTATTTATATTTTCATTTTTGAGACTATATTGACAAATATTGTCTGAGATATTCTTTTCCAAATCTTTGTGATGAGTTCTTGTCTTACAAATCTTTGTGTTAGATATTCATTTTCTATATTTGAACAACCTAAAGGTGCTTCATGACTTATAAATATGTGTTAAATAGTTTATTTCTATTATTTTCCTTGTAGATATTTTAAAATTTTCATAAATATCTTCTAATGCAACAACCTTGGCAAATTCAGTTCTAGCTAATACAAAAAAAAGTAGAATAACTTTTACTTTTATATTTCTCATAGGATTCTACATTATCTGGGTACTATTCATTTATGCTCTACACATTTTACTCTCTTTTAACTCAAATAAATTAGAAATCCTCTAATCTTAACTTTCTATTTAATCTCAAAAAATATTTTTATTTTTTTGATGAACAATCCTTTTCTATTAATAATTAATATACTAAGATTACAATTCACAAAAAGGGGCTAGGGGATACAAGATCACCTTGTGAGAGTTCACATGGCCAAAGCCAAAATCACATACTATTCATAAAAAATAAAAATAAGGCAACCTCAAGCAGACAAAGCAGTGCCTGCTGAGGGAGGTGGCTCATCAAGATCATGAAAACCCCAATCATCTTTGGAATTGGGGTTGGGGTAGGAACAATATAGCTATCATTGGAAATAGCAGTAGAAGGATTGGTGGCTTGGTCAACATCTGTTATCTCTAGCCATGGTGGCAAAATTGGTAGGTCTAGGCAAGACCATTTCCCTAAGAGTGCCTACCGAGCACCAGGAAGAGGAGTCAAGGAGCAACCAATGCCACCATGGGACAAGGAAGCTCAATAGTGCCTCAAACCACCATCATCACCACTAGGATAGTGGTGGCAAGAAGGTTGGGAGTGCAAGGTGTGCAAATGACAGCCTGAGGAGTGGCGTCGCTAGTGGCAACCTCTAGGCATCAAAGTATCCACTATGGCATCAGGAGGAACTCTGGCAACAGTGAAGGGGGCATTTCCCCAGTGGTTAAGTAGATCCTACAGGTGAGCAAAATCCAAGGCCACTTTTTTTTCTTGAACTTGAATCTGCATAGTTACATTATTACAAATGTAGGCCTTAGTGTACATAGTAATATTAATATCAAGAAAATTGTGAGTGAAAAGAACAACATTTCTATCTTTCCACAGAGTCAAAAAAATCTCCATCCTAAAGGTATGCCAAATATGAGAAAATTTCTAAGAGATTCTAGGAGAATCACCCAAGATGGCCATGTGCCAAGAAAAGGGTTAAGGCTTGAATGGCTTAAAAAAGTCATCAATCTAGTGCCATTAATTTTGGGTATGTTGACAAGACTAGAAAATAAGCAAGAAAGACTTTGGTTGCCCATAAAAAGGGCATCTAAGATCTAGAACCCCAATATGTTTGAGCAGAGGTCCCAAGGGAAGACCTTGGAAAGCTAGGCACCAAGAAAAGTGGGCAATCTTAGGTTCTGTAATAGTACTCCAAATATTGTCAAAGTACTTTCTCCATTGAGAAAGAGAAGATTGCAAATGCCATCTCTAGTTGAGCATGTCCACCATTGACAGATGGGGAGAAATCCATCTATAACCCAGACTTGGTTTTTAATTGGTGAAAGGAGTAGTATGATACCACTTCCAATCATGCCACCAAGGTTGAACTAACTGAATACCCACTTTATAAATTAAGTAAACTAGAATTGCAAAGAGCAATAAGTCAAAAGTCTGTCGATCTGAATGAGCAAGACGGTACTAGAATTTCATATCTTCCCAAGATCTAAAACTCATAGGAACCCTAGAGAAGAGATCCTTAGGAGTCTTGATGCCTCATTTGAAAAAAAAAGAAGCACTAGCACCTTGAGTCTTGGCAAGGGGGTACCCTGGATAGCCAACAAGGGAGACCACCAAATGTTTTGCTAATTCAAGGAGAGTCTATTGCAAAACTCATCACCAGACTAGCGAAGCCAAGGCTTGATAGATTCCCAAGCTTTCCTAATGCTCTTAATGATAAAAGAGCCTTGTATGATTAGTGACTCTCACATGATGAGGAGGGTGTGAAAGCCAATCCCTTTCCATGCAGGCCTATTAACGTGAAATCCAAAAGAAATGCAATGCTAAACCAAAATCTTCCATGCTTCATCACCAATGATGGCACAAAGAACCCATTTGGCACATAGAGCTAGGCCCTAATTCTATGTGAAAAGTAGGCCAAGGCCTCTAGACTCTTTTGGGAGATATCAAAAAATCCCAAGCTACTCTGTGAAAGCCATGATGATCTAAACTAGAAGCCCAGAGGAAATCACAGAGAAATCTTTCCAACTTTTTATAGTTGGCTTTAGAAGGAGCCCAACAAGATGAATAATAGACATGAGTAGCAGCAAGAATATTCAAGAAAATCTAAAATTTTCCTGCAAGAGAAAGCAGTTTTGTAAGCCAATAATCAAGATTCTTGGTAATCTTAGCAAGCACTATATTCCAGAGATCAACAAGTGAAGCTTGAAAAGAAAACATAATGCCAAGAAAGTGAAAGATCTCAATATGAGTGACCCATTTCCATTCAAAATGGCTAAGCTAAGGCGGTTTTGACAAGAAAGATTGGCAATAGTAGAGTGTTTTATGCCATTGAGTAGCAGATCCAAAGGCTTGACAAAAAGTGTTAAGGAAAATTAATTCATTTTTGATGTTTTCTTAATCCTTCAAAAGAGTGAGAAAGGAATCATCAAAAAAATGACCATTGACCAATTGGGAAGATTATTCTAGCAAAGAGATGCCATAAACTAGTCCTGAAGACATAGAGTGGGCTAGCAAGTAGCCAAACTCTTCAGTAGCAAGAACATAAAGCGTCAGAGCTAAAGGGCAACCTTACTTGATGGAATGAAAAAGCCCAAAGGCATTAGATTGGGAATTATTGATGGTAATGCAAGCATTAGCATCACCAAAGAGCATTTCCACAGATTGCAAGAAATTGGGACCAAAACTAATAGGCTAGAGCATAGCCAAGATAAAAGGCCACTCAATGCGATCATAGGCTTTAGCAAAATCAATCTTCCAAAAAATAGCTGGCTGTTTGGACTTGTGAGCCCATTCCATTCCTTCCCAAACAACAATAATGTTGTCAAGAATATATTTGGATTTAATAAAGCCAGTTTTCTCAGGCCGCACAATTAAAGGTAGAAGGTGGAAAATTTTAAGAGAAATTTCCTTGGCAATAATCTTATAAGAGATGTTCAAAAGGGTAATGGGCCTCCAATTGTAAATATCATCTGGAGCTCTAGCTTTAGGGATGAATTTGATGTTGCTTTTATTGATAATGGCTCCTAAGCTTTTAGAATTATACACTTCAAGATAAACTTTGTGCAGATTAGGCCCAATGTGCTCCTAGAGGTGTTTGTTAAATTCACAAGGAAAACCATCACACCCAGGGGATTTATCATCAGCCATGGAGTAAACTACCTCTTAAGGTCTTGAAGGGTAAGAAGTTGCTCATAGAAAGAATGTTGCTCAACTACTAAGTAGTTTGGAGTAACATAGATACACTTTCTAAGAGCTTTCTCTTGACAAATCAAATTTCCCTGCGAGGAAAAAATGTTCTCATAGTGATGAACAAATGCCTATAGGATGTTAGGGAGACTAGAGAGAATAGAAGTGCCTTGTTTAATTTTTTTAATCTCATGATTGGCATGATAGGCTCAAAGAGCCTGGAAGAATTCTTTTGAAGCCTTATTGCCAACCTCCAACCAGTGGAGATGAGCTTTGATTTGGGCTCTTCGAGTGGCATAGTTATTAGCAACTAGTTTATCACGGTGAAGTTTGGTAAGTTGGATTTGCAAATCTAGAACAAAGGGATTACGGGTGAGAGCCTCTAAAGCTTTTTTAAGCACAAAAGAAGTGGAGTCATAAGACCACTTTCTAAAAACTACCAACTTCCACCCATAGATGCACAAAAAGTGAGTAGTTTTGGTAATGTCATCATTCCACCATTAGATCCACCCTGTCTAAGAATGTGGACATGGCTCTAGATTCTAGACACGTAGGATATGAGCAATGGTGGAAGCATGATTTAACATAGATGTGTTGAGGAAGAATTGTGACTTGATAACTTTCTGGACAACTATTTGCCATGAAATGACAAAATAAATAGGATAGTGGTCAGATAACATCACATTTGGTAGGGGAATGATAGGTAAATTTTGATCCTTAGAAAAGGAGAAAAAAAATTGCATAGTAATAATGACATGATCAAGACACTTTAAAATATGGTTAGAGCCAGCTTAAAAGTTGAACCAAGTCTGCTAGACCCCACTATTCTGGCGAGAGTTAGCATTGGGATAAAAAATGCCCAATTTATTGCACATGTAGTACTAGTCTTCCCTTCCCCAATTTTCCATTGAAAGGGAAAAATATCATCTTTATTAGAGGCCACTTCAACCATATTAAAGTCACCACACATAACCCAAGTAGGTAGAGGCAAGTTGTTAACCAGCTAGGCCCACATCTAGGATCTTTCCTCAGGATCACTGGAAGCATAAACATTAGTGACTCCAAAGGAATGATTGTCAATGGAAAGAAACATCCAAATAATTCTATGCATGGTGTCAGAACTGTGCAAAATAATAGTGGAATGAAGACGAGGTAATAGGAGAGTAATTACACCACCTTTGCTAGCTTTGTGTTGAGAGGAAAACATAATGCCATCCAACCAAATGATGCGACATGCAAATGAAATCATGAAACTACAAATCTTAACTTCTTTCATATAGAGAAAATCTTAATTACCAAGTCTATGACAGGTGTCGCGGGCATAGTATTTCGGGAGAGGTCTGTAAGACCTTGTACATTCCATGATAAAAAAAATTCATGAAAATTCTTCCATATCTTCCTCATCCTCAAGAGAGGAGTAGCTATTCTACAAGAAGGTAGAAGCCTGGTTAAAGTTAGAAGGAAAATATTTTGGACTGATGGCCTAACATTTCACCTCTGATTTCTTTGCACATCTAGAAGCACTACGAGAATGCCTCACATTCTATGAAATAATGCCCAAAAGTAATGACAAGAGGGATTCAAAACACAGTTGAGGCATATCCTTGGTGGTCACCTTAATCCCCTATGAACCAGCAAGGTTTAAAACTTGCGAAACCTAGTTCTGAAGAAACTACTTGTGTCCCTAAGTTGGCTGGCATTTGCACTGTTGTAGAAATAGGAGGAACCACAACCACCACCACATATGACTATTTAGGAGCCAAAGGAGTCAAGGGAACCTTTCCCTTACACTCAATAGTGATCCATTCTTCTTTCTTCCCTTTGGTTGGCTTGGTAGGAGCTTCTTTAGGTAGGGGTTTAACTCTAGGCACAACCAAGGGTAATCCCTGATCTTGTGTTCCACTAATTGACACCTATAGTAGGTATTGGGAAGGTTCAAATAAAGCAACTTTTGAGAGAAGATTTGATCCCCCACCTGGATTTCCACAAAATTCTTAAGATCCCTGGGAAGATCCACTTTGACACAAATGCGTCTCTAAGGGCGAGCAATAAAAAATTTCTCATGTTCCTTTGTGATGTCATTGCCAAGGGTATTGGCAATGGACTTAATAAAAGGCCAACATGGCAAGGGTAAACCTAGGAACTCGACCCGCACATGAACCCTATGCTTTTTATCATTAGAGAATGTAAAGTATCGCGACCATTTTTGAAACATAAGCAGGGAGGAACACATAGACCAAGGACCAATGTTAAAAAATGCATCTTTTTGTGATAGGTTGGTGAAGCAAAATAACAAAAACATTTGGTAAGGTTTTTCATAGCATCAAGGCAGACTCCATGAGGAGCTTAACTCTTGTTAACCCATTCTTAGAGCATAGCTTCAGGAGGAGTCCTACCCACAAAATACCCTATTAAGGTATGTTGTTCTAACAAATCAAAAGTAGCATCAAATTCTTGTAAAGGAAGGATAATATTAAGATTGCCTCGTCAGAAACCTTTGGGATGAATTTGTGAGGGCATTTTTTCTGAGGAGGTGCCATGTCAATCCGAAGTGGTAGTGTGTACAGCAGTAACAACTAGGTCACCACTGGTTGGGGCTATTATAACCTAGCTTAAAAGAACCCACAGTAAATATGATGTGACAAGTGGTAACAATAGAAGGAGAGCTTAGGCAAAGAGTTGTATGCAAGAAAGCTGAAAGTTCACATGAAACCCTAACAGAGTGAAAAACTATACCCCCCAATATTTTCATTTTTCAAGGATGGATACATAATGGTTGTGTAAAAGGAAGAAGGACAAGCTTAATTAATAATATTGAACTTCTGGATTATGTCATAAGTTGGAATTATTTTATTTTTATGGTTGCGTACCAAAGGGATTTATTTTTATTATTGATTGTGCTCTTTTCCTGTGCAAATACAACTATTGATCTCAATTTTATTTCTAGTGCCTTTGATCTTTTAAGGACTTTTTCCTCTACAAAAAGTGGATTGGAAATTTCATTAATAGCTATAAGGGGTTTTAGTTGTCAAAGGTAGGGTTATGTCATATTTTTTTGAGGATTTGGTTGTGGCTTTATGGGAAAGCAATAATACGAGTAGGAATCATGTTCATATCAAGTTGAATGAGATTAACAAGTGCATTAAAAATGGTGATGTGGCCTGGAGTTGTTTGAAGGAAGGGGATCTGGTGTCGCTCATGAAATACATCAAAGGTTACTATGAAAATGTGTAAATGCAAATTTTCAATTCTTAAATGGATTGAAATGTTGTAGTATCTATTTTGAGATCAACAAAGATTTCATAGCTAGAGGGAGTAGGCTATCCCTTGAAGGAAAGAAATGGTGCAAACAAAGTAGGGTTTTAGATGAAGCCACTTTGATTAAATTATTTCACCCTAGTGAACAAGTGGTGTGTTTAAATATTAAGGTATTCCACTTCCATGGGGTGAGGTTTATTATGCTTTCATGTGGTATATTATTATGGAAGACCATTTTCAAGTTTTTAACTACCACCATTTCTCTATTTTAAATCACTTTAGGAATATAGATCTTATTTCCTTCCCCTACCTTTTTCTACATTCTATGCAAGATACTATCCTAAAAGTTAGGAAGAAAAAATAGGAAGGAAAGTCCTACATTGTATTTCATGGAGATTTCATGTTATTCCTTTACAATTTTCATAGGGCTCTATGTCTCTACATACCCATCGCCATCTGTTTCTACTCCTCAGATCTTTGTTGAGGTTGGATCAGATATTGATACCAAACATACTATGTTAGTACTAATGTTAGTGGTATTAGTATGTAGGAGTATTCTTACAGTATTGGAGACATGATTTAAAAGTTTTATGTGTTGGAAATGATTGAAATAATTACAAGAAAAGTTGAGGGAGATTGTTGGAATAAAATATGGAACTAGTAAAGAATGTCCTCAATCATTGTTTTGTCATTGATGTCAAACTTGCTACTTGCAGGGATGAAAATTACTTTAGTGATCCAAATACTATCAATTAGATGATTGTCAAGGTGGAGGCAATTAATAAGATGTAACTAAAATACCTAGAGAAAGGTTGAAGTTATGATGTTGGAATGAAGTACAAGGATCAGCTAAGCCATTGATGAAAGAATGTATTTGATGACATACTACAAAGAATGGGCACACTGAAACATATCAAAGATTTAAGGTTTTAACTAAGTCTTTTGTAAAGCTCAAACTAAGTTCATTAGAGAGAAGGAGTCGAGCAAGCTAGTAAGAGCCGAGCAAGTTCTAGTTAATGCTGAGTAAACTTCAGATGCCAAGTGGTGCCGAGTAGAATCAAGTGCCGAACAAGTTCAAGTGCCGAGTAAGTTCAAGTGCTGAGTAAGTTCAAAGTGCCGAGTAAGTTCAAGTGCCGAGTAAGTTCAAGTGCTGAGCAAGTTCAAGTGCTGAGCTGGTATAGGTGCCGAGTAACACAGAGGTGCCGAGCACTAGTAACTCAATAATGTCGAGTTGCTGCATTATTTAGGAAATCGAAGATTCGCCAGATCTAAGCCGACGAGGTTGTTATCTAGAAATCTGTGAATTAAAAGGAAGATAAGAATGATGAGTTGCTGGTATAGAACACCATGTAGAACATTTTTAAGATACAACTAGCGAAGTTTCAAGAAGAAAACAAGATATGGGGTAGATACATTGTATCCTACCTAATCAATTTTGAAACTCTAAAATTGAAGAGGGAGAATTGAGCGGCAAAGGCAAATCAGACTTCTATATAGGAAGACATAAGTTAATAAGAGAAAATGAGAGCAAGAGGGGATAGAAGGAAAACGAGACGGTGGTCAAGCATAAAAGCATGAAATGCTGAAGAATGTGCCTAGGAGAAGATAGCACAAAAATTCTATTTGTATAGATGACCACAAAGGTGATTGCATTGATAGAATGAGTTAGAAGACTCAAGGAGATGAAGCTTGAGAGGAAGACAAGCAGTCAGAGTAAAGAGATTAAAGCCAAGCATAAGGATTGAACTAAAAGTGTGATTTGAAATCTGCAAAGTATGTTGTAAGTTATATTAGATCAAAAGACCATTATTGTTACTTTCTAGCAATTGTAACTGTAAGTCTAAATCCTATGGACTTAGGTTGGTTTAACAGCCATTAGAAAAATCCTTTAACAGGGTGACATTCGAAGTGAATGTTCTAAAGACCTTTAACCAGGCCCATTCCTAATAGTTTGGTGAAATCCTCTAACAAGGTCACATTTAACAGTGTGTTGTAAGCCTTTAACAGGGCAAGCTTTTAACAAGGAATCACTTTAGAAGAGTGACAATCAAGTAGCATGTTACTGGTGGTTTTTCCCAAATTGGGTTTCCACGTAAATCATTGTGTCATGTGTTGATCTTGAATGTTTTATCTTTGCATGTTGATTTACTGTAACTTGCTTATATGATTGATTTAAGTTTGAACAGATGAAAAGGGTATGGATTCATTAAAAGTATTAAAAAGGTATGAATAGGGCATTTGGACCTTGAATAACTGATTCACCCCCCCCCCCCCCCCCCCCCCCTCTCATTTATTCTAAAGAATTCTAACAATTGGTATCAGAGCCTGACTGCTGATTCAGTTTAAAGGGACTACTAGCAGAAAAGATCAAAATGCCAAAAAGAGAAGTTCCCAAGCTGAACAAAGACAACTTTGTTTCATGGAAAAGTTTGATGAAGCTACATCTTGGATCCATAGGAGATTATGCCCAAAATTCAATTGTCACTGAACATGTAGATCCAACAGGTGCTCCTACTGCAAAAGACATGAAAAACAAACAAGAACACAATTAGACAATGTTGGAAATTGCATCTGCACTCAGCTATGCTGAATTTGATGATATCAAAGGATGTGACACTGCATTCAAAATGTGGAAAGCACTATCAGACATCTATGGAGGAGATCAGAATGTACAAAGAGCAAGAAGAGAAAGTCTCAGAGGAAAGTTTGACGACATGAAAATGGAGGAAAATGAGAATGCTGCTCAGTATGGTGCAAGAATAAAGGAAGTGGTAAGTGCAATAAGATGCTTCAATGGTCAACTGGATGAGGATACTGTTAATAGTAAGTTCTTAAGAACCTTGCTCCCTATCTATGCTATTAGAGTATCAGCAATACAAGAACTAAGATGCATACCAGGAAATAATCTAAGCTTTGAAGGTATAATATGTAGACTCACAACATTTGAGTTATCTAACTTTGACAACTACAAACCTGAAAATGTTGAATCTACTTTTAAGGCAAAGTTATCACTAAAAGATGCGGAACAGGTAAAATCAAAGAAAGGAAGAAAAATGAAGTATGTATCTAGTGACAGTAGCACTGATGAGGAAGATGTGAAACAATTGGAAGCATTGCTCACTAGAAGATTTCATAGGGGCAAAGGAAAATTCAAAGGTAAGATTCCTATCATCTGTTTCAATTGCAATGAAGTAGGTCATATTGCCACAAGATGTCCATAGAAAAAGGATTCCAAGGAAAGCAATAAATACAAGAACATAAGAGATGATGAAAAAAGAGATTACAAAGAAAAAGGTAAGAAGTGTTATATTGTTGAAGAAAATTCTGATGAGAATGATGATGAAGTTTTTTATGTAGCCATGAAGGACCAATCTGATGAAGAAGAAGCCATAGCACTGGCGACTTGTATAAACAAGAATGACAGATGGATCATAGACAGTGGATGCTCACATCACATGATAGGAGACAAAAGTAAGTTTGTCAACTTTACTCAGTATGATGGAAATAGTGTTAGATTTGGTAATGATGCTCCATGTCAAATCAAAGGAAAATGTTCCATTAATCTCACAGAATAGATTTCATGTGATAATGCACACTATGTTGAAGGATTAAACTACAATTTACTGAGTGTCTCATAGTTAGGCAATATAGGTTGCAAAGTGGAATTTGGAAACAAAACTACAAAAATCTATGATACTGATGGTAAACTAATAGGAAAAGGAGATCAAACAAAGAGTAATTTGTTTTACCTTGATATGGATGATGCTTTTTGTCTATTTGCAAAATTTGATGATGAATGGTTATGGCATAGAAGATTATGTCATGTCAATTTTGATAATCTAGTCAACATCAGTAAAATGAAGAAAGTTAGAGGTCTACCAAAACTGAAAAAGCCTGATAATATCATGTGCAAACAATGTCAGCTAGGAAAGATGACAAAATCAAGTTTCAAAAGAAAGAACTATACATCTAAAGAGACACTTGAGTTAGTTCACACTAACTTATGTGGCCCAATGGAAATACAAAGCTATAGAGGAGATAAATACATAATGCTATTTGTTGATGACTATTCCAAGATGATGACTGTTATGTTCTTAAAAAAAAAATCTGATGCTTTTCAAATGTTTAAATGGTATGTGGCCAAAGTTGAAAAGGAAACTAGAAAAAGCTTGAAATGCCTATGATCAGATAGAGGTGGTGAATTTACATCAAATGAATTCGAGATATTCTATAATGACAATGGAATCAAAAGACAAACGTCAGCCCCTAGAACTCCCCCACAGAATGGAATTGCTGAGAGAAGAAATAGATCTTTGATTGACTATGCTAGAACATTAATGATGGAAAAGAATGTTGCTCTAAAATACTGGAGAGAAGCTGTAAGTGTAGCTATTCATACACTAAACTGAGTACAAGTCAAGAAAGGTACAAATACAACACCTTTTGAATTATGGTATGGTTACTCACCCAATGTAAAACATTTCAAAGTGTTTGGTTGAAAATGTTTTATCCTGAAGGATACTAGAAATGGAAAATTTGATGCAAAAAGTGATGAAGGTATATTTCTTGGTTACTCCACTAGAAGTAAGGCATATAAGTGTTTGAATGTTAACACTAACAAACTTGTGGAAAGTGCAAATATAAATTTTGATGAGCACACAGAAGTCCAAGCTGAAGAACCAAAGAAAATGGAAGAATACAAAACCTTTTTATATTGTTATGAAGGAATGACTGCTGATGAGGATGATGACAATCAAATCAAAAATCAACAAGTGTCAGTTTCAGCCAATTCACAACCAGTGAATGCCAAGTTGCATTCAGAAGCCGAGTTACAAAATGAAGAAAATGCACAATATAATTCTGAAGACAGTACACATAATGAAGAACAACCTGACAATGAAGTGCATAGTGATCCTAAATCCGAAAGATCAAACTTGGAAAAAAGGATAGAGCCAAGATTATCCAAATATGTAAAAAGACATCACCCTGCTGAACATATAATTGGTGAAAAAGATGCAAGACCAATGACAAGGAATAGACTAAGACATGAATCATGTCTGATCAACAAATCTAAACCCAAGACAGTATATGGTGCATTATAGGATGATGACTGGTATAAAGCTATGGAAGAAGAAATTAATCAAATAAGGAAAAACAAAACCTGGAGTTTGGTTCCTAGACCAACTAACAAGAATGTGATTGGTACCAAATGGGTATTCAGAAACAAACTAGATGAGAATGGTGAGATTACTAGAAATAAAGCCAGATTAGTATGCAAGGGTTATGCTCAAGAAGAAGGAATAGATTATGGAGAAACATTCGCTCCTGTTGCTAGAATGGAAGGAGTAAGAACTTTACTTGCATATGTTTCCTACAAAGATTTCAAAGTCTATCAGATGGATGTAAAATCTGCCTTCTTAAATGGTATACTAGAAGAAGAAGTCTACATCAACCAGAAGGATTTGTTGATGAGAACAATAGGGATATGGTGTGTAAGCTACATAAAGCACTCTATGGCTTAAAACAAGCACCTAGAGCATGGTATGAGAGACTTCACAAGTATCTAGTGCAAATTGGATTTGAAAGAACTGATGATAACATCAACATGTACATCAAAGCTGAAGAAGGTAGAGACATTATTGTATCTGAAATTTTTGTGGATGACATAGTATTTGGTGGTAAGGAAGTACTTTGCAAAGACTTTGCTGACAGAATGAAACATGAATTTGAAATGTCTATGTTTGGAGAAATCAATTTTTTTGTTGGATTGCAAGTACACCAACTTAAACATGGAATATTTGTTACACAATCAAAGTACATCAAAGAAATTCTTAAAACGTTTGGATTGGAGGAATCCAAACCAGTAAGCACGCCAATGGCCATAGGAAATAAGCTGTCCAAAAATGATGAGTCAACTGAAGTCAATCAAACAATGTACAGATCCATGATTGGAAAACTACAATATGTTGTGCATAGTAGACCAGACATAGCATTAGCAGTTGGAATAATGGCTAGGTTTTCAGCTAATCCTAAAGAAAATTATCTCATAGCAGTAAAAAGAATAATGAGATATCTCAAAGGGACTAATGATTTTGGTCTATACTGCAAAAAGAATGGAAAATTTGAACTCAATGCATATACAGATGCAGACTGGGGAGGAAACATTGATGACAAAAAAAGCACAAGTGGAGGTGCATGATTTCTAGGCAAAAGGTTGGTTACCTGGACTAGCAAGAAACAAACTGTATATCCCAATCCACTGTAGAATCAGAATATGTGGTAGCTGCAGTCAATTGTACAAACATTGTATGGCTCACACATCTATTGAATGGAATGAAAGAAGAAGTAACAAAATCGGTGATATTCTATTGTGATAATACAAGTGCTATAAACATATCCAAAAATCCAGTGATGCATGGAAAAACCAAGCATATCGCAATCAAGTATCATTATGTCAGAGAATTAGCAGAAGACAAAAAAGTGAAGTTGGAATATATTCACACAAAGGAACAAACTGTAGATATCTTCACGAAACCATTGCCCAAGGATGGCTATGAATATCTTAGAGGCAAATTGGGGGTCATACCCCTAACCCAAGCAGTTTAAGGCAACAAGGAAGCTGCCTTGCATCAATAGGAATAAATCATTGAAATATTAATAGGTTGATGTAAAGGATGACAGCAGGTACAGAAACTCCAAATTAGTCACAAGCATGGTGACAGAGGGAGAAAATCAACAAGAATCCAAAGCTTATATTTTGCATGATAAAAATGCTACATCTTTCGCATTTATGTCAAAGAGGGAGAAATATGTAGGGAAACTGATCAATGCAAAGAAAGAGGGAGATACATATATATATATATATGAAAGAGGGAGATATATGAGATCAGTAGTGAAATACAGCAAGACAACGCATACAATCTTGGTGGTAACTGAATTGATTACTTGATCAGTTTGGTTTGCCATCAATGCCAAAGAGGGAGATTGTTGGAAATGATTGAAATAATTATAAGAAAAGTTGAGGGAGATTGTTGGAATAAAATATGGAACTAGTAAAGAATGTCCTCAATCATTGTTTTGTCATTGATGTCAAACTTGCTACTTGCAGGGATGACAATTGCTTTAGTGATCCAAATACTATCAATTAGTTGATTGTCAAGGTGGAGGCAATTAATAAGATGTAACTAAAATACCTAGAGAAAGGTTGAAGTTATGATGTTGGAATGAAGTACAAGGATCAGCTAAGCCATTGATGAAAGAATGTATTTGATGACATACTACAAAGAATGGGCACACTGAAACATATCAAAGATTTAAGGTTTTAACTAAGTCTTTTGTAAAGCTCAAACTAAGTTCATTAGAGAGAAGGAGCCGGGCAAGCTAGTAAGAGCCGAGAAAGTTCTAGTTAATGTTGAGTAAACTTCAGATGCCGAGTGGTGCTGAGTAGAATCAAGTGCCGAGCAAGTTCAAGTGCTGAGTAAGTTCAAGTGCTGAGTAAGTTCAAAGTGACGAGTAAGTTCAAGTGCCAAGCAAGTTCAAGTGCCGAGCTGGTAACTCAATAATGTCGAGTTGCTGCATTATTTAGGAAATCAAAGATTCACTAGATCTAAGCCGACAAGGTTGTTATCTAGAAATCTATGAATTAAAAGGAAGATAAGAATGATGAGTTGGTGGCACAGAACACCATGTAGAACATTTTTAAGATACAACTGGTGAAGTTTCAAGAAGAAAACAGGATATGGGGTAGATACATTGTATCCTACCTAATCAATTTTGAAACTCTAAAATTGAAGAGGGAGAATTGAGCGGTAAAGGAAAATTAGACTTCTATATAAGAAGACATAAGTTAATAAGAGAAAATGAGAGCAAGAGGGGATAGAAGGAAAAAGAGACAGTGGTCAAGCATAAAAGCATGAAATGCTGAAGAATGTGCCTAGGAGAAGATAGCACATAAATTGTATTTGTATAGATGACCACAAAGGTGATTGCATTGATAGAATGAGTTAGAAGACTCAAGGAGACAAAGCTTGAGAGGAAGAAAAGTAGTCAGAGCTAAAGAGATTAAAGTCAAGCATAAGGATTGAACTGAAAGTGTGATCTGAAATTTGCAAAGTATGTTGTAAGTTATATCAGATCAAAAGACCATTATTGTTACTTTCTAGAAATTGTAACTGTAAGTCTAAATCCTATGGACTTAGGTTGGTTTAACAACCATTAGAAAAATCCTTTAACAGGGTGACATTCCAAGTGAATGTTCTAAAGACCTTTAACCAGGCCCATTCTTAACAGTTTGGTGAAATCCTTTAACAAGGTCACATTTAACAGTGTGTTGCAAGCCTTTAACAGGGCATCACTTTAGAAGAGTGAGAATCAAGTAGCATGTTACTGGTGGTTTTTCCCAAATTGGGTTTCCACGTAAATCATTGTGTCATGTGTTGATCTTGAATGTTTTATCTTTGCATGTTGATTTACTGTAACTTGCTTATATGATTGATTTAAGTTTGAACAGATGAAAAGGGTATGGATTCATTAAAAGTAGTAAAATGGTATTAATAGGGCATTTGGACCTTGAATAACTGATTCATCCCCCCCTCTCAGTTATTCTAAAGAATTCTAACAGTATGTTGTATTCATGACATTGTTTTTCATTAATGTCAACATACTGGGTATCTTGTGAATAGTGGTAGAGGTCTAGATAGAATTTGGCTTCATTTAGTTTTATGATTGAATCTCAAATTATGATCACTTGGGATAATATTCTAAATTATTTTTAGAGTCTATAGTTAAGAGTGCATATAGAAATATGAAAATAAGACCGAGTTATGATAGAATTGGTAAATGAAGCATTCAAACAGTATTTCTGGAAAGAGAATAATATTGTTGGGATTATCTCTAGTAACAAAGATGGAATATGGTTGAGGAAACCTAAAAAGATTTTGAAGAAATGTTGCCTTGATGTTGTTGTTAATCATGCAAATTTAAACAATTACCTAGTGAATAGTTATAAAGGTTGTGAGTTAGCATATTTCTTGTAATTATGATAAGATGTAATTTTATAATGTAACGTACAATTTAAAATCTTAAGTTGGTCCTATATTATCATTGAAAATTGGGAAAGGCTCAAGGCTGACTCAATAATTTGTTTTTAAGACTTAGTATAAAGGAAACATGTTTTCTTTGGTTGTAATCATCTAGTGCAGATATTGTGTAATTAGTGAGATATTTTATTGTGCAAAGATACATGTGTATGGTAAGCTTATAAGGAATTTTATTTGAAAAAGAAGTTGTTATTGGACAATGTTGATGTATACTTGTAGTATTCAATAAGGATAGACATACTCAAGCTATTTGGATAGTGGGTCCATTTATCTTTGTATCAATTGCTAACAAGGTTGACACAACTCCTAATAGTATTGGACTTTCCTAATTGGGATTCAAAGTCTCCAAATAGGGACACATATCTACGTATTATATTTCATTGCCTCATAACAGGGTCCATCCTTTCACAGGGAATATTTATATTAGCAAATCATTTTTTAGGTATCATCCCCATTGGGGCTTTCCCTTTGATCAAGGGTTTCACTAGTTAAGAGATATAATATTATTGTGTATGGTTATCTTTCTATGTTTTTTGCATCTAGTACTTACATGTTTCAAAATTAATAAGGATATTAAGAGTGATTTTAATTTAATAATTGATCTACTTCCCACACCCCCTCTAAGTTATCTTGGTGTACTTTACTTTCTAATAATTAGTGTTAGAGCATTAGGTTCTTGAAGGAAAAGATTAACATATTAAGGAGATACATGGAAAATTTTAGGAAGGAGAGTGTGAGTTTTCATGGAGTTAAGTATGATAGTTGGAAAGAGAAGATGAAGAAACACTTGCTATACATGAGCCCTATTTATTAGTTGATTACTCAATGTATGAAGGATGTGATTCAATAAGATAAGCTTTAAGGTTGTGATGAAACATAGGAAGATACATCCATGTTCAATATGCTTCATAAAGAAGTACTATTATCAGATATTCTTGAAACTAATTTTTCCCAAATAAAATATTTGATATTAGCTCATGAAATTTGTAAAGATTTACAAGGTACATTTGATGATGATAATCATGCTTAAAAGCTTAGATTATAGAATTCGATATGCTTATTTAAAGATGCTAAAATCATGCAAGATAAATATATGAGAAGTTATTTTCCTAGAGTAGCATAAATTGTTATAGGATTTCAAACTTATGGAGGAGAGAAATCAAAAGATGAAGTTGTATGGAAGATATTGAAGACTTTAACACCTGCATTTAGAATATTAAAACAAATAATAGAAAATGTTATTCCCTTAAAAATTAATTTTACAAGAGAGAATCTTCTTGGAAGACTATATTCTACAAAGATGTGGATGAGATAGAAGGGAGAATTTCCTAGAGTTGAAACTACTTTCATTGTATTGATTGTTCAACATAAGTTGACAAGGGGTGCAAGTACAAGTGGATATTCTTTTTAGTAGAAGCTAAACAAAAGTGGGTAAAGATAAGAATATTGAGGAAGGAATTCCCTTTCTTATGAAGAGAGAACCTAAAGATAAAAAATATCTTGAAGTGTTGGACTTGTAATTAATATGGTCATTATTCTACTAAATGTCCTAAGAGAGTAAAGAAGTATAAGAATACCTAAAAACCAAGAATACCCAAGGATTCTCTTTTTTCCAATGACAATGAGTTTAATCCTAGACTAGAATAATTCTTGAGTGAAAGTAATGATGAGAAAGATGAAATAGGACTTTTTACTATTAAGGAAGAAAACCTTGAAAATGATTAGAGAAGATAAAACCTTGTTATCATAAGTTGAGAAGAAGAAATATGATTATATTATTGATAGTGGTTATTCCCATTAGATGACTACATATATGAATAAGTTTGTTGAACTAAATAGCTATGATGGTGGAGTAGCTAGAGTTGGAAATAATGCAACCTATCATATAAAAGGAGAATGATCTATTATACTTGACATAAATACTAATATTGATGATGTTTATTTTGTGGATGGTTTGAAATATAATCTTTTGAGTGTTGGATAGCTAGTAGACAAGGGATATCAGTTGCATTTACATAATAGACTTGCATTATCATACACAAAGATGGTTCATCTATTTGTATTGGTAAAATGCCAAGAGGTAATATATTTTAATTGAATCCTACTTAGATGCCATACTTAGTTGCTAAGGTGGATGATTGATGGTTGTGGCACAAGAGATTTCATATCAAATTTGATAACACTGTGAAGGTTAGTACTGCATTTGCAATAAGATATTTTCCTAAGATTGTGGAACCTACTAACATAATGTGTAAGGAATGTGTAATGGAAAAATGAAAGAAAATGTCATTTCCAAGAAAGAAATATACTACACCAAAAGAGATGGAAATTGTGCACATGTACTTGAGTGGCTTTACAAAGATAAGAGAATTCTATGGTGAAAGGTATTTTATGATTATTTTGGATAATTTTTCTAGAATTCTATGATAACATTTCTTAGAGAGAAATAATAATTGTTTTAAAAGTTCAAGATGTTGACAATTAATATGGTTTATATTAGATGTTTAAGATCTAATAGAGGAAGAGAATTACTTCAAATGAGTTTAAATTTTTTGGTGAAGATAATGATATCAAGAAACTTCTTTTATCCCTAAAAACACTGAAAAAAAATAAACATCACAAAGAGTACAAATATATGATTGGTGGATTAAAATATTTGACTCACAAAAGAGCTGAAATATAGATAATGCAGTTGAAATTGTGGTAATATTTCAAGAAGATACTAAAAATACACATTATTCCTTAGAGAAAATAATTTTATAATCTTAGAAGGATACACATGGTTATGGATTTTAAAAGGAATTTGTATTGAGTTCATAAAGCCTTCTATCATACATTGTGATAGAACACATACAATGCATAGAATCCAATTTTACATTCAAAGAAAAATCATACATCTATTAAGTATCAATTTTTGAGAGGGAAATTTATAGAGATATAGACAAGATTGGAGTATGTTGGCACAAAGGAGTAGATATAAGACATATTTATATAACATTTAGTGAAGGATATATTTCAATACTTGAGAGGTATGCTTGGGATTATACCCCAAACTAATTTTGAGTGATTGATATAGCTATTGCACTAGTCCAATGATATCATGGCACTATTTATTTCATCTAGACTAGATACTTGATGCTTCCTATATTGGGGAGTATCTGTGTTTGAATTGAGTCATTAAGGACTCTTGGTAACTGGTATTTATCAATATCTTTGACACTTGATGTTATTATAGATCTTATGTAGAGAATTGACATAATGATACATTTTTCAGTGATGTGAAAAGGGGACATAATAACTCATGAAAAACATCTTTAGATATGAATGATTTCATATATCTTATGAGAGAGAATAACACATGAAGATCCTTTTTGATATGTATTTTTGGGAGAATAACACATCAAATATTCTTGTATAATGACTAATGTCAATGAGGGAGAGATCTTCTTGAGAGATTTAGATTTGATTAATGAAGAGGATTTGAAAAGATGATGATTTATGGGTTAGATTAACACCTTCTTTATGCATGATGGTTGCAATATACATGATGTTCATGGACAACATGAATGGGCAAGTAAAGGTAATAGAGACATTTGGTATTCATGAAATCTAGATGTTTTTCATCTTTTGTTGTTATCAATGCCAAAATGAGAGATTGTTAACATGAATACTAATGGTATTCCTTAGGGGGAGTATCCTAGAAGTTTAATAACCATGATTCAAATATTGTGTGTTGCATTCATGATAGATTTTGTCATTTATGTCAACATACTTGGTATTCTCTCAAGTTTGGCATAGAAGAAAATAGAGTTTGGCTTCACATAGTTTGGGGATTGAAGAACAACTTATGTGTACTCAAGATAATAGTCTAGATTATATTTAGGTGATACACCTAAGAGGGCACATGTAAATATGAAGACTGAATGAAGTTATGATGGATTTTCTAAAGGAAATGTCTAACTAGAGTTTCTTGAAAGTGGGTACTATAGTTTGGATTGTATCTCCTAAAAGAGATGGAATCTATTTGATTGGATTAGAAAGAGGTTGAAGAAACATTGAAGATGTTGTGCATAATCAAACACACTAAGAAGATCATTATTTATGAATACCGTGAGTCAATAGATTGCTTTTAATTGTAAAAAGATGTAATATTATAATATACATGTGATGTTATATCTTAAGTTGGTCCTATCTTACTATTGTTAACTGGGATATATTGAAGGCTAACTCAATCATTTTTTTAGGAGTTGGTATAAAGGAAAGATGTTTTCCTTGATTTTAATCATCTAGTGTAGATATTGTATAATCAGTGAGATGTTGTATTGTGCAAACTTACACGTGAATATCTCTTGGATAAAAGAAGTGGTTGGTGCAGTTGAAGAATAGTGAGCTTATAAATAACTATATATGGAAAATAAATTTCTATTAAAAGTGTTAATGTACACTTGTATTATGGAGCAAGGATAGTGCTAAAGCTATTTGGATAGTGGGTCCATGTTTCTTCCTATCAATTCCTAATAGGGTCGGCAAAAATCCTAAAAAGGTTGGAATTCCCTAATAGGGATTCATAGTCTCCTCAAAGGGATTCATATGTACCAATTTTATTTGATTAGACCTTGATAGGGTCCATCCTTTTATGATCACTTTAGTAACACTCTCTCTCTTTAACAATAATTGAAAAGACATTTACCCATACACTCATCTTCATGCCACTACTATCATTAGTATAGAAATTTCATCTCAATATTAAATCCTTATAGCTTCTTCTACTCATCTTTCAATGTCTTTCTCCTCACACCTTTAGGAAGCTCCTAAAGTGTGACCTCTTGTATTAATCTATAAGATATTTTGCTCATAACAATTGATGCAATGTAACATCTTTTTTTTTTTTTCTTCAAGTAGGGGAATGACTACTAACTAGCCTCTTAGATACTCAAAAGCATCCTTAGGTAGAGCCTTAGTGTATATATTAGCTAGTTGGTCTTTTATGTTCACATATTTAGGTCTCGCTTCTTTGTCTTGTACCAGCTCTCTCAAGTAACAATACTTGATCTTAATATGATTATTCTTTGTATGCACCATATGAATCTTTTATATGTTTATAACACTTGCATTATCATAATAAATCATAATTTAGGTTCAATGGTTTCTTCCTTTATGCCTTTCAAAAATTGCATAATTCATACAATGTTTGAACAATTCACTATTGTAGAAACACATTATCCCTCTACTGTAGATTGTGAAATATAGTTATGCTTCTTACTCATTCATGAAATCAATTTTCTACATAATAAGAAAGCTCATCCACTTGTGCTCTTTCTCTCATCAACATTTCCTTCCTAATCAAAATCTTTGTAAACTTTTAGTTAATATTTGTCACTTCTCTTGTACCATAGGCCATGGTCTTCTCTTCCTTTGAGGTATCTCAATATTCTTTTTAATACCATCATATTATTCTTGTTGGGATTAGTAGAGAGTCTAGAAATAATTCTAATAGCTAATATAGTATCAAATATTCTATGTACAACATAGTGTAGTTATCCAATCATTGACATGTGCAAAGTTTGATTCACCTAAGTAAAATCATCATTCTTTGGAAAATTGTGTCTAGTCACCTGAAGTGTCCCAGCTGGTCTTGAGTCTTCCATACCAAAATTATTCAAGATTCAGTTGATATACTTTTATTGAGTAATAAAAATACCCTCATTCATTTGATATAATTGAAAACCAATGAAGAATTTATCTCTCCAAAGATTGACATTTCAAACTCCTTTATCACTTGATCAACAAATGACTTGTTTAATGAGTCTTTTCATCCAAAAAAGATTTAATCAATGAAAAATTCAGCTAGCAATATTGTATTTTCATTGTCACTTTTGAGATATAGATTGGTATTGTCATTAGTTCTTACAAAACCAATTTTCACCAAATAATTGTGTAACATTTCATACCATGCTCTAGGGGTCTTCTTTAAACCATATAAAGCTTTGTGTAACTTACATACCATATCATTTTTGTTTGGATCAAAAAATCCTTTAGATTATTTAATGTAGACTTCTTCAACTTGAATTCCATTCAAAAATGCAAAATTTTCTTCCATTTGGTACACCTTGACTCATTTGAAAGAAAAATATGCAAGAAAAGTTATTACTTCTTGATCCAATCTTCACTTTGTAAAGAATCTTTGACAAATTTAGGTTCAAAATTAGATAATAAGAATGTATCATTCTTCAATCTTCTTCTTGTCATGACTCCTAAATATAAAATCTCCAATTATTTGATCTACTATGTGATTTCTTTCCTCATACTTTTTCAATACAAGTTCAGTTCTTGGTTCTTCTAGTTGTTATTTACTAGATTCAGTATATTCAACATCTTCTATTCTCTCTAGCTACAACTCAACTTCCCTTGTCTATTGGTTTGTAGTCACAGTCTATAACTTGACTCCTCTAGCATGATACTTGCAAACTACTAATGCTTGACAATGCTCTTATGTATAACCTTGAAAATGCCTTTCTACTAATGCTTGACTAACACCTTTTTATGGTTGAAGTAAGTTGATAGGTTCACCTTCAAATATGTAGACACAATTTCTATAATCTTAAAGTTCATTCATGCATTATTCTTTAATTTTCTCTATAAAATCATCAACTCTAACATTTGCACTTTCCAAAATTTTGTTAGTGTTAGAATTCAAACACTTATAAGCTTTTCTCTTAGTGGAATAAATTAAGAATATACCTTTATCACTTTTTGCATCAGGTTTACCTTTTCTTGGATCTTTCAATTTATGATTTTCTTCAAAAGACTTTAAAATAATTTGCATTTGGAGAATATCCATCCTAGAGTTTAAAAGGTTCTTTGTTTGTTTCTCTCCAAAACTTCTATAAAATGTTCTTTTCCATAATTAATGTTCTTTTACAATCAATAATTGATCTATTCCTTCTCTTAGCTATATTAGTCTGTGGCGGTGTCCTTAGTGTACTCATATTCCTTGTCACTGTAAGATATGTTGAACTCATATGAAATGAATTCACCACCTCTTCCTAATCTCAAACATTTTAGACTCTTACCTGTTTCTCTCTCCACTCTAGCAAGATACAACTTAAACATTTGAAATTGTAATAATTTTCCTAAGGCAATAATTCAACACCAAGATCAAGAATGTCAATAGATAGCACAAGAGAGACTAATGATGATCAAAGGAGAATCTCAATAATGATAAAAATTGATAATTGATATCAAATGATTGGATAATTGGATGAATACATCATAGAAGTGTCTGTATATAAAGGCATCTAGAATGACTAGGAGCCAACAAAGAGATAAACATCACAACTAAGCACATGTCCACCATGAGTGGATTATCCTCCATTGTGCATGAATGGATGTACAACAATGTGAGGATAAGAATACCAAGGTGTATCTCGTAAAGAGATGTAGTAGACAACATGTGCTCAACTAGAGTGCAAACACATGTGTTGTCTACATGACAACTCAGATGAATATGCAAAATCCTAGGTGTCTACATGACAACTAATATGCTAATGCATTAAACTAAGTAAACATAAGTAAAGTGTAAATAGTAAATACTTATTTACACCAACAAAAATGAATCAAATTTTCCTATAAGAAACTTCATAGTCATCATTTTAGAAAATTCATTAAAAAAGGAAGAAGTATTTATCAGCATAATAGCTTTGTATTCCAATAGGACTACATAAGACAGTGTGAACCAATGCTAAAATATAATCAAAAGAATAGGTATTCCTCTCAAAACTAGACTTTATCATTTTACCCATTTGACATTGTTTGCACATCACTTTATTAGGTTTTCTTAATCTAGGTAACCCTTTAAATATTTTCAGTTTACTAATACTTACCAAGTTTTCAAAGTTCACATGAAATACTCTTATGTCATAGCCAAATATCTTCATTTTGTACAAAGATACCTACATCTCTAGAGTGGTCTAGATAGAACAACTTACCTCTTCTTTTCTTTCCACTTGCAACTAGTTCACAGGTAGCATCATAGATCTTTTTCTTCTTGTTCTAGAAATTAACTTTGTAACCCAAAGTTATCAACTGTGTTATAGTCAACAAGCTATATTAAAAACCATCATCTTGATATGCATTATCGCACTCGAGCTTTACATTCAGTTTAAATGATCACTAGTGATATAATGTGATAAATACTATCAATTATCCATCTATCATTTTGACTAACATGTCAGAGAAATGCAATATTCTCATCTTCATTAGAATCATCTTTAATTGCAACATAAACAACTTCTTTGAATGACAATTATGAAAACTACTATCAAACTCTTCAGAAATATAGAAAGATTTCCTACCTTTGTCTTTGTAGTCTCTAATGTCTATATTTCTTCTATCATCTCTTCTTCCTTTATACTTGAAATATTTCCTTTCCTCTTTGTCATATTTTTCAGGGCATCTAGTAGTGATATGATCAACTTTTCTAAATGTAAAACTAATAATAGGAAGTTTACCTTTGTATTCAGTTTTTCCTCTATGAAGTATTCTTTCCAACAATGCTTTAAGTTCATCAAGGTCATCATTAGATCCACTATCACTTTCAATATATTTACTTTTCTTCTTTTTCTTATGTCCATCGACGGTTAGTTGTGCATTCAATGTAGATTCAACATTAGCATGGGAGAAATTATCAAAATTTGATTATTTAAATATATCAAGTCTACGAATCAGACTATCCAAGGTCAAATAATTACTAGGTTTACATCTCAGTTGTTTAATTGCAAATATTCTGATTCCATAGATAGGAAATAATATCCTCAATACCTTACTTAAGATAGTCTCATTAGATACATGTCCTCCATCTCCTTTGATATTATTCACCACTTCTTTGATTTGGCCATAATACTATGCAATATTCTCACATTCTTTCATTCTCATTTCATCAAATTTTCCTCTTAATATTTTTGTGTTAGATTTTAACATATTCTTCTCTCTACCATCGATTTTGGCCAACTTGTCCCACATTTTCTTAGTAGTGGTGCATTCCTTCACATTATCAAATTCTATAGAACCAAGGGATGTTGAAAGTTCAATAATCATTCAGTTGTGCTTCTTCTTCTCTTTAATTTATTCAATTATCATAGTTCTAGGAAACTCAATGTATTCATTTTCCAAGTATTAGGATGTGAAATCTCCAACACTAGGTAAGTGCAATCTCATCAGCCTTTTTCATTGTTGGAAGTTGTTCTTGTTGAGCTTAGGTACCTCTCTTTGTTACATTTTGATCTATGGCTTGATTTCTTAAAACTTTCTTGAAAAACACCAATACTGTGATGCCAAATATATTAATAAATCTCATATACCCACTGAATATCTATAGCATATCATGATAAATCCAATATTTCATGAAATTACTTAACTCTATGTCTCTATATGTTTCAAATTATAGTAAATAAACTACTATAAAATATAGCATGCAAAATAATAACATCCTTAGATGAAAATAACGTTTTGACACTACAATTTAACATGGAAACTCAATTTAGGAAAAAACACCAAGTAACATGCTACAAAATTTTCACTCTTCTGAAGTGAGCTTGGTTAAGAGCCAACCCTATTATATTTTATACAACAAACTATTGAATGTGTCCTTGATAAAGGATTTAATCACCCTATTAGGAGTGTCCTTGTTAGAGGACCTTAGAACATTCCATTAGAGTGTCACCTTGATTAAAGGATTTAAAAAATAACTATTAAGTCAACCTTGATAAAAGGATTTTGGATTGATACAATCATTAAAATGTAAGAGTAGGTTTTATCTATAAAATAAACCCCAATTTGAAAATTTAGATCTCCATTAACTCATTTGTTGGTTTAGCTCCATTGACATCTACATCACTAATCTTCTTGACATCTCCTCAAGCAATCAAACTTGACAAATTATTCACACTTCACCTCTTATAATCTCCTTTTAGTATCTTCTTCTCAAGATCCCCGATCAACAAAGAACCAATTTTTTTAAAATTCATTCCTTACTCCCCCTTAAATATCTAATTTTAATCTTTTTCCACTTAAACATCACTTTTGATATTACGGTTAGGTAATATTCATCAAATCCTTCCATCCTTCAGTTCTCTTTCTTCTTCTAGAAACTTCTAGTAAAATCCTTTCTTTTGATCATGTAAAAACCTCTCTCCATGCATTAAATATGTCATCTCTTTAATACTTATATTTTATATGCTTTATCTAATTATAAATCCCATTTGTATCGGCCTCAAAATTAAATCTTTCTCAAGATATATCATTTTCCATCATTGGGCAATCACTGTGTTCTCTAACTTTTTCATCACTCTATAACTCACTAATCACTATACTTTCTTATTTAGTGTCAACATGCTCACTCTCAAATAGCTTCTTGCTCATTCCTACATTCCTTCATATACTTTTTTCGGCAATAACCAACACTTTGATTAAATTTTTTTGTTCAAAGTCAACTTAATTTTCTTAATCTTTTTCTTCTATCCCTTAATTTAGCATGCAATATTGATAGTCAGTCAAGATTATCCTTATTGCTTGTTTCAACTCTTGTCTTTATCCAAATTTCTTCTTTAATTATTCTATTGATTGAACAATAACTTATATTGTCAAGGACTAAATTATCAAGTGCCCATTTTATTTCTATGACACTCAACACATCTCAACTCAAGCTTTCAGTAGGTCATGAACTCTTCTTTTCAAATCCTCTTCGTCAATCAATTGATATGGAACTCTACACTATTAATAAAATATCTATCTATTATGCTTGACAACATAACAATTTCTCCAATCGTATCTTCTGATGAATTAGTATATATGATAAAATAATATTGATTTGATCATATTACATGATATGATGTAAAGTTAAGATGACAAACAAGAAAGTTTTTTTTGTTGGTAAAAGAAGAAGTTAAAAGGCTAAAAGGAGAAGATAGTTTAACTAAGAAAGCCTGGATGTTACCACATGAGAAAAGTGATAACCTAGTATATTTTCAACTAGTTAATGACAAAGTTCAACAAAGAAAGAGAATATTTTGGTAAAAGAAGAATATTCTATAGAATATTGAGTAAATGATGACATCAAGTAAAGATCTAGACTATTCTACATTACTCTCACATGAGTACAAAGTTAGTTAATGATTGAAACAAACAAAGAAACATTAGATAGTGAATATTTGAAGGATGTTTAGTAATCAAGAATGAAGAACATAGTATGAGATTAAAATATTATCTTAAGTGTCTCGATTCAATGTTTTTAAGCTAGAAAGATTGATCAACAATTTTCATTAAGAAGTAAAATACAATGAATGCAATTCAAAGCAACAAAAAGTTGTCTATATAAAGAAGATAAAATAATGTGAATATTGTCTGTCAAGTCATTGATAAGGTGCCGATAATGTTGCTAAATAAATTAATCATATTGAGGAGATTTGTATTGTGAATTGAAGTGAAGTGAAGAGTAGATGTGATGGTCAATTATCAAAGGAAATATATATGTGATAGACTGATCATTATAGAATAATAAGGTCTAGATGGTCTTTGGTAAAAATCCTCTAATAAGGTCACACATAGAAAATGTACTTATAGCCATTAATAGTGCTGGCTCTTAACTTAGCCCACTTTAAAATAATTAAATTGCTTTGGGTGACTAGTCATACATGGCTTTTACCATAACTAGGTTTCAATGTTAAAAATAATTATTACTTTTACTTTTGTAATTCATTTAATGAAGATAGTATTGGGAATATAGTATAAATTTATTTAATTGCATAAAGTTAATAAAGTTGTTCTCCTTACTAATTTGATTTGCTGACAATTTTAAGTTATTATAAGTGTGGTAAATTGGTTTAAAGAGTTTGAGGATAATTAATTCATCCCCTCTTAGTTATCTCATGTTAACACCGCAAAATAATCTAAACATGGGACATGAGTAATTGACCCAAAATAGAGATGCATTGCATCCCTAATTTCCCATGAGGAGTGCACTCTAACCCTTATTAGATACTGGAAAGCTTCATCCCTATCAAATAGGGTCCAAAACCTTGGGGTCCCAAAATATGTCCAAGATCCTAAAAATTAGGTATAAAACTTGAGATAATGTTGTTTCAGTGGGGAGAAGAGATTCTGAGTGATTGAATGTAGGAGATTTGAAGAGGATCAATTAGGTAGTGAGATGATACCTTGATCTTTTTTCCTTGAAAATGAGAGATTTAAAGAGCACCAATTAGGTATTATCCAAATTCTACCTAGGAGAAGGAGAAGAAAAAATAAGAAAGAGGAGAAATACAAATGAATGACGATCATTAAATAGGTGTTAAATCATAATTAAATTGAGTTTATTCCATTTTAAGACAATAAAATTAGCCCATACTTTAGTGAGAGTGTGGATCAACCCACACTCATGGTAAAGTACAAGAAGAGAGGAATATGGAAAATCTTAACAAGATAGAACATAACCCAGTCAATGGGAATAATCCACCAAGAATAAGGTTCCAAAATCCACATTCAAGAACAAGGATGCTAAAGAAAAAGCAAAAAAAAACCAACAGATATAAATACAACATAGACTTAGTACTAAAAAACACAAATCAACTGGTGAAAGGGACGTCAATAGAAAAATTGTCTCATCCACTAATATCATATTTGGAAAGATCTCACAAGAGTATAAATAAAGACATAATAAATGTAAGAGAAACATCATTAATTAATATAGCTCCATGATCTATCTCTACTAACATGAGAGAGAGAGAGAGAGAGAGAGAGAGAGAGAGAGAGAGAGAGAGAGAGAGAGAGAGAGAGAGAGAGAGAGAGAGAGAGAGAGAGAGAGAGAGAGAGAGAACACTCCCTCACCTAGTAGATTGTTTACCCTACTATCAATCACTAGATAAGTTGCCTATAAAAGATGGTGTTAAATAGTCTAAAAAGGTGGTAACCCACTAGTAAATCCACCAAAGTTCCATCCATAGATCAAAATTCTTTGTATCACCTTGATATTATCCTTTAAAAATACATTACCCATGTATGGGACTTAGGATGTCATTATTTAATGTGTTATCTATATATATGAGATTTAGAAGGCTTGTATATGTTACCCATACATAAGATTTAGCATGTATGTCTCGATGCATTGCCCTTTTATGGGACTTAGAAAGATGGCATAGGTTAAAAATATAGAATATTGCCATATGTGCTTGTGCTTCCAAAAGAGAGACAAAGTAACAATTCATAGACTTGACAATAACATAGAAAGTATACCAAAGCATCTAGGAATAAAAATTACTATAATCCATGGTCAAAACCCATATTGTCTACCCAATGAGAGAAAAAAAATATGTATAAGGAACACATATATATGCCCCCATCCTTACAATATATGTATAATAGACATGAGAAGGAAGATAAATGGGATACTTACTACACAAAAAAAGTAGATATCCTTAAAGTAATAATACATACTATATTCATAACAAAGGGCCTTAAGCCTTTACAATCTAAGAACATAGAAAACCATGAAAAAGATATATCACTAATGAAAAGAGGATCCTCAAAAAGGGATAAATCTTAATGAGAATATGTTTACCTAAGAGGCCTTCTTGATTTAGATAATATCTATACGAAAAGGAAGAGTGAGAGAAAACAAATAATGCACCTATTCCTCCACCTATATAGGTGAATATGGATCCTTGGATGAAAGATAATAATACCCAAGCAAGAGAAACTGTATATAATAGGAAAACCTTTACTCGATAAAGATGATGTGGTGACTTATGAAATAAAATTCCTGCAAAAGAGAGAATCAATAGCCAAGAAATAATTATTTAAAAATAAAGAATAGTGTCACATAATAAAAACATTTACTCAAGCCTTTAAGGAGATTAGATCCTTAGAGAAAAGATATAAAATTATATAAAAGAATCCTTGCCTCATAAGGGTGAGAGAATAAATCTATAATGGGTTATACACCAAAGTATCAAAGGATATAAGGATGAGTTTTAAGTAAAAACTGATAGTCATGCAAATTTATTTTTCCTCATGTCCAAATATAAGTATTATAAAGCTACACCATAGAGAGAATAAAAGAAAGAAATGACACCATAGGATAATAAATTTTAAATAACATAGGATTCTACAAAAGATATTAGATATGAATTTATAAATGAGAGTTGAATGAAAGAATTATCGAAGTCATGAAAAGACATTTCCTACACAAGAACACAAGGTCATGCATGTAACAAAGAAATACACACCCATAGATTAGAATGTTCCATAAAACAATATAGATCTATAGGTAAATAGAGTAAATGCATGAAAATACATCATTATAACAACTAAAGAACATCCTATAAACATAAGAAAGATAGTGAAGAAAAAAATAGACACCCATTTAATCAAAAGAGATGTAACATATAGAGATAATGCATTTAAGTAGGAAAAGAAGAATGTTAGCATGCAATGACAAAATGTAATCAACAAGAGAAAACTGTAGGTAGACACAAGAAGAAAGAAATGCATTTCCCAAGAGAGGAAATGGATTCAACAAAAGGTAAGAAAGAAAGGATAACAAGCACCTTCTTCCATAAATGATTTCATAAAATTCCTATGTATAGGAAACATAATGGATTCCTAGAAGGAAAGAGAATAAAGATTTCTTTCCACATTGTGAATGAACAATGTAAGAAAACCTACTAAAAGGTTCATAATATGTATTATGAAATAGTAGGGAATCTATTCAAATAGGTGAGAGGAAAGACTATGTGAAATTATGAGTAAATTATAACACCTCACATATATAACAAATAATTTCTAAAAAAGCCTTTTCATTAATATAAAAATGAAAAATGATACAATAAAAAAGCATGTGAGAATCATTATAGTAAACATAACATGAAAATTTGAAAAGAGCATCTTTAAGAGAAATGCCTAAAAAAATTGGTTCAGCAACTAGAACTTTAATACACACCTATAAGGCCAAATTTTTATGAGTATCCAAATAATCAAGATTAGGAGTAGGTAAGAGAAGATGAAAGGAGGTTTTATAGGATATTCTTGCAATATTTTAGAAGGAGAATAACAAAGGCCATGCTTATCTAACATAGGATATGTATGAGTAGAGTTTTTAATACAATGTTTATTAATACTAAGTCCTAAGTAATTGTAAACTTCTTTAGTAATCATGTAATATCCTTTAGTATAGTCATGCTTAAAATCTTTAATGGGAGGATAATTTTTACTAGAATCATGAGAAAAGGTAGTATAAGGAATAATTTTATAGGAGGATATATAAAAGGAGATTGTCATTTCCCCTTGAGATCATCATGAGTAGGAAGAGGAAAAATAGATTCATCAAGGAATGTTGTAAAATAGTGATCATGAACTAATGTTTGAACTTGAACATACATTTGAAAAGTCCTAGGAGATGAACAAGGAGAAGGTGGATTAGGAGGGTTAGGAGGATTATTAGGGGCATCATAAACTAAGGTTCTCACATAATTCAAAGAAGAAATAAGCCAACCACACAAAGACCTAACCATGGATATGAAAGAAGGAACATATGTGTTTTTTAACTTCATGATAATATAAGAAATAAGGCCATGAAAAGCCATAAACACTGTGAAAAGAATGAAACTCTCATATACATTATAAGTTCTATAAAGAGATATTGTGATGCCCTGCTCAAAGATCCTTTGAACAAAGATAGATAAAAGGAAAATAATTTTTCATTTTTAAAACAAGTACAAATGCACATGATAATAAACATGCTAAGATCACAAAGATCACAATGGAAGACTTAACCAACTAATCCAACCATCCAACGACCTCCAAGCATTAGTACCTACCAACACACTCAAACCAACTAAGAGAAAGAGACAAAGATATGAAACCTAGAATTTCCAATCTGTCAAAGTCTAGAAAAGTGCTCAATCCAGAAGGGTACTCAAAATACCTAAACACATTTTTTCAAAAATAGTGAAGATACCCCCTATTTTCTATGTGAGGAAACACAATCTTCTAGACACATGTGAGAGAATACTTCTTTGCACGAGGAAGTACCTCTTCACATGAGGAAGTCCTTTGCTGTGTGCAAGAAACTACTTTCTTGCACAAGACAACACAAATCCTATGTGAGGAAATACTAAGGTTGGCTAGCAATTGTCTCAGCACTAAGGATAAGGCTCTCACGAGAGAAATCTTGCCTCCATGTGAGTGAATAACATGCCTTGCACAAGAGATTACAATCTTGCATGAGAATTCACCATGCTCCATGTGAGAGAATGCAATCTTGCATGAGGAAACCCTTCTTTGTCATGAGGTACGACAATAAAAAAATGGGATGTGAAAGATGAAGTGAAAAGTAAAACAATTCCTCGACATCAAGGAGGATCAGATCCATTGAATTAAGGCTTGCACAGTTGAACACATAAAAACACAAGATGACATATATCACAAAGGAAAAACAACTATCCATCTAATCCATAGCAGCATATGAAAGAACATGCAAGAACCAACATCACAATGTACATACATGGCTCATAAACCAAACATCATGTGAAGGAAATCATTACACACCTAAAAATTGTACTTGGTTCCTCCCAATCATAATTACATCATGAGACTAGAAATTTTTAGAGTAAATAATTAATTAATTATTAATTATTAATTCTATTTACTTAAGATTAGTTAGGTTAATGCATTTATTTAATATTTTGTATTTAATAGTTATAGTGGTTAGTTGCTGACAACACACAAGTTTTTTCCCTTCTAGCATGTTCCACCTTTTTGTGGATGCTTGGTTGTCAACCTTATCTTCTACCAGTTTCCAGCTTGTTCTACAAGCTTCCATGAGGCCTTTATATTTGGTCTCTCTCTCATTATAAACACAACTCATTATTGTATTATATTGTAAATACAATTTCATTATTTTGCATTATTTCTCTCTTATGTCCATTTAGGGTTTTTCCCTAGCTCCATGCTCATCCTTCCTTGGCTTCCCTTTGACAGGTTATTTGCATGCAGATGATCTTGGGCATCTTCAAAGTTGGATTTCATCAACTCCAACGTGGTATCAGAGCTTCCCTACTACTGATTGGTTGAAGAATTTTTGAAGCCTTGATTTGGAGTTACAAACCCTAATTTGTTTATGCATTTTTCTTCAAATCAAGGGTAGAGAACTTTTTTGAAGCATTTTAAGTCTAAATAGACACTACCATTGGATCCGAAAGGCCATTTTCAGTCAAGATTCATATAAAACATTCTAATTTTTGAGACAGAGCTCCAAGAGGCAAATTTTTTTGGTTGTAGGCTGTCGTAGGAACTGTATGAATATTTTTGACAATTTTTTTTTAAAAAAAATTGTGTAGAGTGTGCCATCATGGCTCTGCCTAGTGGCCACTGTGGAGCTTCCTGTGCTCCTCCTGTGCCCCACTACAACAGACTGTGCCACCTGCCCTCCTCCTGACCCCAACCTCTGCTTGCGCCTTAGTTGTCATTGGTGTGCCACCTTTTCCCTCTGCTCCGCCGGCTGTTTTAGCTCATCCACCACTAGACTTTCACCACCTTTGCCAACATTTTCAGCCCATGAACCCTCTGCTTTGCCAGTATAGTCAATGATAGTTGAAGGATTCCCTACAGTGACATGTGGTTTGATCCTTCATCTAGTTAGCTTTTCGTCAGCATTAGATTTTTAACTCGACAGATAGCTCATCACCTATGTTAGATTTCTTAGCTGCTCACCATGTGACACGTGGTGAGCCTACCACACGGTGCTTTGCCATGTGGTCCCTACCACGTCAGCCATACCTACCACGTGGCATCTACATGGCACTACCATGTGGCCTTTTTTGATAGCGATGACTGATAGGCCATCAAATTTAAACCCATGATTTGCTAACATCAACATGATGTCAGTGTTGCATCACCCTCTTGTACCTCTCCTAGGTCCTTTTTGACCTACTTGCAATTTTTTGGCCATAACTTGAGCATACAGAGGTATTTCTTTGATTCGAAAGAAGCATCGAAAAGCTAGTTCTAAGAGGGAGAGATTGGTGTAGATATTTTTAGGTTTTGATGTAGTTTTATTGTCTTTTTGTTAGTTAAAGTTTGAAGTTGTGTTTTTGACTCCGGCATGCATATCTTTTGTGCCCCATGTCCTTTTTTTGAAAATGTTATATTTTTGGAAAGCTTGTTTTGTCATCTTTTCAAAAATGTAGTCATTTTCCTTAGATTTTGGCCCATGCACTTTCTATTATGTTTTTGACATTTTTTCTATATGGTGGATATCTTGGGTATTTTAGGTCTGAGGATCATTTTCCTAGCTTGGTTTCTTTTGTTTTAGGTTGTCCTATTTTTTCTGTCAGCTTTTTTCCTATTTTGATCATTGTAGCTATCATTTTGAAGCACTTTTTTTGTATATGCACTGAGATAAATTGTCACTTTTGCATTTTGAGTTCATGAATGTTGTTTTTGAGACAATTGTACTTGCACTATTTTTATAAAGCACCATGGGGGGATAGTTGTTTTCTATTTTAGGCCTTCTCCCTTTGTCAAGTGAGTGTCCCTTCCATGACATTAGCCCCATGCAACATCATTGTGACCATGTCTTTATGAGTGTTTGTACCTCTTCCTCTTTCGTCATTCTTGGTTTGTCTGTAGGAGACTTTGGCCCATCTTCTCAGTTGTCTGTCATCTCACCCCATCTAAATTAAGGGGGGGTTATGCTATTGTTCTAATGCATTTGTGGTTCAATGGTTTGATAGTTTGAACTATGTATTCAATGGTTGATCCTATATACAAGGCAATTGCAGTGGCTAGCTACCTATGCATTTTGGTGAGATGGATCATCTACCATATAGACACGCTCGGTTTGTGACTTCTTCTTCCATGAAAGTTCTTCAGATCAGCAATTTTCTTTTAGATGACAGATTTTGCAACTTCTTCATGCTTCAGTGATGCACTTCATGATCACTCCTTGTTCCTATTTTAGGAGACATTCCCTAGTTGGAGGCTTCTTTAGTTCTTTACTAGGTTCTTACCTCTTTTTGGGGGAGGGTTTTTCCCATGTGGTTTTCTCTCTTTCCCTATTTTTAGAGGTTGCATCTTTTGCATTGTACATGGGTACCTAACATGGCCTTGTTGCTAGGACCCATTTTTGCATTTCTTAGTTTTGTGAGCTTAAGGCGTTTCCCTAAGTTGCACTTAAGGGGGGTGTGTTAGAGTAAATAATTAATTAATTATTAATTATTTATTCTATTTACTTAAGCTTACTTGGGTTAATGCATTTATCTAATATTTAGTATCTAATAGTTGTAGTGGTTAGTTGTTGACAACACAGGAGTTTGTTCCTTTCTAGCATGTTCCACCTTTTTGTGGATGCTTGGTTGTCAACCTTATCTTTTACCACTTTCTAGCTTGTTTGACAAGCTTCCATGAGGCTTTTATATTTGGTTTCTCTCACATTGTAAACACAACTCATTATTGCATTCTATTGTAAATATAATTTCATTGTTTTTCATTATTTCTCTCTTATGTCCATTTAGGGTTTTTCCCTATCTCCATGCTCTTCTTTCCTTGTCTACCCTTTGACAGGTTATTTGCATGCAGGTGATCCTGGGCATCTTTGGAGTTGGATTTCATCAACTCCAACAAATTGTACTTGCTTCCTCCCAATCATAATTACATCATGAGACTGTAGGCATCCTAGCCATCCCCCTAGCATAACATCCCAAACTACCAACTAGATTGTCAGAGCTATCTTATGAGGGAGTTACTACTACAATGTAAGTAACATCATAAGAACATGAATATCTAACATGTTAATCCAAAAAAAGCATAGATACTCCAAATAGTAGTGAATCACATAATCTAACCATATGCTATAACATCATAATAAAGGAATGCATCAAATGAAACTAACAACATCTAAACATGATATCAAAGCATTCCAATTAAAGCATAAATCACAAGGAAACATACTCTAGAAACTAGAAATACCAAGTGATCATCAAGCATTAGTCTCAACAAGAAATAGAATGTCTCTATATATCAGTCCCCAAAAATGGTATAGGTAGCTATGGCTCTGAACCACGTGGAACTTGTAGGCCCACTCTCATTGTGCTAATGGAGATAATGACAATCACAACCACACATAAAAAAAAAAATCCATGGCCAACACTCATGCTAGATAGTAAAGAGGACTAAAACCAAGATCATAAGATAATCTAGTTACACAAGTCCTGGCCAGACACTCTATGGGTCAACTATGTAGGGACTCTGGTGAAGAGTAAGTTTCTTGGCATTGTGAAGGTCAATCCAATTATCATGTGGAATCAAATTCCTAGGAAGGCCATCACATTCTACCCTCAGGTCACCATTGGGTGCTCGCATTTAATTATCTTAAATTTATTACCCAATAATTTATTTTGTTATCACTTATTAAAAAAATTCTTCATGTCAACCCTCTGGGAAATACTCACCAAGGTTTCAAGAGAAGCCCTTGTACTCTCTACCCTACATGCCCATGGTCATCATACGATGAGTTTCCCTAAGCAATGCATAATTCCACCAATGAAAACTGGGAGATCGGGCCTTGTAAGCACCTAATAAACACACATGCATGTGCTCATGTGTGGCACACCAACAACATAAAGATCATATAAACAAGGGTTGGATGAGAATACATGAAAAATAACACTCAACCGAATACAAGATCATAAGTAAGGATGATTCACACATCCCAATGCAACATAAAAATAAAAAAATGGTCTGATTGACATCCTATAGATTATCCAAGTCCATGATCAACACCACACCAAAAAAGACCCTATAAAAATGGGTGGTATGCAAATTGAGGCATTGACCTCAAAACCCAATGTTGACAAAAATCAATGAAAATAAAACTCATTCTACCCATGGATAAATGAGCCACAAAAATCAATAAAAATTGGGTTTCAATCCCATATGCAAAAATGTCCACCATAATAGAGCAAAATCCCAAACCTCCATCCAAAAAATAGGGAAATCCTCATACCTTCCCAACCGAGTAGAGCCAACATCAAAAACCAAGGGGAACACTAATTCTCAATCTCCTAAAAAGTAGCTACAAAAAATAAAAGAAAAAATGGAGCTGGAATAGAAAATAGGAGAGCCCTACCTAACAACCAAAAGGGAAAATATGGGAATCTGAATAGTAAAATAAAAATTGCACAAAATTGCTGAAAGTCATGATAAACCAAGGTCTTCTCGAGCTAGATCCAATGAGACCAATCTCATGATGATCCTACTCCCATAGCTTTTATAGTGAACATAAACACAATCGTATAGAAGAGGTTTTGGAAATTTTCTCTCAAATTTCTATTTCCAAAAGTTTGAAGTGAGGAATACAATTCCTTTTTGGATATATATTCACTTTTTGAGTGAATAAAGGATTAGGTTAATTAACTAGTTCACCTAGTTAAACCCTAAAACAAGTCAAACAAAAATAGGCTCTTCCAAGTAATTGAAATTCAACCACATGAAAGTTGCTGGGAATTAAATTAAATAAGATAAAGCCAAAAATTCCCTTTAACCAAAAATTAATGAATTCTTTAATAACATTCGAGACAATTGCAAACCTCTAAATACATAGACATGCTCACAAGTTTAATCACATATTGCAAATGAATTTGGATTTATTAAATCATCAGAGGGTTTAATCTAAACAATTGAATAGAATATGTCGACCATATAGAGATGACATTGCCTAAATATGAACAATTGAATTACTAACTCCATACACCACTACCAGGGACATAAATCTTCCACACTAAGCCACAAGATCAAGTGCAATTGCAAAAAATAATATAGCTAAAGCAATAAATGCATTAAATCACCTAATTTAACCATTTATTTAATTAAACTAAAATAATCCATTTACACCACTCACTTTTGCATAAAACATCACAAAGAAAGAATGAAGTAAATATTTGATCAGTCCAGCATATAAACGTAAACAACGTATATATCCAAATACAGAGTAACTAGGTATCATCATAAAACATCTTGTCATATCAAAAGGCATCATCATGCAAATATGGTTAACTAAACATCATAGTAACCTAACATCTATGATACTAGTAATCAAGATATAACATATAACCATCAAGTCATCTCAAATGTAAAAATACCATGACTAGCAAGTATCTCTCGGATCAAAATATAAAAAAGTATAGACTAAAAACACAAGACAGCTTACATCCTCCCCTAGTAGGCATAGGCTTACTCCTAGAAGCCTGCAAAAATATTGGGGTATAAAACTTTCAATCATGTAGTATTGTCCCAAGTAGCAGAAGTCTTATTGCTCAAATTCCAATGGACCCTTACTTGCTCTATGTCTCAACCTCTCAAGGTCAGCCTTTGATGCTGAAAGATACAGATGGGCTCCAAAGAAAGCTTCACATCCTCTACCTACCAAGCATTCCAATCAAGAACATAGGTCACATTAGAAACATATTGCCTCAACATAGATACATGGAAAACATTATAGATTTGTAATATGCTAGGTAGCAATGCTAGTCGATAAGAAATAGGACCGATCCTCTCAAGGATCTCAAATGGTCCATCAAAATGTCAAGTTAAATTAAAGCCTTTCCTATAATGGATGGGCTCTTCATTGGATGCACTCTCTAAAACACCTTGTCACCAAATGAAAAGTAATGATTCAACCTATGGGCATCTACATATTTCTTCTACATGTCCTGAGTAGTAACCAAATGCTCTCTAATGTGAACAACCTACTACTCCATATCCTGAAACATCTTTAGACCTAAATGTACTCAATCCTCCAAATGATCCCAACTCAAAGGGGTATGACACAGTCTACCATACAAGGCTTGAAAAGGTGACATGCAATGAGAACTATGATACCTATTTTTATATGCAAACTTAACAAGGTTGACCTGCCTATCCATTACATACATGTGAAGCATGTCTTCTAAAACCTAGTTCATTGTCTTGGTCTAAAGATTGGTCTTTGGGTGGTAAGCCAATCTAAAATTGAGTTATGCACCCAAAGCATGCTGGAGGGATGTCCATAGTGCTAAAGTAAACACTAGATCTCTATCTGATATAATTTGATGAGGGATTTCATGCAATTAAATAATGTCTTCCAAGAAAACATGTCCTACTGAAGAAGTTGTGTAGGATGTTCTCATGGGTGAAAAATGTGCTACCTTAGAAACCTTGTCCACTTTTACCTTGATACAATAATGTTGTCATGATTACATAGGAAACCCTACGATAAAATCAATAGGTATAGTATCCCATTTCCACTTTGGAATGGTATGTGGTTGCAAATGACTTGTTGGATGTTGATGCTCTACTTTCACTCACTGGTACTTGAGGTATCAAGTAACAAAATTGGTAACATCACACCTCATACCTATCCAAAGACATAATTGTTTAAGATGGATATGCATCTTCTTGATGTTAGGATGTGCAAAATATGGTGTACGATGTGCTTTTGACAAAATCAAGGTACAAAGCTCACTAGGTACTAGTACATAAATATGACCCAAGTGTCATAGTAGTCCATCAGACTCTATAAAATAACCTACAAACCTCCCCTCACTGGTATGTCTAAACTTAATGGCCACCCTCACCTCCTGATACCATGTGTCACTAGGCAAAGCCTCGAAGATACAATCTCACAAATCCAATCCCAATGAAAAAAATGATATCTAATGTTGCTTAATAATTAAGGCATCCATGACAATATTTTCTTTCCCTTTAATGTGGTGAACATTAGTTTCATACTCACACATGAACTCCATCTAGCAACATTTTCATACATAAAAGTTTGGTTGAGTAAAGATATACTGCAAGCTCCTATGATTGTTATGCAACTCAAACCTATGCCCCAAAAGTAAATGTCTCCAATGCACAAGTGCATGCACTATGGCCACAAGTTCCAAATCATGAGTAGGGTAGTTGAGTTCATGGTCTTTGAGCTTTTTGGACTCATATGAAATAATATGACCATCTTATATCAACCTTGTACCAACACCTTCCAATGAAGGATTGATGCAAACCACAAAATCATGCATAGGATTAGGCACTGTAAGGACTAGCGCACTAATCAAACACTCCTTAAGAACATCAAATGTTTCCTTACACTAGATTGACCAAACATCCTTCTTCCCTTTCCACAAAGAGAAGTGATGGGATGAGCCACATGTGAAAAATCCTTCATGAATTGATGGTAGTAACCTACTAATCCCATTAAACTATGAACCTCAGGAACACTAGTGGGTACTCGCCAATCCATGATAGCTCAAATTTTCTCCAGATCCACTACAATACCATCACCTATGATGATGTACCCAAAATGCTTCACCTCCATTGGAAGGATCCACATTTACCCAAGCTGCCATACAACTGATGATCTCACAAGAATTGCAACACTAGATGTAAATGGACCTCATGTTCCTCTACAGTGTTAGAATAGATCAATATGCCATCCAATAATAAAATGACACATTGATTGAGGTACATGAAAAATACTCCATTTATCAAACTCGTAAACACCAATGGCACATTGGTCAACCCAAAGGGTATGACTGTGAACTCATAATACCCATAATATGTACAAAAAGCTATTCGATGAATGCCAGCCTCATGAATATGAAGTTGATGTTATCTCGACTTAAGATCACTCTTCAAGAATATTCTCGCTCCCTTCATCCGATCAAACAAGTAATCTATCCCTTGCAAAGGATACTAGTTTTTCACCATTACCTTATTCAACTACCGGTAGTCAATGCATAAGCATAATGATTTGTCTTTCTTCTTCTCAAATATAACACCCCATAGGGATACACTAGGATGAATATGGAACTTGGCCAACAATTCCTCCAATTGAAATCTTAGCTTACTCAACTCCTAAGTACTCATGTGGTAAGGTTCTTGTGATATCGGCTTCACTCCTAGAACGATATTGATTCAAAAGTAAATGTCATGCTATGGTGGCATACCTAGTATCTCATCAAGAAAGACATCTTCATACTCATGAAGGAGTGGGTGATCATCAAGTGATACCATATGGCTCTTAGCCTATTCAAGGTCACTGATAGAGACTAAAAACATCTAACATCTCTTTTGCAAACTTTTCTTTAGCTGAGTAGCTGAGATCATCCGAAGTGAAAATGGTCTCTAGACCCCTACAAGCTCTATCTGCCTACCTATGTCATCAATACATTACACTAACTTACATTGGAGATTTATCTTTTCCTAATGGGAAGATAATAAATCCATGCCCAACATGATGTCATATGATCCTAGAGGTAGGATACAAAGATAAAATGTCGTGGTCAAGGTAAACAAGTCTAATTCACAGCCGCAAGCCAAGGAATCCACAACCACTTTGGATCCCATGGCTAGCTCAACTTGCCACCTATTGACCTAACATGCTACCACTAGCCCACATTTCTAGACAAGATATGGTGAAATAAAATAATCTAAAGCACCTAGATTAAATAATACTAAAGATGAAATACCATGTAATGTACCTGTAGCCTTGACTATGGTACCCTGGTGCTCAACTTGGAAATTATCAACTACCATAAAAACTTAATGGGTTCTACCTACATCTCCCATAGTAGGCTCTAACCTATTTGCATATCTTCTATGTCTTGAATATATCTTTAAAGGAAACTCCACTACTTTATGGCCAAGAAGATTGCTTGAGAAACACACTCCTTTAATAGTGAAGCCCTGTCCATGTCCACCCTAAGAAGCACTAGAATAAGATGCACTTCCCTTGCTAGAGTTTTTTGACTACTTTGAGATGGGAGATTCTACTAAGACTATTGGCCTCAGCTTTGGTCATCCCCTTTCTTCCCTAAGTTACCAAAATTATGTCCACCCTTTGTCCAATATCCTCATTATCGATTCCTATGATGATGACCACCTTGTGAGGGTGCTGACTAGGTTTGGCACTTTTTTGAGGGTTGTAGCTAAGGGGACTATACATTCTACCCTAAAGGTCAATAAATATAACTCTAAGAGCTTGATTTACCACTAAAATCCCTAGCCACATTCCTCTTTACAATTCTTTCCTTCTCTATAGAAAGTGCAAGCATCATCGACTAGTGAACACATACATCTCCAATGATAGAGTCTCTAAGACCCCTAAAAAAAATATTGTGTGAGAAGTACCTCACTATGATGGTAACTCAAGTACTACCTCAATCCAAGAAATCACCTATCATATTGATCTATAGTCATATTCCCCTACTTGAGCTCATGAAACTCATCGGTGCATGTCTCACGATATTATGGAGAAAGGAATTTCTCTTTGAATCTCTCCTCAGAGATTTCCCACATGAGATCTGCCACATCAATACAGAGCTTCTCTCTCTCCATATCCCACCGTCAACAGTCTCTTAGCTACATGATAGTACAAAAAAGCCTTCACATTGCATTTATAAGGAACCAAGGAGAAGAAATTCCCCATATCTAGTAACTAGGTCTAGGCCTTAAGTCTCATTCCTTGTCCATCAGATAGTCATGGTTTACACCTTTGAATGTCTTGCATCATATCCACCTAGATGAGGTCATCCTCATCCTGACCATGACCTCTCCATCGGTGTCCTCTATCACTAGGTCATGTATGCAAAAATTCATGCTCACACCCACATTCCTCTTCCTCTCTATGCTATGACATGTGGGAATCTCCATAGTGAGATCCCTCTCTTTGGCCACAATCACATTGGTTTTCCTTAACATAAGGCCCCAACTAAGCTATAATCTCTTGTAGCAAAGAAATCAATGCCCCAATTCTACCATGATCATTGTTAGGCCACTCTTCTCTACCATCCTAGCATTCCTCCTCATTGTGTTCTTCTTCATTGTTAATTCATCAGTTACTACCCCAACCACGAGGTCTATGTGTAGGAGGCATCAATAAGGAAATAACAAGATAAGGGTCAAAATTATATGTAAGAACATAAGTATTAGAAGTAAAAACCACAACAAGATACCAAAATAAGAAATCATAACAACAACATATTAGAAGCATAACAAGGAGATCCCAATGTTTGCATCATTATCTATGATACCAGATGTAATTCCCCACCTGAAGATCCTTGGAACAAGGATAGATTAAAGAAAAATTATTATTTTATTTTAAAACAAGCATGGATGCACATGAATTTCAACATGCTAAGATCACAAATATCACAATAGAAGACTTAACCAACTAATCAAAACATCCAATGACCTCCAACTAATAGAAAAATATATCTATAAAACCTAGAATCTTTGATTTGTCAAAATCTAGAGAAGTACAAAATCCAAAAGGATACTCAAAACACCCAAATGTGTTTAAAAAAAAAAAGTGAATATACCACCTATTTTTTGCATGATGAAACACAAGCTTCTAGACTCACGGAAAAGAGTACTTCTTCACACTAGGAAGTTTGTTGCTACATGCAAGGAACTACTTTATTGTGCAAGGAAATGTAAATCTTGTGGGAGGAAACACCAAGGTTGGCCAGTAATTCTCTCATCCCTAAGACTAAGGCTCACACAAGAGAACACTTGGCTTTGTGTAAGTGAATACTATGCCTCACGTGAGAGAGTAGAATATTGTGTGGGCATTCATTGTGCTTTGCATGCGAGAATGACTTTCTCATACAAGATAACACATTCTTGCACAAGGAAACCCTTCTCTGACATGAATTATGACAACAACAAAAAAGAACATGAAAGACGAAGTGAAAAGTAAAAGAATTCCTCCACATCAGGGAGTACTAGATCTATTGAATCAAGGCTTAGACACTCAAGCAGATGAAAAAACAAGACAACATACATGAGGAAGGAAAAATAGCTATTCATCTAATCCATAACAGTATATGAAAGAATGCACAGGAAGAAAGATTGCAATGTACATACATGGTTCATAAATCTAACATCATTTGAAGGAAAGAATAAAATAACCAAAACTCATGGGTATGTGCAGGATCATGGTGTACCAAACTATGGCCTTAAGTGGCAGTGAAAAACAAGCAAATCAGGGTTATGTCAACTTGACACATAATTTTAAAGTGGTTATAGACTTTATATCAAAAAGTTGTAAGAAAATAATCTGTAGGAAATTGAATCTAGTTTCTAAAATACAAAGCCTTATCTGGATAAAAAAATATTTGATTGGTCAAAAGTTTGGATTTTAATGCAGTACTACAAAAATTTCAGGGCAAAAATAAAAAGTAGGTGTATGTCTAACCACCTTAATCATAATGAAATGATAATATTTTTAAATATAATTTTAGATATAAAAAGTAGACTCATGCCTACATGTGACGCATATTTTTGGGAATTTTTATTCCAAATAAATAATTAATTATGAATTTTCTACTATACTATTTTTAGAATTAAAAAACTCCCGTGTTTGACCACCTTAACTAGTTCAAAAAAAAAAAAAAAAAAAAAAAGTTTTTTTTAATTTTTCTTATACTAGTTGAAGCATAGAATGTGATGCATCTTTTGGATTTCACAAATCTTATACGGTTTGAAAGTTATAGCTATTTTTCAACCAGTATGTCAATCAGCACTTTGCAACTAACTCCATTAGAAAATAAGTAATAATTACTTACTAAACTCATAATTTGACAAACCTTACATTTATGAAAAGCTAAGAACATTCTTAAGAAACCCTTTTCATTACATCAAATTTTGGTTTAAAAAAAGTCATTAGCTACATGCTTGAAGTAAAAAACACATAAGAACATGCAAAAAACACATTTTCAGGATGTTTTAAAGATGACCATATAAGGTTGGTATCGAAAGATATAGTAGGAATTATAAAGGTATTAATTTTTTTCATTTAGTATCAGGATGGGTGGGAAAAAAGTTGGAATAGATTTTGAAATTCTTTGAGGCATTTCAGAACTACATATTTTTCAGATCGCCACTTTTTGGCACACCTTGATCCTGCACATACCCTCATGCTCAGTTCCTACCAACCATAATGCCATCATGAGACTACATAAATCCTAGCCATCCCCCAAGTATAACATCCCAAATTGCCAACTAGATAGTCAAATCTATCTTATGAGAGAGGTACTACTATAACATAAGTGACATCATAAGAAGAAGAAGATCTAACACATTAATCCAACAAAGCATAGGTACTCCAACTAGAATAGAATCATATCATCTAACCATATGCTATAACATCGTAATAAAGGAATGCATCAAATGAAACTAACATCATCTAAATATGATATCCAAGCATTCCATTTAAAGCATAAATTACAAGGAAACATACTCTGGAAGCTCGAAATACCAAGTGATCATCAAGCATTGGTCTCAATGAGAAATAGACCAGCTATCTACACTGGTCCCCAATAGTGCTGTAGATAACTATGTATCCCAACCATGTGGAACCCGTAGGCCCACTCCTATTGTACTGATGGAGATAATGATCCGACCACAACCACACACAATAAAAAAATCCATGGATATCACTCACACTAGACAGTAATGAGGACTGAAATGAAGACCATGAGACAACATATTTATAACAGGTCTTGGTTAGACACTGTATGGGTCAACTCTGTAGGGACTCTGGTGGAGGGTAAGTTGCTTTGCATTACATAGCCCAAGCTAGTAATTGTATAGAATCAACTCCCCAGGGAGGCCATCACACTGTACCCTTGCACTAGTACATTAATTTTGACCTTAAATTTCAACCACAAGTATAATTTTCTAGTTGGTCAAGCATTATAAAGGAAAATTTTGTTTTTTTTTTAAACACATGCCCATGTTGGTCTTAATTGTGAACAACACGAAAAAATAAGATTAAAAAAAAAGTGCCAAAGGGCATTTCACCTTCAAGCATTTTGGAAAATGTGAGAAGGTTGAGCTAGCAATTTCTCTCTCTCTATTAGTAAGGAATGCCAAGTACAGGATTTCAAATTTCTAGTGCAACATTTTGGAGTATTTCAGATTTCACAACCCTAAACTCGAACTGTCGGGAGTATTTGAAGCATACACTGTAGCATTTCAAGCATTTAATTGCAGTATATATAGAGAATCTAGGGTTAGCGCAAGTGGATGAAAGCCAGTGACACGGGAGGGAGTGATACATGTTAAGATGACATTTTTTTTTGAAATTGTCCAAGTTTTGTGAACATCTATCCATGTGCAAGGTAAACATGGTTTGTGAGCATTTGGCATTTTTGTGTGTCTTCTTGTGAAAATGCTAGGTTTTATGGACATTTAGGTTAACCCAATGGAACTTGGTGAGATCTGTAAGATAATGGAGATTTGTATTGAGTTTCAAGGTTTTGATGGCAATTTATATTAGTTTAGATAATAGGGATCTATAAGATATTTTAGCTTGGGACATTTTGGGCATCTACATTTGCATTGAGTTTGAAGGTTTGCTGGTATTTATGTTTAGTTAATGGGGATTTGTATCTATATTAAGATAACACAACTTAAATCAATTTTAACCTTCTTTGTTAGATTTTTATGTCATTAGATTTGATGAATTTTAAAAAATTTTACCTTTGTTTAAGCCCTAGTTATGAGTTCCTAAATAGGAGGATTTGTAAGTTGAGGTACCATACTAATAGGAAGATAGGTCATTGTATCCCAGACTTAAAACTTATATAGCTAAGTCCCTGAAAATCATATTATATAGGTAAAGATACAATTGTGCAAACATCCCTTTGAATATAAAACATGTCTATTCATTAGCATGCAAAGAGAGGGAAACTAATTGAGCTTCGGGTGGTAACTGGTGAAGCTTCAGAACTTGAGGGAGCCAACTTAGTCTAAAAATCCAACAATGCTGGTTGAGTGGGAACATCTACAATCTCCACATCTTTTGATAGCATTGAAAGAACATTAGAAATTGATGGCCTCTGAATTGAAGTTGCTTGAATGCAAAGAAGAGCAATGTGTATTGCTATTGAAATATGTGTTTTCTCATTGTGAGTTAGAGTCCCTAATTGGAGCCTTGGATCAACAATATTGATGCTTTCATTTCTTTCATATAAACTCCACGCCTGCATCAATCAACTATTTATTAACATTAACTATAATAATGAAACCGATTGAAACAAAATGAAGAATTTCATTAATCTCTAGTTTTGGTTGTTGAGATATATATATTGAAATCATAGTTTGTAGATTGGGATTTAGAGAGTATTGGTCTTAAGGCTAGGGCCTCCTCATTGTACCCTCTCCAAACACTTCTAGGCTTAACCAATGATTGATTCACCATACATAGGATAGTAAAAGACTATACAATTCATTAAAACTATATCTCTTTTAGGTAGATTAATGGTTGCTGCTCCTAACCAAGCATTTGCTTAAGGAATCCTTCCACAAATATAGTCCTTCAACATACAAATCAAATTCTCAAGGTGATCACCTACAATATTTCCTTCATTCTTGCATTTATAAGGTTAGTTTATCATAATACAAGTAATGGATTCATCCCAAGTCAGAGTAATCACATTTTAGGGATGAATTGTAATGACCCTTACTATAAAGGCCACTGAAACCCTCAAACTGGACTTAGGAATTTTGTCAAACAGTTGGCATGTAACCGGATAAGGCTGCAATATTACTAATTTTTGTACAAAAAAACCTTAATATATGATGCCAATAATTTATAAACAACAATTTCCAGATTATAACACTACCAATCTAAGAGATAGATGACAATATGAAACTCAAATATGAAGTCCAATGCAATTCTGATTTTATGACAGCAAATAGAACTGATTACAATGAGAGACTATCACAACTATGCACTTCTAATACATCAAGCTCTTGACAATGCAATGTTATGACATGAACAATAACCCAGTTCAGATTTGGAATGCAAATGACGAAACTTTTACAACAATTATTAATGACTGGAAATAACTATTTATGCAATGACAGTGCTGACTGTTCTAATCCATAACATGCAATATTTTGGCAACCAAAACTTCAGTTTGTGCACCTGGAATAGCTCCAATTTTTTTTGGATATAAATTCTGAATTGATGCCACACGAAGAGCTCACAATCTTCCCCAAACCGACTCACAAAATTGCTGCTGCTACCCAACTGACAGGGCCGTACAGGTACGGCCTGGTACGGCTGCTAGATAAAAATATTGCAGCATTTTTTTGTCACTCCAAAAGCAATAAATCTGGGCACCTAGGGTTGCTGAATAATCCCCTAAAAAAAAAAAATTCATCCGTCAAACCAATTATGAGTTATGAGCAAAAACATGGGTCCAAACCCTGGACTGGTAGTCTGAAAATAATGCACAACTATGTCTTCAAACCCTGTTAATCAATCCACAAATTCTAGGGCACAATTGAAACCCTTATTCCAACCAAAGTAAACCCTTATAACTAAATCTCGATGAAGTCCAAATGAGATGGCTGAATTACCAACTCCTCAAATGCAATAATTCAGGTGATATTTCACACCCTCAAAGTTGCCAATCCAAGGGAGTGATTCGTTCCCAAAGATCAAATAATAATTTGCAGACCCAAGAGACTACAAATTTTCTCCACAATGGAAGAAGTAGAAGAAATCTCAAATCCAAGCATGGCCAAAATGAGAGGCTCAGCCCTCTATTTATTCACTTTTCTAAGAAGTTGCTAGAACTTCTAGAAACATCCTTTATAAAATCTCATTATAATGCACATTTTATAATAAAGTAATTTTATAAAATAAAAAGTACAACTCAACTTAAAATTATAACATGTAGGCCCTAGTAACACATAATAATAAAATATAACCTCTTAACATTTCTTCAAGAGCAAGATATGACCATCTGATCCGTAGAATTGACTCTCTCTCCACACCATTTGCCTACGAGAGTCTGGAATAGGCAAAATCCATGATCAATGTCATGTCGAACTAAAGAGGAGACATTACAGTCCGCCCCTCCTAAAATTGCTCGGCCTCAAGCAATCTCAATGCTGGTTGCTGCAAAATAGCTTCCCCCTCCCAAGTAGCATCCTCAACAGGTAGATCTTTCCACTTAACCAAGTATTCTCTAATCACTCTTCTGCGAAGCTGCTTTTCTCTGCTCTCCAGGATGGATTCTGGCACTAAAATCAATTTTCCCTAATCATCTAAAGGAGGTAATACTGCGGAAGGCACCACATTCTGACCCAACGCCTTCTTGAGGCGGGACACATGAAACACATTGTGCACCCTGCTGTCTACCAGAAGCTCCAACTCATAAGCCACCTCACCAATTCACCTGATAACCCTGAATGGTCCATAATAGCGTGGCTTGAATTTCTCTGCACCACTCTTCTTAAGAGTAGATTGCCTGTATGGCTGCAACATGAGGTAAACCATATCATCCACCTCAAAACTACACTCAGTCCTCTTCTGGTCTGCATACTGCTTCTGCTGGTTCTGAGCTCTCGTAATATTATCTTTGAGAGTAGCAACTATATCCTTACTCTCCTGTAATAATTCTCCTGCACTGGGTACCCGACTATCGCCCAACAAGAAATCCAAGAAACTAGGTGCTTCATAACCGTAAAGTGCCATGAAGGGTGTCATCTGTATAGTGATGTGATATGTAGTATTGTAACAATACTCAGAGAGATATATCCATCTGACCCAAGCTCGCTGCTGAGCTGCCACATAATTCCTTAAATACCCTTCCACCCATTTGTTCACAATCTCCATCTAACCATCGGTTTGTGGGTGATAGCTAGTGCTGGGTGTAAGCTTCATGCCACATAACCGGAATACCTCCTACCAAAAATGACTCAAGAAATGGCTATCCCTGTCACTCACAATGTTCCAAGGCAACCCGTGTAATTTGAAAACCTCTTGAAAGAAAACCTCTGCCACCTGAGCTACTGAGTGGGTAGTGGTGATAGGAAAGAAATGAGTATATGTTGTTAATCTATCTACCACCACATAAATACAATCCCATCCTTGTACCTTGGGAAAACCTGTGATAAAGTCCATGGAGATGACTCCCACTTCCTGTCAGGGATCGAAAGTGGCTGTAGGAACCCTGCCGGATAGGTATGTTCTTGTTTGTTTTGCTGGCAAACAAGACACTCTCGAACGTACTGCAAAACATCAGCTTTCAGCCCCTTCCAAGTGAACTGCTCTCGAACTGACCTGTAAGTCTTGAAGTACCCGGGGTGGCCTGCTATCGGTGAGTCATGAAATTCTCTCAAAATCAGTTGCTTAACCTTTGATCCTGGGACTAGGTAAATCCTGTTCTTGTAAATGATTAAATCATCTACAAGTGTGTATCTGGTATCAATCACTGTTCCCTCCACTATATCGGAGGCCCATGTATCCCTGGCATACTCTGCTATAATCAAGTGTTGCCAATCCTCTGATATCTGAACCATAAGAGTGAGGTGTGGCCTTCGAGAAAGAGCATCTGCAACAACATTCTGAGTTCCCTTGACATATGAGATGTCAAAATCATATGCCTGCAACTTACTTACCCACCTTTGCTGGTGATCATTCAGGTCCTACTGTCCCAAGAAATGCCTCAAACTGTTATGATCAGTTTTAATACAAAACTTGCTACCCACAAGATATTGTCTGAATTTGGCCAAATCATGCATGATGGCCAACATCTCCTTATCATATATACTGAATGAACGCTTGGGGCCTCTGAGCTTCCTACTCTCATAAGCTATGGGGTGCTTATTCTGCATAAGTACAACACCTACTCCCTCTCCAGATGCATCACATTGAAGCTCAAATGGCTTCGTGAAATCAGGTAATGCTAGAACTGGGCATGTAGTCATTATCTCCTTAAATCTCATAAAACAGTCCTGTGTCTTCTGAGTCCACACAAATTCCCCTTTTTTCAGTAGATCTGTCATGGGAGCTGCATGTCGTGAGTAGCCACTGACAAACCTGCGATAGAAACCACATAAACCAAGGAACCACCTCAACTGTGTAAGGTTCTCTGGTGGAGGCCAATCAAAAATAGCGTGAATCTTTTCAGGATCCATCCACACTCCATCTGCACTAATAATGTGTCCCAAATATAATAGCTCAGTCATCCCTAAGTCACATTTGGACTCTTTTGCATACAAGGACTCCTTCTGTAAAATGCTCAACACTGTCTCCAAATGCTCTAGATGCTCCTGCCATGATCAGCTATAGATCAAAATGTCATCAAAAAACACCAGCACGAATTTCCTCAACTGATGGTGGAAAACTTTGTTCATAGTGGACTGGAAAGTGGCAGGTGCATTGGTCAGACCAAAAGGCATGACTACAAACTCAAAGTGTCCACAATGACATCTGAAAGCAGTTTTCTCAATATCCTGTTCATGGACTCTGATCTGGTGATATCCTATTCTCAAATCAATTTTTGTGAAATAACAAGCCCCATGCAATTCATCTATCAACTCATCAATGCGAGGAATGGGATACCTGTTCTTAATGGTTCTCTTATTTAATTCCCTGTAATCAACACACATCCAAAGAGTTCCATCCTTCTTTTTTACCAAAACAACAGAAGATGCAAAAGGTGACTTACTTGGTCGGATGTGCCCCATAGCTAGCAACTCCTCGATGGTCCTTTCGATCTCATCCTTGAGTCGCTTTGGGTGTTGATATGGTGTGATCATGATAGGCTTAGCACCTTCCTCCAGCTCAATAACATGCTCAATGCCTCTGTCCGGTGGCCTACCTGGTGGAATCTCACTGAATAGCTTTTCATACTTAATCCTCAATTTCTAAATATCAGGATGATATCCCATCTTATGTTGCTTTCCCTGTGTAGGTGTCAATGTACAAATTGCTGCCCACTCTATATCATTATGCCTAGTTAATCTCTCCAGCCGCCTAAATGAGATAGTCCTGATGTCTCCATTACGGATAGCCTTAAGCACATGAGTTCTACCATTCACTTCGAATTGTATCTCCATATCCTCTAGTCTCAGGGTAACCACCTTCAATGAATGTAGCCACTGCATTCCAAGTACTATATCCATGTCACCCATGTTGACCACATGATAGTCTGCCTTAAACTCATAGTTGTTCAGGCGCAAAGGTAGGTCTCGTACCATCCTGTCATAATGAAGAGTCTATCCATCAGCTACCTTGACTCTTAGTCCCACGAACTCCTCAGTAATGAGTCCACACTTCTCCACGAATTGTGCATCAATGAAATTATGTGTGGCACCTATGTCCAATAATGTAATAACCTTCTGCCCAGCCAAAACTCCCCGAAGTCTGAAAGATCCCTCTCTCTGGATACTAGACAGTCGTGCTTCTTGTAAATGTAGCTCTATTCCCTACTGTTGCCCTGCACTGTCTATCTCCTGCTCTCCCTCTACTTCATCAGGATCCTCATCATGATGTTCTAAACTATCTGAATCTGAGCCTTCGTAATAAGCCCACATTGCTCGGTTGGTCTTCCCTTTTGGCCTCATAGGACAGTCATGGCCATACTCATACGGTCCTTTGCAATAGAAGCATAGCTTCTTCCTACACAAGAAATTAAGTGTCTCCTTGTCCAACCTCTTACTTTCCTCCTTAGGTAGCTGTGCCTCTCTATGAAAGGGTTTCCTATCCCTATCTTTTCCTGAAGGGAAACTCTTTGCCTGGAATTTATTTTTAGAAGCTGAAGAGGAATCCATGTCACGAGCTTTCTTAATGGCTTCCTGCAAAGTGGGAGGGTTGAGAGCTTTAATCCACCCTCTCAATGGATCAACTAGCCCATCCATAAATAAAACCAATAGCCTCCATTCAGATACATCTATTACTAACACTGCAAGTTTCTGAAATGTATGTTTCCAATGATCCCCATTGTTTATGCTGAGCTAACTCCTTGAAATGGAGTTCTAGATCCTTCTTATCAAAACATTGAATCAGTCTCTCTGTAAACTCCACATATGAGGTAATGTGTGCATGACCCATAGTGATCATACCATGATGCCACCACTCATGTGCTAACCCATCCAGGTGAATTGCTGCATACTTAATAGCTTCTTCCTCAGACATAGGGTTCAATTGAAAGTATGTGTCAAGTTTTTAAACCCAAGCTCTTGCTGTAGACTTCCCCGAGCCATCATAATATGGTAACTAAAGTTTCCTTACTTTCTTTCATAGCTCATAGCTCTGAGTCCTGTCATGTCCACGGGGCATATGCTTCATTCGCACATCCATATACTCTCTAAAGGTGATTGCAGCTGTAAAATCTGGACCTCCTGCTTCCCAATCTCTCCTCAGCTGATCCTATATGTCAGTGATCTGGGGTTTTGGTACTGGCTGCTCTGGAGCTCTAGGAAGGAACGTGGGAATCACAGGTCTCGAACTCACTGTCCTAGCTTGCTGGGGTGCATGACCGAAATTGTTCCCAATTTGTTCGCCTCCATTATGTATCCCATCCTGATTATTCCCATTCTGATTGTTACCATTCTGATTATTTCCTCCACCTATGTTAGCGTTCAACCCCATTTGACGAGCCATCATCTGCATCATAAGCTCCATTCTCTGATTCTATTCCTGTGCTCTTTGTTCAGCTAATCATTGTCCCTGTGCCAAGGTGTCTAATAACTGTAAAAATCTTTCCTCTCGCTGATCTGGACCGGCATTCTCGCCTCTATCCATATTGTAGTCGTAGTCTTGATCAAAGAATACCTCCCCTGTTTATGTATGACTGGATTCTATCTCCACGTGTACAGATGAGCTAGACTGTTCGCTCTGCAGGTTTGAAATCCTATCTTGTCTTGCTTTGGTATTGCGGAAATTATAAAGCCTCTGTCGCATGCTGAAACATAAATGTTCTGATTTTAGTGTTTTGACATTTTGTCAAACACTTTCCCTTCTATCCAGCTATTCCAAATTCCCTATAAGACTTTCACAGGATGGTAGGACTTATAGCTCTGATACCACTGTAATGACCCTTACTATAAAGGCCACTAAAACCCTCAAACTAGACTTAGGAATTTTCTCAAACAGTTGGCATGTAACCAGATAAGGCTGCAATATTACTAATTGTTGTAGAACGAAACCTTAATATATGATGCCAATAATGTATAAACAACAATTTGCAGATTATAACACTACCAATCTAAGAGATAGATGACAATATGAAACTCAGATATGAAGTCCAATGCAATTCTGATTTTATGACAGCAAATAGAACTGATTACAATGAGAGACTGTCACAACTATGCACTTCTAATACATCAAGCTCTTGACAATGCAGTGTTATGACATGAACAATAACCCAGTTCAGATTTGGAATGCAAATGAGGAAACTTTTACAACAGTTATTAATGACTGGAAATAACTATTTATGCAATTACAGTGCTGACTATTCTAATCCATAACATGCAATATTTTGGCAATCAAAACTTCAGTTTGTGCACCTGGAATAGCTCCAATTTTTCCATATATAAATGCTAAATTGATGCCACACGAAGAGCTCACAATCTTCCCCAAACCGACTCACAAAATTGCTGCTGCTGCCCAACTGACAGGGCCATATAGGTACGGCCTGGTACGACTGCTAGATAAAAATATTGCAGTATTTTTTTGTCACTCCAAAAGAAATAAATCTGGGTGCCTAGGGTTGCTGAATAATCCCCTAAAAAAATAAAATTCATCTGTCAAACCAATTAGGAGTTATGAGCAAAAATGTGGGTCCAAACCCTGGACTGGTAGGCTGAAAATAATGCACAACTATGTCTTCAAACCCTGTTAATCAATCCACAAATGCTAGGGCACAACTGAAACCCTTATTCCAACCAAAGTAAACCCTTATAACTAAATCTCGATGAAGTCGAAATGAGATGGCTGAATTACCAACTCCTCAAATGCAACAATTCAGGTGATATTTCACACCCTCAAAGTTGCCAATCCAAGGGAGTGATTCGTTCCCAAAGATCAAATAATAATTTGCAGACCCAAGAGACTACAAATTTTCTCCACAATGGAAGAAGTAGAAGAAATCTCAAATCCAAGCATGTCCAAAATGAGAGGCTCAGCCCTCTATTTATTCACTTTTCTAAGAAGTTGCTAGAACTTCTAGAAACATCCTTTATAAAATCTAATTATAATGCACTTTTTATAATAAAGTAATTTTATAAAATAAAAAGTGCAACTCAACTTAAAATTATAACATGTAGGCCCCAATAACACATAATAATAAAATATAACCTCTGAACACTTCTTCAAGAGCAAGATATGACCTTCTGATTCGCAGAATTGACTCTCTCTCCACACCATTTGCCTACGAGAGTCTGGAATAGGCAAAATCCATGATCAATGTCATGTCAAACTAAAGAGGGGACATTACATGAATCCTTAATTCATGTTTCCAAATCAATGCAAACCCCAACACCTGTAACAGACCAGTCAATATAATTTGCCAAAAATTGATATAGGAAAGATGAATATGATTCAAAATGATCAAATGGAATATTCTTGAGCCATAGAAATGATTTTGAATCAACAACACATCAAATGGATACCAAGAATGCAAGAAAACCCTTTTTTTTTATTGCCTTCTTCCTCACAGTCTATACAAAATACTTCACCAGCCTGTACCATCCCCATTTTCTATGCATTAAAGGTTGTTTATAATATTGTTCCTGACTTCCATAACTAACCCCAAGTGGTTATAAGTGTTTACAATTTTTTTTATGCCTTAAGACTCGTTTTCCCTCCAATTTGCATATAACTGTTAATATTCAAAATTTTTGAATTTCTAACTACTATTTTTTTCCCCCTCATTCTAACTTATCAATATTTATTCTGATTTGTTCCTAGGACCTAATTGACCCAAAAAATCAATCTAGATCCCTATTTGGCACTATTGGTCACCCATACAATATGTTGGTCCTAAGTCCTTACTAGGACTTCTAGGAAATTTAACTTTTAAATCAAATTGATTATTACAAATTGCCATTATTGGATTTAATATTTTCCAATTAACATTCTAACATGATTTTGATCCTTTGACTCCATTTGGTTCCAAGGTGGACTTAGGTGATTGGATAGGTGATCCTGCACCATTACAGATATTCTAGGCATATCCTTCCACACATCTTTGTTTATTTGATATGTAGAACACCATATTTCCTCAAATCTACCTCCTTGGCAAATAGATCATAAAAATCAATGAGTCAAGTCTCCCTAGATCTATTTCTAAATCCAGAATCGGGCTTCAACACAATATGAGGTTGATATTATAAATTGAAAATCACATACCAAATATTATAAACCCGATATTATTCTTCAAAGTAAAAAAAAAATATATGATATCTATTCATATTCTATCAAAAAAAATAATAATATTAACCCAAACAAGTAATTTGTTTTCATAGTTATATAAGAACAGTTTCCAAGAAATAAGGACTGGCCAATGTTCTGTAATTTACACTCCACCACAAAGTTAATAAGATTGTTTTGAGTTGGAATTTCCATATTCAAAAACATAAACTTCTAACTTATGAAGATTTATTCTTTGAGTCAATTTATGTTCCAAAGAGAAATCACAACTTGTACCCCAAATCATGAATCATAGAATTGACAGAAAATACAAAAAAATAAAAATTAGAATCTATCACTTGAGCACCATAATATGTATGCTATTTTTTCCAAATGCATCATTCCTAGCATATGAATCAACCATAGGCCAATGATTATTTCAGTGATCAATTTGAAGGTTGCATGGATTTCTTGTATAGGTTTCTCTTAGTGCCAACATAGGTGGTGCAAGTTTTAATATGTAGGATGAACTATTACCTCATCTAGACTAATGGAAAGAAGGGTAAAATTAGGAAGTAGCTCAATGTTTAGCTTATTTTCATGAGCAACGTAACATTAGAAATCATTTAGGCACAATTTCTAGGAATCCTGCCATGAAAATCAAGCAAATCAGGTAAGCATTCAAAATAGAAAAGAAAGGATTTTATTTTGAAGATACACTCTACGAAGTACTCCAATCTTGATATTCTTTATTTGTATTTTCAGTCTTCTTATCAACTTACGACCGACATCCTTGGAGAAAAATAAAACCCTTAATCTTAGGGTTTTGTGAACCGATCTTCCTCATGCCCATCAAAACTGTGTAATCTGCAATATACAACCATTAGTTCTTTGAGGCGACTGTCTTTAGATCCTAGGAATCTGTCCTTTCTGCACCAATCTGTACAAGTGTATGACTTTATTTTTGTGAAAACTTATCATTTTGTTTAGGACCCTATAGTGTGCGGCACTGGTAATGTTTTCAGGATAGTAGGAAAATACATTCACTTTTGGATGCATTGACACTTAATTTTTTACTTTGATCATGTTCAATTCCCCTTCTTCTATTAAATGTAGGTGTTCAATAAATTCTCCACCCAAATTGAATCTCAACCAAACTAACAACACTAACATGGAGAATGGTCTTGAGGAAGGTGCAATTAGGGAAGTTGATAAAGTTACCCTTGTTCTTGAGCATAATAATGATGAAACATCATTTGTAAAGATGACCCCAATCATTAGTAAATGAGATCTCTTATTGATCTAAAGACTTCTCTAGGGCTAATGTCTTTTCCTATAGATCATCCTTTGCCATCCAACCCAAAAATTAAATTAGATTTAATTGGTTTAATGTCTTCTTCTCCAAAAAATGGTAACATATCAATATATAAGGACTTGAATACGGTTCCCACACCTTTTGATACTATAAAAAGAAAACATAATAGTCTAAGAAATGGACCCTGATTCTCTGGCTACCAACCTAAAAAATTATAAAGGAATGTCATGTACAATCTCCCCTAAACATACACAAATCATGATAAATGAAGAAATCCTGGATGAAAACTTCACTAAGGTTGTGGGTGAATTTATTGATTTGGAAGCTATTATTAAGGAAAGGGAAATTACGATAAACAAAATCTTAGATTTAGAAACCTAGTCTAAAAATCTCAACAAATCTTGGAAGAGGAATTAGTTGAGCTTGAAAATATTGAAAAAAACAAAAATTCTATTAATGTAGGGATTTCAACAACTAATTCTTTTTTTTGGTGACCCCAGATTGTAGAAAAACTTTTAAATAGAGGGGTAGGAAATCTCTAATGGAACTTAGAAATAAAGATGGTAATTCTGAAACCAAACCAAAATCACTTCCATGTTCAATATAGGGAGATGAAATTACCCTCCCAAGGGCTCCAAAATACTTTCATGGAATGTTAGGGCCAAGAATGCCCCTAAAAACAATGTAAGATAAAATATTGTGCAAACAAATTTGAACTAGAAATGATGATAATCCAAGACACTAAGTTAACTATGAATGAACTAAATAATTATAGAAAAATCTTGGAGTTTGAGAGATATATGGGGTCCCAACTGAAGGTATCTCTAGGCGCTTGCCATAATGGTGGACCCTAGGAAATTATCTTACACAACTTTAAGTCATAATAAATACTAGATGATCGGGAAAGTAAAGAGTCTTAAATCTAATTTGGCATATATAATCATTAACATTTGTGGTCCTATTTGATTGTTAGATAAAAGGAAACATGGAATGAACTTAGTATTAACCTTAACACCTACCCTAATAAAACCATCTTAATGGGCATGGAATTTGATACTATATTAAATATCAATGAAGAAAAGGGTCATAAATGAATTAATACTAAAATATGGAAGATTCTAGTCTTGGGTACACAATAACTTCCTTATGGACATCAAAATAGAAGATGAAATAATCACATGGGCTAAAAAAATATAAGTTAAACATAGTATTGTCAAAAAATTAGGCAGGTTCTTTTTCAAAGGTAATTGGACATAATTTTTTTATCCTCTTTAAGATGATATTCTCCCTTCCTTAGGGCTTGATCATTTCCCTATACAACTAAATATCTATGATGACCTAAGAGTGCAAGGGTTCCCATTCAAGTATGATATAATTTGACTTAAGGATGAGAATCTATCACTAATTGAAAAATGGTTGGAAGAAATAAACATTAAAGGCTCTAGACGATATTTTCTGGTAAGAAAACTTAAGACAATTAATAATAAACTAAAAATATGGAATAAGGAATAGTTTGGAACATATTTAAAGAAAAGGGAAGGGTATAAAAAAATTAGAAATACTTAAAAAAATAATAATTAAGGAATAAATCCTGATATTTTTCAAAAATTAAAATCCCCCTAAAATCAAACTAGAGGACGTTCAAATTTCTAGCAATGTTGTTTCAAACATGAGGGCACTTCATTGGTAATGAAGCGGTGGAAGCATTAGAGGGTCTATGAAACTAGAATTGTTATAAATAGATAACATTGGGGGGGAGGGGGGGTGCATATCAATATTTTATCCCACAAATAGATATTGGTAATTACTTTGCAACATGCATGATCATGTGTAGTAAAGAAAGTGAGAAATGATGGAAATCCAAACAGGCAACCCACCATAGACCCAAAAAATTATCCTTGACATGAGAATTAAGCTCTCATGGCTGCAATGCATATGATCCTTCAACTCACTTCTCTCTACAACCTATGCTCCAACCCCCTATACTTCACCAATTTGCACAAACACTACCTCAAACTTCCAAATTACCTCAATTTGAAACATCAATCGTCTCTGATAATTCATCCACCCATACACAAACCAAACAACACCGTGGGACAATTTTAGAACATACACCATAGCTCTTCCCTCCCTCAAAATCCCAAATAACTTTACCTTTAACCAAAACACTTGGTAAAGTAAAAGCATTTTCAAATACCCTTTTCCAAGTACCTTAACAAACCTAGACCTTACTATAGACTTCTTTGGACCAGGTCTGACTATTTGCACAATGTGACCCATAAGTAGCATAGAATCCCATCAATTAATAGAGCATCCTCACTCTTCTCTCATCTTTATCACTCCAAACTCTTAGTAGAGTCATATAATGGCTAAATATGGCTAAATCCCAAAGGGTTAAGACTCTGATGCAAAGCATGCAACAAAAGCACCAAAATGCTAATCCAAACTTCAAAGAACACCTTAACCTTCTTTCAAGGATATTGACTAATCCAATAGGATTCTAACATAGGTAGACTCTACCCTGCAAGTGGGTTCCACTTTACAAGCCCAACCCTCAAACCTAGGGCATTCAAACAACTTAGATCAATCACAACTATTAGGGACTCCCTATCACCAATAGGCCTAAAATGGAAAATACTTCTTAGATTGATTAGGACTCAACTTCTCTATAAAAAAATGGTTTCTATAGACTCAACACAATAAGAAAATCCAACTTTAAACTTCTTCTCATACCCAACAACAAATTTGCAAAGATTATTAGTAGCATTTTACTAGGACAATTTCTAGTTTCCACGGTCAAACTCCCAAACCATACAAAGGACTACCCAATGTTTTTACACCTATAAAAACCCTTCAACCACTCCTATGAGATTCCAAAAGATCAAGCACAAAATCTACTCCAACATCAACTTATGCCTACTTTATGTCACATTCCTAATTGGCCAGATTAGACTGGGTTACAAGGAAAACATAAAAAAATGGGTTCATAGACTTGGTTCAACCCCTTGGATCTCTTCCACACATTCATTTTGTCCTTCTAAACCCTTCACCTGGGTCAAATCAATCAACTTGGGAGCCTGATCCTTCTTTTTCCTTCAAAACTAGACTAGACATAAGACTATGTTCAGTCTAGGGCATGCTAGTAAAAATAGGTGCCCTATTCCTACAAGCCTAAAACTATGCCATATAAAATACCCCTCTCCTAACTTGCATTCCACAAAGTGGCATTGAAATCCCACAGTGGATTTGCATGTTAGGAGCCTATTTTGCTGAAACCCTCAGATTTAGGGTAAATCCAGGTAACCTTCACAAAAACTACTATAAATTTTTTTCTAAATAAAATAAAGCCTTAAAACTGATTGTAATAGAACCTCAAATCAATCCTATATCCAACCATATGAAACTTGTACCACTACTAATCTATACAGGCCATATAGAGTTGAAAAAATAGAGAAAAAGGTAGAAATTCTGAGTTTTATTCACCAAATGTTGTTCACTCGTCTGTACAGTTACCTTCTCCACTTGTGGAGACCTTAAATAAATTCCTTCCAATGTTTACAACTAATATTTCAATGGTTGGAAGACCGTACAACCCCTTTTTTAGTTTGACAACCAAAATTGCAAAAATTACTATTTAGCAACATTTTGCATTTTGCAACTTTCTTGCACTTTTTGCAACTTTTTACAAACCCTTAATCAAATGGTGTCTTAATGATTATAAACCCTATAAACACACTTATACCCACCTAAAACATCCTAAAAACATTAAAATAATCAAAATCACATAAATTAGGACTCTTTGGTTACATATGGTCACTTGGTTTATAACCACACCAATGTGCCAATGTACCTTAGAAGTGAGTCTTTATTATAAGTATGGACCAAACCTCTTTCCTAATGATTATAATCTATCAAAAAACCTTGAGATCATGCCTTGGAGACTTAGGTGCCCTTCACTAGACTCAATCCACTAGAAAACCCCAAAACCCCAATTTATGTCTTCCAAACCCTCAATCCAAGGGTTTCTCAAATCCACTATATCTAATCAATTCCACAAATAGCTAATAGTTGTTCCTCCTTTAGATGATCATACTAAGATGTTTCAAACCATAAAATAGGTTCCTCCTTTAGACCAAAACTCTATTGCTGCTCTGTACCCACGAGTTCCTTCTAGGAAACCTGCACTGTTTCATAACAATCAGTCAATGTTGCATTCTCCTCTACAATAAAAAGGTTAGAAGACAATTATAAATGTTAGAAATAAACATCCCATGAAGTTTTTGCCCTTATAATTCATGGGATGGCCATAAAATAATAGGTCTTAGGATTGGTTACAAGATAACTAATAGAATCAACACTTGTTTACTTGCACCAAGCGTATAGACTTCTCAAAAAGAAGTGAAGTTCATTTAATAATAGTTAAAATGGAATCAGTAAACCTTGCTAATTCATAGATATGTCAATCCAAACAATGAAGAGTTCAGAAAATCAATGAAACAACAAAATGAGGATTTTATTGCTCACTATTTTTATCATTTTGTACATCTAGATCTCTATCATACAATAGATGCATTTATGCTTTAATAGCCTTACCCAAACTCTCACAACCAACTCTTACCAGTTGGACGCTTAGTTTAAGCCTAAAGACACCCCAAACACTAATTCCCTCCAAATTCCTTTATAGCCATTTGTTTTTAAATATTTGAATTTTAAATTTAAAAAATGGGTTTAAATTTATAGTCAACCCTTATTCTAATACCTAGACCTATCCCCTACCCATTCTAAACTTCTTGTAAACATAACTCAGGTTTGGACAACATTAGTCCAATATAAACAAATTATTGGTCCTTTAAGGACATTACAAGTATGACTTTAGTCCTTTTAGGACATTACAAAATAAACTCATCTAATTACATTGTTTACTTATGAAAACCATTATAGATTTTAATTCTAGTCCATTTGTATTGGTTGGATATCTCCTTGTCCTACTCACTCCTTTGGTCTTCATGGTATGTTTTGGTGTCTTCATAGAATGATCTTGGTGCCCCTACACAACTAATTAGGCCTCCAAATTTTCCATTTTGAAAATATTTCTAAAAAAGAACTCAAGAAGATACCAATTAAGTAATGGTTTTAGAGAGCTTGAATGTTTTCAAGGTTCTAGTTCTTCAACCCCTCTATACAACTCATTCCTAGAAAACAACCTACTTAAAAGGGTTTTAAGACTTTACTTGTTGACGGGCCTTACAAAGATTCAAAAGGAGCACAAAAAGATTCAAATCCTTCTTAGTTCTTGGAAACTATACCTTTAGATATTTCTATAGATACTCCAATCCTTGATTGGCACAAACCAATCAAGTTACTACTCTATCCAAACCCTATAACCATCCAGTTAGCTTGTCGGGTATGCCAAAAATCCACCTAGGGATTCATTCCAAAAATAGAAGACCATTTAATATTGACCCAAAGTTATTTATAATTCCCTAATAGATTCCTAAAGGTTGTTGTGTTCCAACAATTAGAAATCAAATTAGAGCAATTTCTATGATAACTACTAATGCAGAGGAAGGGTGGTTGGTACTAAATACACAATAAAAGTTGCAAACTTAAGAGACTTAGATACCTATGCCTATTGACAACTTCAAATTCTTCAAGGAATTAACTTTTTTAAGTATATCACAATATTTCTAGATGCTGACTTGGTTTCTTAAACACCCAATTAACTAGCACAGGGATCTTTAAGAGTCTAAGACAATACTAATTATTTTGTCTTTTTCTTTGAGTGAACTAGGAAATTAGAGAGTCTCCTCTCTTTGGATCAACATTTCCTCTTGCCCCTTGGTCACTTTTTGCATCCTCCTCTTGAGCCAAATGGACTCTCCTATTCCCTTCTTGGTTGTTGCTGCCCATTTTCTCAAGAAGTGCTTGTATGTAGCAAGTGCAATATGTAGAGGTAGAGTTATGGAAGGTCAACTAATTATTTTGTTTTTTTTTTTCATTTTTTATATTTATTTATCTCTTTATCAATCCATCTCTCTATCTATAACTCTCTCTATCTATCTCACTTTAGTGTTCATTTCTATATGTGTCTTCCTCTAACTACTCCATTTGCAAGTTGCAAACAAATCATCCTTCTTCCACCAATGAGTCATTCCATTCAAGAAAGACCATGTCTGACAATATCAATGCACAAAAAAATAGGGAGACAATTGCTAGACTGTGGTCTAACTTAAAAAGAAAAGGTGATGGAAAATGTTATTGTCCTTACAAAAATGGCTTAAAGACTTGAAGATATCCAATCAAAACAGCAGAGGAACATTGTAGGCAACATGGTCACATTCAAGGGGGAAATGAATATCATCCATTAGTATGTATTTTAATAATTTATAAATTACATAAGACATGATCTAATGATCATGGTCATGGCTCATACAAGGTCATCATTTTCATATAGGTCAACACCCCTGTGTTTCATGTTATGGACCATGAAAATTTAGAGAGTGCCGATTTCCAAATTAGGGAACATGGAGGTGTGAATATTGAAGTAGAAGGTAATGATACCATGGAAGAAGACCACGATGATGAAGATCACGATGATCAAGATGATCACAATGATCAAGATGATGATGATGATGATGATGTTGATGCAGAGCTTGATGTACCTATACTTGAGAAGGCACATGATTCCCTATATGAAGGCTCTTAAACAACTCTTCTTGCCATTGTATTGTTGCTGGTGAACTTGAAGGTTATGAATGATTTATCCAACATAGAAATGACATGTAAGTTAAGGTATGTCATCTTATTTCATTATTTTACTCTTAGTTCCCTTACAATTAACATTAGGTTCGTGTAGCAATTAATATTTTTGAAATTAAAAAATTATATTTTTGATCATAGGTTGATAGGTGAGAGTTTGTTACCACCATCAAACATTCTACCTCACTTGCACCGAGAATTATCTACCATCATGAAAGATATTTTAATGGAGTATCAAACAATACATGCATGTCTGAACAATATTGTGTTAATGAATTATTCATGAATGACTTACTCTTGAATGTTGCATGTTAATGAATTATTCATGAATGTTGTGTGTTAATGAATATTATCATGTGATTATAATGATTGAATGTTATATTTCAAAAATGGATGAATGAATGTTATTAAATGTTAATGGAGAATTTAGAGTGATGTTGGGGGGGAGGGACCAAATGAGCTTCCACCTTCATGTGGTTGGCCTTGTTTAGTAGAGAATATTAAACTATTCTTGAAACCAAGTGAAGATCAAACTTTAAAGATAAGCTTATAGTTAATAGTCACAACCAATTAGCAAGTCCAAATGAAGTTCTTCGTTACAGGTACCTTTTTAGTTTTTAAAGTACGATGTCATGTTTTAATATTGTGTAATTTTTTTTATTAATTCAAAGTATTCTTTTACTATAAGAGCATAATTTATGACCATTTTAGTAACTATGCTAACATCACTATATGAAAAATCCTATTTTGGCAAAGATGGCGATAAGTGGTGCTATCTATTCCTTAGGAGATTGGATTGCATAGGTCTGTATCTGAATATCATAAGCATGTGGTAGAAATGCATACTTACAACCATTTCCTTCTACATTTAAAAACATTGATGACACTCTAGACACAAAATATTGCTAAGTATGGAGATAAGTATTCATAAACAAGATGGTGAGAAAGATAAGTATTCATAAACAAGGTGGTGAGAAAGATGGTGAGAAAGTGAGTATTTTGGGTGAGTATTACTCTCTAATCACATGTTTTATACTTCTTCAAATATTGGGTTTTATACTCTTATGGTCTAATTTTTACTTTTTTGTGTTTGTAGGATGGAGAAAGTAGAAATTAAGTCTGCAAGTAGCCAGTTTAAGATTGTGAGCACAATGTTGTGTGTGTCTAGAGCCATGGCCATGAGCTTCCTACATGGTCCTACTATAAGCCAACTCTGGCCTTCATCAGACCCTCCCTCAGAAAACATTAATTCGCTAACTTTCTACATGAGGGGAATCCAGAGAAAATTGTTACTGGATGCATTTACCTCTTAATAGCTATGACAATCATGTCATCTGCCATGATTGTATAGGTGGAAGCTAAGATTAATTATTATTATGTTTCATGATTAATTGAGTTGAGAGGCTCACAATTCACAGATATGTTGTAGACTCTTGTCTTGGTTCTATTTGATTTTTTCATCCTCTTTTCCTAGCTTTTAGTCCTTTCTTACTATAATAGAAACATTGGTCTCATTCATGAAGATCTTTCCTTATATAGTAGTTGTAACTTTGAATTTTTGGGTATCTAATGAGAAACATTTTAAACATCACATACTAAGACTTGTTTTCTAAACTAAAAGTATTAAATAGTCAAAATTGTCTTATTTTCCATGCTCAATTTTCATATTAATGTGAGACGTTTTAAAATGACCATCTAAGAGCTGTACAATATCTAATTAAAAAAACCCTACATGTTCAAAATGTGGTGCTCTTTCTAATACATTTGTTGTCAATGCATTCCAAGCAAAGGCTAGTCATGATAAAGATTTTAAAGAAGCATTACAAGCTCTTAAGGGAAGCCAATGTGATGTGTCATATCAAGCAACTAAAATCCTGGTGTGTATATTTGTCTATTCTAGAAATATATATATTTTTCATTCACCAGTATCAACTAAGTCGGCTTCCAATTTCAATTTAAGCTAAAATTTGAGTAAAACTTTGGAGCTAATAAGTTCCAATGAAGACGTTAAAAAAAATAGTTGATTGCTACTGATATTAGGTTATCAATCTATTGAATATATTATACAGGAATATATAGAGGAGTTGAAAAATCTGCCCAAGACCAAAATACTTGATTTGTTTCACAGAAACTATGCTCCTCTTGTCATTGTAAGCAATATACTCAATGATTTTTTGGTTCTCCATAATTTATCTACTCATCCATAGTTCCTTCCAATAATCCATTTATCATTTACAACTTTATAATATGTACTGTACTTGATGAAATTTTGTTTGTTGAATCTTAATTATTTATCTAGTCATCCTTTACAACTTAACAATTGTATTTTCTGTATCAGACTGGTGTTGGCCTAGTGGTATGCCAAAAAATTGGTGGAATCAATGGTGTTATATTTTACACTACTACAATCTTTGAAGCTATTGGTGAGAAGCTACATTAGGATATTAGATGTTTCACTTTCATTTCTACTGATATAAATGTGTTCTTTTCTGTTTTAGATGTAATATAATTGTTCTGATTAGATAAAGTGGGATAGGGTTCAAACCCATACAATAAAGAAACAACAAGATCATAAAAGGTAATATCAAGTTGAAATTATAGGCAGAACGAATTCATAAGAGGTCAAAAAACTTTTGAACTTTAATGTAATATAATTAATTTGGACTTTGTTGTATGTTATTCTTCAGGTCAGACAACATCAATTGTAATTGCTATAGTTTAGGTGCCAACAATGCTCAATTCCAGATAAGAATATCTTATTTAGTTCCTCTTAATGATCAAACATGTTTGTTTTACTTATTAATTAGAAAGTGGTGCTTGGCAAGTGCCAATGATAGCAATAGGTGCATTGTTGATGGAAAAATATGGTAGGAGACCACTTCTAATGGTATGAGTTAGGTACTGAATATAGACTATTATAAGGACATTTACTATGTATTAATTTGAACAATAATAAAGAAAACTTTCTTGAGATTGCTGCAGGAGGAATGAGTATTAGTTGCCTTATTGTTGGATTATCATTCTACGTATTGGTAATTACACTTTCCTATCATTATAACACTTTATGTCCACTAACTCAATTTATTGGGATTTAATTTCATTTACCTAATGCTCATGCAAAAGAAAGTAGCCATTTCTCTTGTTAAATCATCTAAGACTACAAAGGGAATGCCATTGTTGTGTCAATGTGTTTTAAAATGGAACTATTGTTGACAAGCATATATTTTCTATTTGATAATTGAGTTCTAATGTTATTTTAGTCCACAAGTTGGTAACTGATTTTTCAACATAATTACCAAGTACATAAATTATAGAAAATGACAATTAGATAGAACATCAAAATTATGATGTTTATTTTGAAATATTTTGGTCTACCTTGTTCTACAGGAACACTCTACATAACCTATTTTATAGTTGATTTGGAGAAGGCTAGCTCTGATTGTTCTATTGGTGAGTATTACATCATTAACCAGGTAATATTTTATTCAGATCTCAATAATTTAGTATCCATTTCTAATAAAAAATATTGTTTATAACATCTTCTTGCATTTATGTTGTACAGGCCTATATTGCAACATTTTCATTAGGGGTTGGTAGAATTCCATGGGTTATAATGTCTAAGGTTAGTTCTCATTAGAAAAGTGAATTGACTAGGTTAAGAAGAAAATGCAGAGATGAAGTCAATCTATCTGTAAACACTAATGAATCAAAACTTCCTACCTTATCATTTCTTTTGAGTTTAGTACCTAACTCTTTTCATTACCAGAGGCTAGACATTATTCTTGAGAAGAATGGACCTCATGATCATTATAAAGAGACTTTTCTTTAATGAGAAGACCCAATGTCTTACGGATTAGTTCCTCTGTACACCCTCATGCTCACCCACCTTGAAAATATCTAGAGAGCTTTTCTTCTAAATCATTCTTTCATTCAAACTCTTCATTCTCTAAGGCATTTAATGTGTATATCTCACTTCAATCATTCTAAACACCCTGGTGTAATCCTTGGATCATTAGGAATGTCTGCCCCTAGCTATAGATGCATGTACCCTACCACTATAGAATCTCTCTATCAATAGCCGAGCTTTGAAATATGGGTTATAACTTAATCCCTAGGGAAAATTAATTTAAAACAAATCCTTAACTATGAAATAGATAAAGCAATTTAGTAAACCAATTAGTTTTGGAGCTTGCAAGTGTTCTCCAAAAGTTTTACACCACTAATATAGACTGAAAAGAGAATTTTGCAATGAAATTTTGGTAATTGAACTTTAGTCTTTAGATCACATTAGTCAAAACTGAACCCAACCTTACAAATATTAAAAGAAATTATATCAATAATCAATGGTTTATTTATATTGATAATTAATTTATATGAATTTCATAATCTATAGATTTATTTGTGTTTGGTTTGATGTAGATATTTCTTATAAATATGAGAGGCAATGCTGGTAGCTTGGTGTCTTTTGTTGCTTGGTTTGGTGATTGGCTTGTTACAGTTACTTTTAATTCTCTCTTGTCTTGGAGTCCAACAGGTTAGATCAATGAAATAATTCGCTCAATTTTTCCTATTTTGATACCATCTCATTAGTTGTAAGAGTGCTTGAATGGAGAAATGTTAGATGTGTTTTGATTTCTTTTTGGGAGGTTTCTAGATTTCATTCTTGCAATCTATCAGTATAGCTTTCTTCCTTTGTGATTTATTATTTTGATGCATCATAGCATATGCTATCAAAATTTTGTGATCTATGTATCAAAATTTTCTTATCTAGCTCAGTATCTTCAATATAGATAATAATTCAAATATTTAAGGTCTTTAATGTAGATCTATAGAGTATGACTGCCGAATTTATTTCGAATTTGAATGCTCTTGAAATTGTTTGCATATATTTTATCTATGTCAATTTTTTCTATGATCCATTATCACCTTGTCTTTTCTAGATCATTGTTTCAATAATGCATTATAGAGTATGATCCATGTTCTTACAATCCATTGTTAGGATTATTATTATTTTTTTTATTCATTATATTGATGGGTGTTTGAACTCTTTGAAAATCTTTATTATAGACCAAGAAAGTAAGACTACCTAATTTGTTTTCAGATTAAATTATTTTTATCATTTTTTCCTATCAATATTTTAGATCATGTTCTATGATCTACCATCACAACTTTCATGTTCTCTAATTCCTATCTTGATCATGATAGATAATGGAGTATGCACCATTTCCATAATGTCTTGTTAATAACTCATAAATATTGATACAAAAGAGATTTATGAAGTCATATCAAAATCTTTGAAATTCATTAAATTCTGAGAAAAATAGTGTAGATTAAGTAAACTACTTATAAACAGAATCTTTATTCGCTCTGAATTTTCATTTTTTGAGTTGATTGTGTAGTTTTGAAAACTTAGAATTAGAAATCATAGCTTTATCTATCATCATAACTTTTCTCTTTTTTAGCTCGTGATCTTGTCTGATCCATTATAAACTTGACCACACTCATATGAAAAAGTCTTAATTTGTACCTTAAATCGGAAAGGTTGTAGACTTGATTGCGGGTATCTTTGAAATTATATTTATGACCTAGCATGAATTTTTGTTTCTTTTCAAGCTCACTATACTAAATGATACATCATGGCAATTCTTTTTTTCACTACTTCACTATCTAGATTACAAATTCTAAAATATGAATTTCAAAGTTGATGCAAAAATGTTATACACAGTCAAAGTAAATTATCCTCATTCTATTCATTTTGTTTTGGTGTTAATTTTATAGGAAGAGTATTTGGGGTCATTCAATATGATGACATTGTTCAATATGATGAGATTCTAACTTGAGTCTTTTCAAAACTTGTTTAAACTAACCAGGTAAAAATGAAGCTTAAAGGCCACCAAAAGAAAATTATAGGCTTGGAATTTTAATAGACTTTGAATGTATTGGTATCTTTTGGGGCCAATGCCCAGGTTTGTCTTCATTTTGTATATCCATTGCCATCTCATTTTGTACATTCACATGTTTATAGATTCAAATTACTAAATGTTTGGCCAATGTTCTGGCAGTTCTATTTCTAGAGCATTGATAGATGGGAGAAGCAAAAGTCAAATTTTTTATAAGTGAAGAAAAGAAGATCATCACCACCTATTGGGGATACAAGAGTATAGTTCCATAATGATCAAGTTCACTTGTTGGTTGTTCACGAGAGCCAGCTTTCTATTTATGATGCTTCTAAGTTTGACTTTTTGCATTATGTAAGTATTTGTCACCAATTTAGAATTCAAATTTAGTAAGTGATAGTGATATAAGCTACCTTCTCTATATGAGCTTAAATTGATATCGCATTGGTTTATACTGTAGTGGACACCTCATGATTCTCTATTTGCTCCTGTTTCAAGTGCAATATATTCATGCGACATCCCTCTCGTAGTTGCAAGCTACTATGATGGTGTCATTGGAGTATTTGATCTAGAGAGCTTGAGGCCATGCTATTGTATTTCACCTTATGCATATTTAGCTTTAGGCATGAATAGGTAAGTTGGCCCAGGGAGGCAAAAGTTATGTTATGTATGGATAAATGGATCCCCAAGTATTTTATAATTTAACTCAAAATGTATCCTTTGATTATTCATGGAGTGTCTATCCTCTAGTAATTGCATCACATCCATCTGACTCAAATTAGTTCACTCTTGGAATGATTGACAGAGGAGTTTATGTCATTGAGCCGTCAGAATTAGTAGGAAAGTGGGGTGTGGGACCTCCTTTAGATAAATGGTACTGTTGGATCAAATCCAACATTAAGCAATCAAGGTTTAGAACCAACTCCAAGGTAGTTCATCATATTAGAACATGGAAAATGGTTCCTTGTACTATCTTTTTATGTTTATCACTTACCTATCTGCAACTCCACAATAAATATTGATGACAGTCTCTTGCCCTCACCATGTTCCTTTTGATATATCAGTCTTGTAACCTGTATATATATCTTCAAGAGCATGGTGCTTCTTTGTGCATAAGTTTGAGCTTTTAGAGAAAATCATTCACTTATGAACATTCCATCAAAGATGATGTATACTGAGGATATGGCTTTTCCAGCTATTAAGTGGAAATTTCACATTTTTTGAACATTCAAATAACTTTACTTTTATTGATGCAGCTAAACTATGAGTGCCTTTTGTGTTCCTGAAAAATGGTAAGCTTTCAACTTTTTTGAAGCCATTATGGGTGCAAATGAACTACAACTGGTGAGGTGTCAATTTTAAGGAAAATTTTGTTTCTATAGTATAGTTCAATTGCTTGAAATAGGCTCAGTGATTGATTGTGTTTTAATATTATGTCCTGGATGCTCTTATCAAGGAATTGATCAACATGCAACCAAATAAGGGCTTATAGTTATATATGCACTCTTATGATGATGTGATTGGGACTGTAAGTTTTTTTGTCACATTTATCTATTTGAAAAATAGAGATTAGTTAGTGTTATTGGCTTTCATTCCTGATAAATAATTCTTTCCTAATTTTATTTTTCTTTCCAGTATTCACAAGCAATGGTGGCTCAAGAACCAAAATTTAGATGGTTGGTCTTTTTTTCCATAAAACATTTGGCTTTATCGTCAAAAAAGTCAAGGGGTGTATGTCAAAATTTTGACCAGCGATGGATGCAAATAAGGAAATAAGAGTTCAGGCTAGACTAAGGAAATTGACGAAACTTGCATCAGTAAGTCAACCTTTTTGAAGTCAAAATCTCAATGCATAATTACTATGATGGAAAACTGACTAAAAAAGATCAAACATAGGTTTAGTCATCTATTCAATCAACTCTGGTCGCAATTTTGACCTTTTCTCATCAAAATTTAGGGCTAATTTTACTAGTGTTGGCTCACTATTGGGTACTCATATTTAATTATCCTAGATTTATTAAACAATTATTTATTTATTTATAACTTATTTAGAAACTTATTTACCCCAACCCTCTAGGAAATAGTCACCAAGGTTACAAGAGAGGCTCCTCCACTATCTACCCTACATACCCATGCTCATCACATGATGAGTGCTTGTAGGCAATGCATATTCCCAACCCAACCCCAATGGGTATAACTCTACAGACAACAACTAAGAGATCGAGCCTCATAAGTGCCTAACAAATGTATGTGCACATGCTTGTGCATGACACACCAACAACACAATGATTACACAAATAAGGGTTGGATGAGAACACAAGCAAAATAACACTCAACTGAATACAAGATCGAGAGTACAGATATGACAAGTATCTCAATGCAACATAAATGTGTAATAGTGGTCAAATTGACATCTTATGGATCATCCAAGTCCATGACCAACACCATGCCAAGAAAAACCTGACAAAACTAAGCAACATGCAAATTGAGGCATAGACGTCAAAGTCAACATTGACAAAAATCAATGAAAATAAAACCAATTCTACCATTTGTTGCAATGGCATACTATATAGTTTATGTGACAGGAAGTCTACTAGCGATAGGAAGATATCATGCAGAATTATTAATGCAGAATTGTATTGCGATAGGAAGCTATGAAGAAAATTAACTGTCATGTTTTAAAGTGTGTTTAAACTTTGATGTTTGTAATAAAATCCTACAATGTGGTGGCATAAATGGAATAATGGTCATATAAGCTCTCCAATTATAGCCACTTAGGAACAAGTTAATTTTAGTTTTATGTTGAGTCAGTTTTCTTTAAGTGTGTTTTGTGTGTGTTTAATAATTAGGCCAACTAAGGAATTGACAGCTACAGGAAGTTGGCAGCAGATTCTAATATATGATTTATCATGATACAAAAAATAGTTTTATTTTCTTGTTTTGGGATGATGTTTCATATTACCAACAGAAAAGAGAGAGGAAAGTATTGAAAAGTCAATTTTATGTAATAGAGAAGGATCGAATGCAGAAGAAGGGAATGAAAAGCTTTTGAGTTTTTTTTTTTTTTTTTTTTTTTTTTCAGATTTTGTGGCTTTAGTTTGAATAAGTGGTTTATTTCCTATTTTTCTGAATTGAAAAGCCTAAAAAATCTCAGAATGGGTGGATAATTGCATGAGTACATGAAAAAACATTTAAAATATGTATTTTGAATCTAAGTTAAGCTTGTGGATTTCAAAGTTTGTTGCTGAATATTCATTTTTTTCTAGATTGTGAATGTGAGCATTAATTATTTTGAGAGTCATACCATTTGATGGGAGTTTTCTAAACTCTCTGTGATTGGTTCCTAAGATCATGGAGGAGTTATGTATTATATTATTTCTATTGTTATTTTGTTATTTTGGTCTTTTATTTCTGATCATAGTTGCACAGAATCTAGATTTTTAAATCGGTGAATGCATTCATCTATTCACCGATACGTAAAATCTTATGGTTGTATGTGATGGAGATAATTACTAAATTAAAGTATGAGATTATAATGTCGAGTCATATTAAAGAAGTTATCCTTGCTGGCCCACTTGAGTTCAAATTTTAATTTCATGCATAAAAATGTAGAGAGAAGTTTACGTAGTTAGCATTGATTTAAGAAATTGATTTGTATCCTTTTGGATATTCACTTCAAATGTGTTAAATCCATGTACATTTTTATATTTACATTATGGAAAATTCGGGTCAACCTAAGTTAATTTGATGCAAAAAACCAAAATGTGACAACAGGAGGTCAAGAAAATTCATGTTGCTTGTCAGTTTTTAGTGTGTATTGGGACAACTAGTTATTTAAAAAATCTAAAATAGAATGAAGATTGATCCTGGAAGATGTATGTGGCCCCTGATGTAACTTAGTTGAGTGATTCATTTTCTCCTAAGTTTTCCAAGGTGAGGCTTTGCATCATTTTTGGTATCAAAGATTAGTATAAGGTTTGGGAAAAAGTAGTTGTGTGTGTTTGTGTAGTTATAACAGGCTGAGAGAAGAATCTGAGAAGAAGTCCAAGAGACTAAGAAAAAATAAAAAATCCTAGGTGAGGCACAATGGAACAAGGGAATGTAGCTTTAATAGTAGTGTTGTACCTTTTTAGAAGGTATCAATAGAGAAAGGATTCATAGTTCAAGATAGAGAAAGAGAATAAAAGAGAAGAAGAAATGAGAAAACAAAGAGAAGAGACAAGCAAGATACAAGAGGAGATAAAAAGTTTGAGAAGGAAAATTGAAGAGAATGAAGCTAAGTTGAAAGAAGATAAAGTGCATCAAGAAGAAGTGCAGCAAGTAATTGTTGATGAGAGGACTAATGAGACAAGTCCTATGGGATTTGAGTGTGAATAATTTGCGATTGGAGTAGTAATGTGTCCTTTGAAAATAGAGAAGAGTACAATGCTGGAATGTACTCCTATGGAAGAGAGTTTGGAGGAAAATGATGAAGCCTTAAAATTACATGGTGAAGTGAACTACCAAGAGGAATGGCATGAGGATGAAGATAAAGATTGTGTAACAACAAGTTCTAAAGAAGAATTTGATTTATGGGAAGAGTTTACAGCCATCATGGGAGAATGGAAAATGAATGGTGGTAGTATGGAGACTCGGCATGAAGAAATTTACAAAGAAGAAATATCAAATGATGTTATGGAAAAAGAAGATGAGGCTGAATATGTTTATGACAAGGTAATAAATTATAATTATGTTTATGACAAGGCTGAAAAAATTCAGATTGAGAAATCTAATTTGGTTCCAAGAGAAGAGACTATTGAAAAGTTAGTTATGGGTTATGAAAGGGATCAAGTATTTGTGTATTCTCTATGTATGGATATATGTCATATTTGTGAGGATAAGAAAGAGAAATTTCATTGGCAAGTGTGTTTGGTGGAGTTGCAAATTTATGCAACTATAGAGGTCTTACATGTGATAAAGTTATTATTGGAAATTAATGATCAGCAATAAATAGTTTTTATGTTACGAAATAGAGACAAACCAAAGATTAAGATGAAGAAAATCCAAGGGAGTCAAGGACAAGAAAATGCAAGATTGCAACTAGAAAATGAGTATAAGCCTAAAGTAAATATGAAGAAATATTTTTCTTTTCTAATATCTATTTTTCCAGGTGTTTCTAAGAAGACTCAAAGGAGACAAAATACTCAATATCTAATAAAATTGAAGAACAAACCTACAATAGAAGATATTCAGATGGATAAGAAACAAATCAGTAAGCATGGTTCATCACTACAACATCTCATCTCAATAAGAGTATGCTACAGTGGCATACCGAAAAATTCATGTGACAGGAAGTCTAGTGAAGATAGGAAGATATCATGCAAAATTATTAATCTAGAATTGTATTGCAAAAGGAAGCTAATAAAAAAATTAACTGTTATGTTTTAAAGTGTGTTTAAACTTTGATGTTTGTAATAAAGTCCTACAATGTGGTGGCATAAATAGAATAGCAGTCATATAAGCTCTCCAATTATAGCCACTTAGGATAAAGTTTATTTCAATTTTATGTTGGATCGGTTTTCTTTAAGTGTGTTTTGTGTGTGTTTAATAATTAGGCTAGCTAAGGAATTGATAGCTATAGGAAGTTGGTAGCAAATTTTGATATCTGATTTATCATGATTCAAAAAATAGTTTTCTTTTCTTGTTTCGGAATGATGTTTCATATTCCCAATAGAAAAGAGAGAGGAAGGCATTGAAAAGTAAATTTTATGTAATAGAGAGGGATCGAATGTAGAAGAAGGGAATGAAAAGCTTTTGAGTTTTTTTTATAGATTTTGTGGCTTTAGTTTGAATTAGTGGTTTGTTTCCTATTTTTGTAAATTGAAAAGCCTAAAAACTCTGAGAATGGGTGGATAATTGCATGAGTGCCTAATAAAACATTTAAAATATGTATTTTGAATCTAAGTTAAGCACGCAGATTTCAAAGGTTGTTGCTGAAAATTCCTTTTTTTTCTGGATTGTGAATGTGAACATTGATTGTTTTGAGAGTTGCACCATTTGATTGGAGTTTTCTAAACTCTCTATGACTAGTTCCTAAGATCACAGAGGAGTTATGTATTATATTATTTCTATTTTTATTTTGTTTTTTTGGTCTTTTATTTCAAATCATAGCCACACGGAGTCTAGGTTTTTAAATCGGTGAATGTGTTCATCTATTCATCAATACATAAAATCTTATGTTTGTATGTGATGGAGCTAATCACTAAATTAAAGTACGAGATTGCAATGTTGAGTTATATTAAAGAAGTTATCCTTGCTAGCTGACTTGGGTTCAGATTTTGATTTCACACATAAAAATGTGGAGAGAAGTTAACATAGTTAGCATTGATTTAAGAAAATGGTTTGTATCCTTTCAGATATTCACTTTTTTTTTGAAGGTGTCAAATCCATGTACATTTTTCTATTTACATTATGGAAAAGTCAGGTCAGCCTAAGTTAATTTGATGCAAAAAACCAAAATGTGGCAATAGGAGGTCAAAAAAGTTCATGTTGCCTGTCAGTTTTCAGTGGGTATTGGGAAAATTAATTATTTAAAAAATCTAAAATAGGTTGAAGAATTATCTTGGAAGGTGTATGTGCCCCTTGATGCAACTTAGCTGAGTGATTCATTTCCTCCTAAGTTTTCCAAGGTGAAGCTCTACATCACCCTTGGGTAAATGAGCCAGAAAAATCCAATAAAATTTAGGTTTGAACCCCGTATGCAAAAATAGCTAGCATAATAGTTCAAAACCTCAAATCTCCATCCTAAAAAATAGGGAAATTCTCATACCCACCCAACTAGGTAGAGCCAATACTCAGAAAGGGAGGGGAAGACTAATTCTCAACCTCTTAACAAATAGATACCAAAAACATAAGCATAAACAAAGATGAAATAGAAAAATAAGTGAGCCCTACCTAACAGCCAAAAGGGAAAATATGAGAATATGAATAGTAAAATAAAAACCCTACGAAAACTACCAAAAGTCATGGGAATCCAAGGTCTCCTTGAATAGGATTGAATGAGACTGATCTCATGGTGATCCCACACCCATAGGTCCTATAGCGAATAGAAACACAATAATATAAAAGAGGAATTGAAAATTTGCTCTCAAATTTCTATTTCCAAAAAATTGAAGTGAGGAATAAACTTCCTTTTTGGATATGCATTCACTTTTCAAGTTCAAATAAAGGATTGGTGTAATTAGCTAGGTCACCTTGTTAAAACCTAAAACAATGCAAACCAAAAATCACATAATTCTATAATAATGTTCACCTCAATTATAAATCTCTAAATGCATAGACACAATCATAGTTGTAATCACATAATGTAAATGAGTCCGAGTTTATTAAATCACCACAAGGTTTAATTTAAACAATTGAATAGGATATGTCGACCATATAGTGACAAAATTGGCTAAATATGAATAGTTGAATAACTAACTCCATGTGCCATTGCCAGGGACATAAATCTCGCACACTAAACCACACAATCAAGTGCAAGTGCATATAATAATATAGAAGAAGAAATAAATGCATTAAATCACCTAATATAACAATTTATTTAATTGTACTAAAATAATCCATTTACATCACTCACTTTCGCATTAAACATCACAAAGCAAGAACAAAGTAAATATTTCACCAGTCCAACATATAAATGTAAACAGAGTATATGTTCAAACATAGAGTAACTAGATATCATCATAAAATATCCTATCATATCAAAAGGAATCATCATGTAGATATGATTAACTGAAAAACATAGTAATCTAACATTTAAGATACTGGTACATTCAGGATATAACATCTAACCATCAAATCATCTCAAATGTAAAAATAACATGAGTAACAAATATCTCTCAGATCAAAATATAACAAGGTATAGATTGTAAACACAAGAGGCACTACAGATGCAAGACATATAATGTTAGATAAAATATAGTCATACACCAAAAGATATTGATAATGAAAGATGCAAGCTAACTAATAGCACAAAATATACTAAATTATAAAATGAAAATGTAAAAAGTTAGGTTCACTAAGAAAGGTGAACATGGAATATAAATTGTCTAACTCCAATAGGAAAAAGGGAACAATTTGGGCTCACGAATTTATGTATGGGATGAAAGAAAAAGTGATCCACCCAATACACTAAGGAAAGGGGAAGACCAAGATCCTCCTCACTAATTAAGTTTGATCAATACAAAAGTAGGTATCAATGCACAACCTAATGTGAAAGGAGTGAATAATTTGGATTTATTTCGATCTCACCTAGACATTGAGAAAGTTTAAGTGTGAAGATAAATAATATAGTGTTTAAATATGAAGAGATAATGAGATGATAAAATGTGTTGAAATGGAAAAGGGAAATATAATAAACCTTATGAAATAAAATTCAAAAAAATGGTTGTCAAATGATCCTAAAAATTATTGAATCCCACTATAAAGCAAGAAAATAGTGAGGCAAAAAAACTTAGAAATTGTCCTATGATCAGACATGGGTGACTTCCATCTCCTTGGGTGACCTCTTTGACCATAAATTTAAGGTTGACCTTTGCAACCTTGTAGAACTATATATGACCTTAATTTTAATTTTTTTGTTTTGATCCCCAAAGAAATCTAAAAAGAGTATCCAAATCAACAACATGTTCACCAATCCAAGATCTAAAACATGCAAAATAGAGGGTTTTGCAATTTTTTTATTTTTGGGGTGGTTTACCTCATACAAACCCTAGTTTAGGAATTAACCTTGATTTGAAATAGAGATAGAATGATAGAAAGTAGTAGTGATAGATCTAGCATGAAGTAAGTGAAATCTCTAAAAAAATTCTTGAATTGGTAATATAATCAAATATGTAGATGCAACTACCTTAACTCAACTTCAAAACCCCTAGAGAAGAAATCAAAGTTAAACCAAAACCTTTGTGATTAAATGTGCTTGAAATCTTCTTTATGTGGGAATGTATTTAAAAAAATAGATCTTGAGAGGATGAACGTGGAAAAAGAAACAAAGGGTCTTGAATTTATGAAGGGGATCTTGAATGTTAAAAATGTAATAGAAAATTTAGCACAAACTCCTTTAATGTCTTGAGAGAATAAATTTTTAATCTTCAATGGAGAGATCTCTTGAATGCCTTAAATTCTTGAAGAATGCTTAAGTATTTGAGAATACTAGATCATTCAATGCTTGGATGTATTTACTTGATCCACTTAGAAGTTAACACCATGAAATAATATGAAGATGAGACCCTAGAAATGGCCCCAAAATTAGACCCAAATAGGGACATATTGCATCATTGATTGGCCCATCAAAAGTGTAATGCATCCCTAATTATACACGGGTGCACTGCATCCCTAAAAACAAGGATCCCAAACCTTCAATATTCTCTCGAGGTCCAATAATAGTTCATTAACCCAAAAAATTATGTCCTAAAGTCAAGTTATATCCTTCACGATACAAATAAGAGCTTTTGGGTGATTGAATTAATGGAATAGAGGACCTAGGTGATTAGATTCCAAAGAGGATCAAATAAGTGTTACCGTAGTTCCACCTACAAGAAGAGAGAAGAAGAAAGAAGAAAAAGGAAGAGATAATAATTAATGACGTTCTTTCATTAAATGAGTGCTAACTTATCATTAAACATAGGTAATTCTATTTTAAGAAGGTCCATTACCTATAACCCTAGTTGACAACATCGTAAACCTATTGAATGAATGTTTGTGTTATACTTGTGGTAGTGTGTAATAATTTTTTCATAGTTGTTGCTTACCTTAGACTCCATGGTTATATAAAGGGATATGCATTGTCTAAACTATAATATGATCTTTATATAAATAAAACTATTTCTTTAGATCTTAACATTATTTCATTATCCAAAAGTTAATATAGACTACGAATTTTATCACAAGACAAACTAAAAGCTTATGGAATCGTTTATCTCGTATGTGTCCATGTATTGGAAGTATATACAAATCTTATATGTTTTTATACTCCAATTAATCATAATATATTTATACAGTATCATATAGCTTATGTATATAAACATTATACTTATAAAATGTTAGATGATCTTAAAAATTATGGTCATACCTTAATGGTTATTTCATAGACAAATATACAGTAATAATAACTACCTTTGTTAATAACTAACAAGAGATGCAATGCATCGTAGTTTCTACCTAATGTATAATGGTTGTAGAGGTGTAGGTGAGTGAGAATAAGGTTAAATAGTTCTAAATTAGCATTGTGAATTCATTAATTTTTGCCTAGAAATGCACTTGTGATTTGATAGGATGGCTCATGTTTTTTTCATAAAATAAAGTAATTTTTAATTATGAAATAATATCTATATAATTTAATATGTACATTTGTAAATAATAAATAGATGTAATACATATAAATTTGATGTAAATGAATAAATATAATGTAATAAATAAGAAATAGAATATAAATATTTAAATTTAATACATAGTTTATAAAAACTTAATAATAATTTATATATCTTTTAGAATTGAACTATATTTTTTTTTGTGGTTATTTCCTTTAGTTTTTTTTTTTTTGATATAAAATATAATTATTAATTTAATATTAAAATATATATTTAAGCTTTAAATATATTTAAGCTAAATGATAAATTGTTTAAATAAATAATAATAATAATAAATGATATAATTTTTAAATTGTAACACTTATCAATTATACATATTACAAACGCTATTATAAAATATAATTAAAAAATAATATTTTTTAATTTATTTTTATAAAAGTAAAATAATAGTAATAATTTAAGTACTTTTATTAAAAAATCAAAGTTTTAAAAAAATTAAAAATTCAAATACAAAGATATAACATTTAACTCTATATTTGATTAAAATATCTATATTTGAACTTGGGAAGAAAAATAGATAGTGATAATTAATATTGATTAGATATTCATTTGTGAGGTGGACGATACAAATGATTGTTTCTAAAAAGTTAATCCACTTGTCACAAATGTGGAAAAGATAAAGTTGTAATTAATGCATTAATAGAGTTCTTATAAATCAATGTATTTGCAAAGTGTTTGAAAATTCTATATTTATATGTAATGAAAATTAATTTTACTCACTATTTTTACTCCCAACCAATCACAATAAATATAATTAGCTTTTTTCATATTTTAAAATCATTGATAAATGTGTGAACATAACAAATTTGTATATAAGAAAAAAAAAATTGCCCACTATTGGTCGGAATGAAAAAGTTATTTGCATCTAACCGATGCATTAGTATCCTTCCATCAGTAGGAACTAATAAAATGAAAGTAGTTGTAGTGGGGATCAAACATAGATGGAAAAAATGATAGGAATCATGATAAAAAATCATAGAAAAGTATTTTATGCTTTATTTAAAATACACAAATAATAAGGAATCATTGTAAGGATGGGTACAAAATTATTTGTAGCAGGTGTAAACTTTTTTCTTGTCTAAAGGCATCCTCAAAACATTTGTTACTGGTGTTTCCATCTCGATAATGGAAGATTTGAAGTATAGACTTATAAATGAATTGACTCATCTAGATTCAATTCTATTATTGGTATTCATGGATTGAAGCTCATAATACTTAATCAACTTCTTCTTTTTTAGGGCAATGCCTAAGAAGTGTGATATTTGGAGGTTGAAAGCACTACATGATGAAGAAATGTTAATCATACAATTTATTTTGATATGGTTCATTGAATGCAAATCAATCTTGGATATAGTATTTTATTTTTTACTTTACACTTCACATTCCTTTTCAATGTGCAAATGAGTTTGCATAATAAATGTATTTTAATGCTTGATTTTGGGATAGGTGTGACATTTGGTGTTGATCTCAATATGGATTCTTGTCTAGTGAGTTTTAGAGACTATGACGAAGAATTTAAGATAACTTTATGAAGCTCTATATGAGCTCAATATGACATTTGGTGCTGATCTCAATATGAATTCTTGTCTAGTGAGTTTTAGAGACTATGACGAAGAATTAAAGATAACTTTATGAAGCTCTATATGAGCTCAATATGAATAGATCTTAATTTATCTAAAAGTTGATGATTTAAGAGTTCAAAATAAAGAAATGAAGAAATTACCTCAAATATACATCATTACCAATATTTTGAGGTAACTTGGTAGAACTCTAATTGACTCTTGACTTTTTTTTCAAAAATATCTTCTCAAAAATACTTCTCTATTTCACACAATAATTTTTTTTGGACCGTCACATTGAAGAGATTAACTTTGCTAGGTGAAAATTTAGCTCTCAAACAAACTTCAAAAAATTATCCTAATTACCACCATAATATGGCATTATAACTTATTTATCATTCAATTTAAGTATCACATCAATTTCAATGTTATGAATTAAATCAACTAGTTTAGTTATGTATATTCACTTAAATAATTTATATACTTATATTATAGTATCTAACAACTTCGTATCCACAATTTTTTAACTTACAAATTATTTAGGGCCTGTTTGGTTGGAGGCATTGAAATTGAGAATATGAATACATATTGGGAATAACATTTGCTATTCCAATAATAGTTAATTTTTGGAATGGACATAAGCTCATTTTAGAGACAAAATGGAAATGCGTATTCCTATTTTCTAAGCTCACTTTAGAGACAAAATGGAAATATGTATTCCTATTCCCCATTCCAATTGCTACAACAAAAATAAATAGAAAACATATTTCTAATTTCCTATTCTTATTTTACTAACCAAACAGACCTTATAGAATTTCATGGAATACGTCATTTGGTTCGTAAGAGTGACATCACGAAAACGCAATTGCCGTCTTTATGATCGAATTGACTGACGTTAATTACTCCTCTTTCTGATGAGCAACTAATGCACTCTGTTCGTCTCCATACGGACTCATTCTCGCAACCAAATAATTGCAGGTATTATAAAACACCGAATTCTATATTCTATTAATAATTATGTTCCCCGATTCATGTATCTAAATAAATCAATTCTATTGTTTATTAGGCTAATTGTTCATGTATCTAAAAAAATCAATTCTATTGTATATTAATTGTCTATCTTTTAGTAGAAACTGAACAAATGCTGTTAGGTTATGTCAGCTGCCATTAGATGGATGACTTGTAGTTGGAAGTGGATCGATAGGGACAGAGACCTTATTAGTATAAAAGGAAATAAACTTCTTCAAAGCACGCCACCATCCACGTGGTGAAGCACATTATTAGAAATGAAGACAATATTTTTCAGATTATGACAAAGTTAGATTTGCCATCGCTTTCTTCCCATTAAATTAATAATAATAACCAGTTCGCCCCCCTTTTGTCAGGCGAATGTGTTAGCAAACAGATCAATTCATTTGTGAGCTTTGAAAATTAAAAACTCTCGTGCAAGAAATAAATGTTTATGTAATTTGCTGTCGTTCTAGATTACGATAAAAGAACGTACGTGTCAGATCTCAAAGAATGCAGGATATTTAAAATTTCCTGATTAGTTTTCTTATGATGAGCTCAAGATTTTGTGGGCTTGAGAGAAATATTGCCCAGCGCATACCAGGAGGACATCATTGTGCTGTCTCATATTCAGTGTTTCAATAGTCTTTGCACGCATTTGATCAGGAATAACATTAAAGCATGACATCGATTGTGATTTGTTTGCTAACTAATTCTTCAGGATATCTTTAGTTTGATTTATTTAAGAAGTAGTTTTCCGACAGTTTGATTATGTAACGATTAATATAGTTTTTCTCAATTGCCTGAACAGTTTTTAGGTTGTATATATTCATTTGTTATTATAATAAATTTGCTGTGTGTGTGCATTTGCATTTCACATTCTTTGGGCCTGTTACAGTGGTATCAGAACCAAGTTGTTGGAGAAAAGAAATTTAGATTGAATTGTGATTCTAATGCATTCATTAATTTCAATCATTGGAATAGTTCTTTCTGAAACGGAGAATTACCATGAATGATTTCGAAAAGTTAAAAATACTCTTATTTTTAATGATTTGTGAGATGATGTTTGTGAAAGCAAAGATGAAAATGAAGAGCTGAAGTAGCCTATAGACGAAAAGGAACTCGTCATCTAGAAGGGTAAAGACAAAAAGGCTTATGCTCTCATTGCTGCCTCCATCACTGAAGAGGTAAGTAGACATTTAATCTCTTGTGAGAGTGCATTTGCAGCACTAAAGAAACTCAAAGATCTATATGATTCTCATTCAGAACTTTAAATCATTCAATTATTAATGAAGTTATTCAACTTAGAAATGAAAGATAATGATCCAATGAAATTAGCCTCTGAAATTAGGGCTTTATTTCATGATACTGAAACCATGGGTGTAAAAGTAGATCTACAACTCACTGCTTTTATTAGAGGTCTTTATCCTACCTATTCACACTATCTTGAATCTCTTCAAGCTATTGAAAAGATGAAAGATACAACATTTGACAAACTTGTAGAGAAGATTGCAGAGAGGGAAAAAGCATTTGGGAAGAAAGAATCACTTTCAAATGCCGAGACTTTGTGTCTTGACAAAAACAATAGGGGCAGCCATTCAAAGATGAGCCTTCCAGACATGACAGTAGCAATAGAGGTCATGGAAGAAGATAGTCTAGAGGCAGAGGGAATAAAAATTATCAAGGTGATAGACAATATTCTCAGCCACAACACTAACATAGGGATTATCAATAAAAAGAGAGGCAATCTATACAATGCTATAGATGTGGAAAAATGGGTCATAGTGCCAATCTTTGTTGAACTCCATGGGAGAAGATATGTGACAAGAAGGAAAAGCCACTAAATAGAGGTAACCCTCCTGAATCTCCACATTATGTTATAGCACATTGTAATGTTGGGATTGAACAAGTTTTTAGTACTTCAAATTCTAGTTTGAATGATACTTGGTTGTTAGATACTGGAGCCACATGTCATATGACTTTTAGAAGAGATTTTTTTGAGACATTCAATGATCAAGTAGATGGAGTAGTATATTTTTCTAACAAATCCGAGTTAAAACCTTTAGGCATTGGATCTATTAGACTTAAATTACCAAGTCTTGCTGATTACATACTTTCTAATGTTCTTTATCTTCCACAATAGAAGAGAAATTTAATATCACTTGTACATATTAGACAACAAGGTCATTCAATACATATGTTTGATGGTATTATTGAGATTAGAAGAGATGATGATCATGTGATTTTAATGGCTGGAGTTGGAGATGACAAACTTTTATATTTGAAAGGTACTTCATCAAGTTCTCAGAATTATGCAAATTTCTCATAGCATGGTGGTAATATTTCCTCCAGCTTGTTACAGGATGCAAGATTTGGTCACATTAACTAAGATAGTATTAGAATTATGAAACAAAATGAAATTCAAGGACTTCCCACTATCCCAAAACAAATTTCTCAATGTGATGCTTGCATTTTAGGTAAACACAATAAACAACCTTTTCGTGATTCTATGTTTAGAGCTTCTAGAAAGCTTGATCTTATTCACTTAGATTTGTGTGGGTCTGTGCCTTTTCCATCAACAAATTGAAATAAATATATAATGAATTTTATTGATGACTATACCATGATGTGTTGGGTTTATTTATTAAAAGAGAAATCTCAAGCTTTTGATACCTTCCAAAATTTCCATTTGTGGATTACAAATGAGACTCAACTCAATATTGGAACCCTAAGAAGTGATAGTGATGGTGACTACACTTCTAAAGATTTTGAAAAATATTTGCAAGAAAATGGTATTAAGCATCAAACAACCATTCCTTATAACCCATAGTAGAATGGTGTAGCAGAATGTATGAATCAGACACTCTTGAATATGGTAAGATCTATGATATTTTTTAAAAATGTTAAATTAATGTTTTGGGGAGAAGTAGTTCTTTGTGTTGTCTACATAAAGAACAAAAGTCCTTCTACTGCACTACAAAATAAAACTCCCTATGAAATGTGGTATGACCATCTTCCAAGTTGCAAGCATTTTTGGGTTTTGGTTGCACATGTTATGCTTTAATTTCTACTCAGTTAAGAAATTAATTGGAATCTAGGAGTAGAAAATGCATTTTTTTGGGATATTCTACTACTTTCAAAGCTTATCATCTATATGATGAGTAGAATAAAAAGGTCATTATTTCTAGAGATATTATATCTCTTGAATTTGAAAAAGATGCACACAATATTGACAAACAACTTTCTCATCTTGATAGATTTGAATTAAAAAATTTATATCATGAATAGGATAATGAACTTCCAACTCTTTAAGGGGGAATTCCCTTTCTAGGTCAATCTTTAGAAGTTACAGAGAATGAAGACAATATGAAAGAGATCAATTCTAAAGAAATTGAAATAGTTTGTGAAGAACTTGTTGAAAGAGAAGACAACATTTCTAAAAAAATTGAATGATCTAAAATAATTTTTAAAGAAGCTATTGAAAGAGAAGACAATAGTTGTAAAAAATCAAAAATCATTTGTGAAGAACCTGTTGAGAAAGAAATTGAACCAGCTTGTGAAGAATCTAATTTAAAGGCTCTGGAGATTGATAAAACATCAGAGCAATCAATCCATAGATCAATCCAGACCAAGAAAACTCCTCAGAGGTACACAAATTTTGAATTAAATTTCTCTATTGTTGATGAACCTTCTTCATTTCAAGAAGCAACAACAAGTGATACATGGAGAAGTGCAATGCAAAGAGAATATGATGCTGTCATAAAAAATGGAACTCGGAGGTTAGTGGATCCTCTAATTGGAGCCAAATCTATTGGCTGCAAGTGGGTATATAAGAACAAATATAAAGTTTATGGTTCACTTGAAAAACACAAAGAAAGATTTGTAGAAAAAGGATATGCTCAAAGAGAAGGTGTTGACTACACCGAAACTTTTGCTCCTATAGCCAAGTGGGGAACTATTTGAGCATTGTTTTCTTTGGCAGCACAACAAGGATGGAATATACATCATATGGATGTTAAAACAACCTTTTTGAATTGAGATTTGAAGGAAGATTTTTTATATGCTAAAACCTCAAGGTTTTGTTATCAAAGGCCAGGAACAAAAGGTATGTAAGTTGGTGAAATCTTTGTATGGTTTGAAACAAGCACCACATGCTTGGTATGAAAAATTAACCAAGTACCTCCTCAAATCAGACTACATGAATTTTAGTCTAGATGATGCAATTCTCTTTGTCAAGAAAATTGGTAGATCAATTGTGTACCTAGTTGTATATGTTGACAATCTTCTCATCACATGCAATAATGATGATTATATAGAATCCATTACTAGAGAGTTGAAAAAATGTTTTGATATGAATGACTTGGGATTACTTCATTATTACCTAGGTATTGAAGTCATTCAAAATCCTAAGTTCATTTTTATTTCTTAGAAAAAATATATTGGAGAGTTATTATACAAATTTGGCATGAAAGATTGTAGTTCTATTTCCACTCCAATGGAGAAAAATATGAAGATTTCATCCAATGAAGGAAATTCTTTTGAAGATCCAACCAAGTATAGGCAGCTTGTTGGAAGTTTGATTTACCTCACCACTACTTGCCCTGACATTACCTTTGCAGTAGGAATTTTGTCCAGATTTATGCATAAACCATGTGAAGGGAATTGGATTGCACCACAATGAGTTTTAAAATATTTAAAAGGAACTCAAACTCTTGGCATAAAATATTCAAAAGTTTTAGACTTCCATCTTACTCACTATTCTGACTCAGATTTTGATGGTGACAAAGAGAATGGGCTATCTACTTCTGGTTTTTTGATGACCCTAGGATCAACTGCTATTACTTGGAGATCAAAGAAACAAACAATTCCTACTAACTCTACAACTGAAGTGGAATATGTATTAGTAGCTCAAGCTACAAAAGAAATTGTGTGGCTCAAAAAAATTCTTGATGACTTGTAGGAGAAATAGATAACTTCAACAACTTTTTTTGTTGATAATAATTTTGTAATACAATTGGCCAAGATTCCTAAATTTCATGATCGAACCAAGCATATCAATACCAAATATCACCTAATTCAATATCATTTTGAGGCAAAAACTATATAGCTAAAACATTGTTCCACTGATAAACAAATTGCTAATATTTTTACTAAAGCACTGGGATGTGTTAAATTTGAATAATTTTGAATACTACTTGGCATGACAAATATCACTTCAGATTAAGGGGAGAATGTTAACTAATCCTTTGGGATATCTTTAGTTTGATTTAGTTAAGAAGTATTTTTTTGACAGTTTGATTATATAAAAATTAATATAGTTTTTCTTAACTGCCCAAACAGTTTTTAGGCTGTATATATTCACTTGTTATTATAATAAATTTTCTATGTGTGTGCATTTAGATTTCACATTGTTTGGGCCTATTACATTATTGTCTTTCTATTGGGGTTTCTTATGTTTGTCTCACATTGTAATTGAAAAGGGCAAATGGCTTAGACAAAAGGACAAGGGCACCCATGGTTTTCAAGGGCATGACTGAATATCTCTTCTATGCTGACTTTTTGTAAGCTGCCAACATTATCCTTCTTTATCTATAGCAGTTTTGTACAACAATTTCATAAAGCACTACAAAAGCATTGTAATACCCATGCCAATGTTTTTTTAACTGAATTAATAATTTCTTTTATTTATTTAGCAATATATTATTAGATTCTAAATGATGTTAAAGCTTGCATAATACAAGACCATTTATTTTCCAAGTGAAATGAGTTGAACCGAAAACATGATTTTCTGGAACGTCTCTCATAACATTAGTTAAAAAGGTCCTAACTTTTAAACATTACATATTAAAGTTTAATTCTTACATTACTTTTGCAAAGTTTATTTTTATTTTTGATATATAATAGTTCAAATGACAAAAAAACACTTTTAAAATAATCTAGATCAAGAAGGAACACCCAACAACAAAATCGTAATGCACAAATAAAATCATCTACATACAAGGGCTTTATTTGTCATATTAGAAGTGAACATGAGTTCAAAATTTATTAATGTTTAATTTTTCCTTTAGCTATTTGTTATTATTCTTATTTCAATCCTTATTTCTGATTCTTAAACATTTTCATATTTATAAATAAATAGCTAAGTCTTAGAACATAATAGAAGCCCTTAGCCCATTATGGCATATTGTAACTAATTAATGATGGAGATTTGATTAGGCTCATTTCTTTTTGTTATATTAATTAATGAGATTTAATAAGACTTATATAAGACTTATTTCATCTTCTATTTGTGACACCATCAATGAGGAATCAACATACCAATTTTGCTATTTCAAAGTTCACAAGTAGGGGAAGTGACCCAATAATTGATAGGAGGTCCAATTACCGTGATACTTTTTTCGTAGATACCCACTAAGTATTGCTCTTAAAAGGGGCTCAAAAAATGAAGATACATTTACTAATACCCTGTCATACATGTAGTAATAGTCGATCATTTATTATGTTTTTGGTTGGTGAATGACCAATTTGTGCACTACTATTGGGACATTTCATAACAACTATTGTGACAAGTAACCATAAGTACTGATATTTTTATGGGTAAGTGATTATTGGTGCATGAACATAGTTGGTATTTGGCGAGTGTTTTGAAATGACACTTTTTGAGAAATTTGCACTCCATGATGCATGCAAAGAGATCCATGAATACCCAAAAGCCAAAACATTAGCTTTAATCTCTTAATTCACCTACAAAGGTACGTCAAAAAAATCAACAAAATCTCACTTATGGCTTAGGTGTTCTAGGTGGGTGAAGTTAGCCTAGATGGCTATCAAATATTTTTCCCTACTCAAGTTGGGTTTCTAACTTGATGCTAGAAGCTATCTAGGATCCAATGACTAATACAGTGGTAATATAGACCCCCCTTCAATTATTGCTACTAAAAAGTCTCAAAAAATGATAACACATGTGCTAATAATAGATAACATGTACTAATAGCTAGTCATACATGTATTAATAGTTTATCTCTTTTTTCTTTCTTGGTTGTCAATTGGTCCATTTGTGCAAAATGTACTATTTTGTTTCGGTGAGTGGCCATTGAGGTGAACACAATGTGTTTGAGTAAAACATTTTGAAATTCTACTTTTTGACCACTTCCCTCTCTACAACTTCTATAGAGAGCTCCAAAAATGCACAAATGCCTAAACCTTACCTTTAAGATCTCCAATTACCTATGAGCCTTCACCAAAAATATTCACAAATTTTGACACAGTGATTAGGAGTTCTACATGTGTGAAGTTATCCTGGGTGGCTACTGGGTCTCTTCCCCTATCATTTTGAGATTCTAGAGAGCTACATACAATCCCGTAAGAAACATTACTCAGCCCTTTATGAATGTAGTAAGATCTAATTGTGTTTTAATCCTAGATGGCTTCTCAAGTTTAACTAAATGCCAGTAAAATGATATAAGCATAAAATGGATCATTATTTCCTGCAATGGAAATAGATTTTATTCTAGGAAAAAATGACAACATTGAAAAGAATTTTTTTTTAAAACCATGAAATGAATTAACTATATATTTATATAAATATTACTATTTTTTATCAATTGAAGAAGGTGTCTCATAAAGTTCCAATCTTTTAGGTTCTTGTTGAACCCAAAACAAACATATTGTCTCGTAGTAAGTTGTAACTATTAGTCCTGGAAAGGTTCAACCTCTTAGGATTTAACTTACGTGGCATAAAAATGACATAAATTTTTTTAATATTTACATGCATAGTACATACTAGTAATTAGTTTAAAAGAGATTATTAAACATTTCAAATGGACGAGGGAGAATGATAATTTTTTTATAATAAGGAGCTCAATTTAAAGTTACAAATATTGTTTAATCTCAAGGTCTCTACACATTTGATCTTATATACATATAGAAGAGAAGAAAAAATAATTATAACTCTTATTAAAATGAATAACACTATTGGTGTACATTAACATTTCATTCTATTGTAGTCCAAAACTAAAAGGAAGATTGTAAAGCTAAAATCTCACAATGAAATAGATGATATTATGCTATAATTGATGAGAAGGATGATATGGTCATTAATTTAAACAGATATCAAATTGTAATAAGAAGATTACACACACACACACACAATTACTAAACATTTGAATATGTATCATGTATTGAGACCATTTCTTTGAGATTATTGTACGATGATTTTTTTCTTCACTACAAATTGAAAATGAAAATCATTGAAACAATAAATCTCCATGTGAGTACTATAAAAAATAATTTGTGATAATAAATGAGGAAAGTTATGTATGAGGAAAGTTATGTCTCTATAGAATATTGAATTGGAGTAACATACAGGCATGGATTATTCATAAGGAGGTTTTTCTCACATTATAAATCATAAAAAAGGAAAAAAATAACATCGATGTTATGTAGTTTGTTTTAGAAATTAATTTCCAAAATTAGGCATAAATAACCAGTATAGTGGGTAATCAATTGCATAATACATGGGAATAAAATCACTTCAATGATAAAGTACGAGAATCTAGTCATGGATGATAATTTCATAAAAGTGTTGGAATATCTTCATAATTACTTAAAATGCCATTGAAATTGACATCCTTGTACATAATCACCAACAACCTTACTTTTTTTTCCATTTTTTTTTTAATACATTTTTTATGAAAATCTTTTTTATGTTTACACGAGACATATCTTTATATGCTCTTGTCGCTATATCTCATTCCTCGAGAGGATGAGGATCATCATTTCTAGTTATTAATTTAGTAAGAAATCATCAATTTTCATAATAGGTATGCCTAAAGGAAATTGCATTAGAGGCCATATATAAAGGTTTCATTTGTTGGAGGCTTTTGATACTTCCCTTTAAATAGTCATCAAGGTAGTTAAGATGTTTGGGTCATATTTCTTCTAGGACTCACACTAGGCTTGTATTGCATTTTGATAGTATGATAATTTGAATAAAAATAAAATAATTCAATTTGAAGGTATTGAATATGAGAGGTGGAGATTTTATTTTCACATAAAGTTAAGTGTACAATGATATCATGGTTATGTTGGGTTTGTTGAGAATAAAGTTTTTACTGTAAGAGACAATTTGAAGCAAATTTGTAGGAAATATGAGCATCATGAAACAAAAGAATTTATTTGCATAAGAAAAGATTGCTCTAATTAAGAAGTTTTGATCTAATGGGAATATCATTTCTAATAGGAGAAAGAAATTATGGCCAATACAAAATGTCTAACTTTTGGGGGTCATCTAAATGCATAAAATGGTAGAATTTTGGAATCAACCAAGAAGCATATGACATAGCATTTGATGCATCATTTTGGATTTTAATAAGTTCAAAGGAAGATTCAGGGGTTGTAAATAGTTTATCCAAGATCATGAGAACATGCCCAAGATGAAAACTATATCATAAATTATCATATTTTATCCATCTATAATCACCAACTTTAGAATAAGAGGTGTGTGGAAAAACTTGTTTCATGGATTATTTTTTATCAAGATTTGGAGGATGCAAAGAGAACAAAGAGACATCCAAAGATATTTGTTTAGTTATTTTAGGTGGTCATGAACTCATTGGTTCATCAAATTTAATGAAATTTATCATGGAAGAGATTGGAGCTTCTCTCATAGAAATACCACAAAACTATAGTGGCATAGACTTTTGTTTATCTTCACTAAATAGTTCAATTAACCATTCTATGAAAAGCTGAATATATATTTGTTCGATATTCATAGGAGATCTCAATTGGGATGTAGTCTTGTAAAAGGTCTAAATAGTGAAAAACTATTCATTGACTACAAGGTTTCTATGAGGATCATCCACAAATGACATGATGGTATAAAATTTAGGGAAATGGATAAGAAAATAAAGAGTGTGTATTCTTGATCAAAGGAGAGTGCAATATTTCATTCCATGCCCTTATTTCTTGTTTTAGACACTATAACATGGTTTTCAATTTACACGACATATATTGCTCATCTCATAATGTATACTTCTTCTTTGAGAATATTATTCAAAAATCTTAAACTTCTTATAATATGAATTGGTAAGTAACATTCATACCCTTTCAAGTCTTGGAACTAGTGCATAGGTCACTTCATAGTATAATCCTTGTTCTTGTGCATATCCCTTGCTTGGTAGTGTTTCTTTTTTCCTCAGCGCTACTCTATATTCATTCAATTTGTTCCTAAATACCCTCTTTGTATCCATCACATTTTTTTTTTAAATGGAAGCTAATGTACATGTATCATTATTCTCAATCTAGTTGAGCTCTTCCTCAAAATCCTTAATTAACTATTCTAGGCTAAAATTCAAAAATAAAATAGGGTAAAAGCACAAACTTGTGTCACCTCTTATAGGGAGAAGGATATCAGAACTTAAACTATTCAACTTTAATGACAGAAAAGGGGCATTTGTGTTTAGAATCTGAAGATGGTGTAATCTAATGAAATGTGTAAAATTGGATGAAGTTTATGTCTGGAATTATTATTTTTAAATTGAGTGAAAATATTAATATTTTTCTTTTAAATTTTTTAAGTTTATTTTCTAATTTTTAAAAAAATGCTAAAAATATAGAGTTTCATTCCCGCCAAACAAATATATGCAAATGAACATATTTGGGTCTAATTTTGTAATATGTTATAGTTGACATGTGTACTAGTGAACAAAAAAATTAAAAATTGATTTTGGATTTATATTTTCAAGTTATAAGTGGTCAAAGTCGAACTTATCAGAAATTGATAGATTTTTTTTCTTCCAAACTTTTTCTATCAAATCTAGATATCTTTTAAAACAAATTACATTTTCTTGAAAATAAATCTCTCCTCTAGAGAGACACATTTATTTTTTATTTTTTGAACTGACATATTCTTGAATCTTAAAAACCTACTTCTAATATTTTAAAATTATAACATATTATATCTAATAAAAATACTATAAAATTTATATGATAATAATCATGACTCCAAGGTCTACAAAAGAGCATTTTTAGTTTTTGAAAAAACTTCATTTTGTATGGAGAAATCAGCCTTGAAAGTGATAAGTTTGGAGAAATTGCATTTTTTGCTTGTGTGGATGCCACTTAGGATGCCACATAGACAATTACAGTAGAAAGCATTTAGGCCATAATTGTTTCAGCCACAACAGTTTTGACCTTAACCCATGTCAGTGTAACCCAACTGCTAGTGGTGACATTGTTGGTTTCATTTTTTATTTTTTTTCATTTTATAATAAATATAGTAAATAGAAAAATATAAAGGAGTATTTTTAGAAATAAATTTTTTTGAAGCCATATTTATCAATTGTTTCATGGAGTTTAACAACAACTACAAAGGATTGTCAATAAGGTTTTTTTTTTTCACCTAGTTATTTTTATACTCTATATTGAAGCATTGAATTAAATTTCTAGTGGAATATAAATTAAAATATTTTTTTGTCTAGATCAAAGTAATCGATGGGTAATGAAAAGGCTAGATGAAGGAAATTTTATAGAATAAGAGATGACAAAATGAAAGGTCATACAAAACATAATCAAAACCAACCTATTGAAGTTCATGAAGAAGATGAGATTCATGAAGAGGATGTGGTTCATGCAGAGGATGAGATTCAAGAAGATGAGAAAATTGGTAGTTCTAATGATAGAAACACATTATTAGGCATAGGAAATTTGATGGATTTGGCTAAAGACCCAATTTTTAGTCAAATTCCATCTAAACATATGGTAAAAGATAACACTATTAAAAAGAATTTCCAAAACATGTGGGATGAATATTTAAAAAATAAAAGTATATTTGGAAAGACATAATTATTTGTTAAGTTATTTAGGAGAAAAGATACGAAGCATTTTTTAGAGTTTTTGGGTGTTGATAACATGAAAAACCATGCCCATAATTTTAATAAAATAATAGTTGAAAAATTGCAAACTTCTTATAACAAAATTGGCAACACAACTTGAGGAGGCCATTTGAGCACTAGAAGTAGAATGTTGATGAATAGTATATCTAGTAGAAAGTTGACACATAGAAAAAAAGTATGTGCAATTTCTAATTTGCTACATATATATAAAAGAACTGTTCAAAGATACATTGGGAGAAGAAATATAGTACATGAAAACATTGAGATTAATTGGGTGAATATTTGGAGAGTTCCTCAAAAAAAAAGAAATTTTTGAAGATGTAAAAAGACATGTTATTGAATTTTGGTCCACATACTCTCGGGTTTCTTCCAATAGGCATGATACTATACAAATTAAAGATGAAGAGACATGGGAACAAATTGAACATTCTAAACATTTTATAGATATTAGAAAAAGTGAATTATTTAAAAAATTCAAGTAAGAATTTTCAAATTTAAAAATATGTTAGAGAATGTTTGAGAGCTTGTGTCCTTCCTTTGTGCACATAAATAAGATACCTAAAACTTGTTGTTGTCCAAACCATGTTGAATTTGGTCTACACCTGCAATCATTTAAAAATGTTATGGCAGTACTTGGTTCAAATATGGTCATCCTTAGTAGTATGACACAATTTGTGAAGAATATATTATTCAAATTAGAAGATTCAGTTGAGTTCAAAGTTTAACACGTCAAAACCCAATGCCCAGATTGTGGAGATTTATGTAAATTTCCACTACAAATTGAGAATACCAATGAATTGACACTAGTTTCATCGCTAAGAATAGAACATGAGACATACCAAAATAAGACAAGAGTTGAATCCAAAAAAATGTATTGAAGGAGATTGAATTGCGGTATGATGAGTTTTATGACCATGTTTTGTCCATTGATATATCCACATATCTAACATTGTCATAGTGCATGATGACATACTAAATAGTTTTGTGATTCAAAAATTTTTTTTCCACCTATTTGTATTCTTTCAATTTTAGATTTCATAATAGGAGCTATATGACTCATTATTTTGTAATGTTCTCTAAAGATCTTATAAATTGTGGAATAAATGTTTCAAAGCACTGGATCTGATTTGATGGTTGTGCAGGTTAGTGTACATGTGTATGCTTTTATTTAAATTTATTTAACCTATATTGATTTTTACAAATATTGAAATTTGATGTATATAATTGTTTTTAATCTCATTTCGTGTTCAGGGAACTATTTAATTCAGCAAAAGCATTTAATTGGTTAGCCATGCAACATGCTAGATGCAATGTTAGGTTTTTGCAGAACTTCTTTGAATGTGGACATGGAAAAGAGTAGCAAGGTAGAGTAGGAGCATGTATAAAGGACACACTTTGACAACATGAACTTGTAAGTACATATATGTTTAGTCACTTGTTGATACTTATATCTTCTCTAGATAAATACATACATACATACATACATACATACATACATACATACATACATACATACATACATACATACATACATACATACATACATACATACATACATACATACATACATATATATATATATATATATATATATATATATATATATATATATATATATATATATATATGCATGTTACACATTCAAGTAATAGGATAGAGAGTATGAATAAAATTATTGAATGGTGCAAAGATCATTTTTCTAGTCAAGATGCTGAATACAATAAACTATTTGTACTTATTTTCAATACAACTCTCATACTTTCATATTTACTATACGCATGATTTTGGATATATGTTTTATGAATTTGAATACATTGGATCATGTTTCTTGGATATATAATAAATTCTTCATGTATTGTTATTTATATTTTGTGTACGGTTTGATGTAAATATCTATTTTGGAAGTTGTTATCTATGCTTTAATAGTTTATGTTTTTATGTATACTCTGCTAGGAAAACCTCTTAGGGTCTTCCCTTAAGACATCTTCTTTTGACCTCCCCATGGGACTTCCCCTTAAGAAAACCTTTTAGGTCCTCCCCTAATGACAACCCCTTAATAAATACTATTAGGATGTCCCCTTAGGACAACCTCTTACAACCTCCCCTTAAAACAACCCCTTAAGACATCCCCTTAGGACCTCCCATTAAGACTTCACCTTAAGACATCCCATTAGGACCTCCCCATAGGACCTCCCCTTAACCTCTTAGGAACTCCCCTTCAGAACCCTAAACCTTTCTTAGGATCTTTTTAACCTGACTTCCTTGGTTTCTACTAATTTTTTAGATACTCTTCATATCCTTCTTGACCTAGCCTAACACCTCTGGTCACATCAACAAACATTAAAATTCACTATCTTCAAATAGGGTTAATTAACTAGTAACACTTCTTTATTCCATTTCTTTAGATTCTTCCAAATAGACCCATGAAAGACTCTATGATTCTGAAAGATATCATGTAGAACTTCTAGAACCCTTATTTATAGAACCTTAAAACACCCACAACCCTATCCATCCTCGAGCCCTAGTTTATAGGCTATCTTTTAGGGCTCTAGACCAATTTTCAGCAAAAGACCTCTAGATTAGCTTGGTTTGATCATGAGTGTGCTTTACAACAACATATTAACACTATCCATGGTCACTTACTCCCAAAAATCAGCCCAAAGGATCACTTCATAAATTGAAAACCTATCAGAGAAATGAAAATGAAAGAAACAATCATATGTATAGAGTCTAACCTATCATCCCATAAGGTTTCAATCATTTGCATCATGGATGATCAAGTTAGAGCCACTAATGTGACAATAGCCCTGTGAATGGAAACCACAGACTAGTCGCCAATAAAACTTGCACATGTCACCAGCCTTGTAACTTCAAACTAAGTCTATCTATGAAAAAGAAAGATGAAACACTACTCTATAGAAATCAAAAGTTAGATCACCTGTCCCAATCTGTAAATAGCTGTACTAGGGCTTTAAACTTTATAAAAACAATAAAAAACACAGAAAATTATCTATACAATAGGCTCACACATGTGTAACCTAACTAGAAACATTATAACCTTCCAAAATATTCTTTCCATGCTGAAATAAATGAGCATGAGTGGTTACAAATTCCCAAACTACCATTTGCAACGTTTTGAAAAAATTGTGAAAGTTGCTCAAGCCACTTTTTGAGCAAGTTTGCAACTTTAGAACATTTTTTTCTCTTTACATCTTTTGATCAAATGGGTACATCTAGGACTATTCTAGGACCCTATTACAAGGATTCCTAGGACCAACTAGTTACCCAAATATTTTAGTTTCTCATCCCTAGCAACTTTTGACCTATTTAGCAACTTTTGACAACTCTAGGACCGAATGAGAAATCTTGGATCTTTTACAAACATATTGGGACTAGTTGAATTCCAAGGACCATTGAAAATTATTAAACACAAACAACTTCTTAAGTAACTCTTAACAACTCAAAAAACCAAAAGGAAGGGGGTTCCCTGCACCATACTCCAATGGGACAAAGAACTCAACTCCCTTGAGTTAGGAGGTCTTCAATGATGACCCCATGCTTTAGAATGTATGGCTTAGTCATCCAATTGGCTTCATCATTATGTAGTCCCCTCCATTTCACCAAATAGGTCTTGTATGTGCCCTCACTAGTCTTCTTAATCATCTTGGAGTCCACTATGTAGTTTAATTGCAAAGGTTGAGGAGTGGGCAAGTCTTGAATTCAATTAGTTACCTACAAGTCTACAATGGTGTGCTCACTAGTATCAATATGAGTACCTTTATAAGGAGACATATTACACACATTGAAAATGGGTGAGATTCCCAAGTCAAGAGGAAGTTCCACTTCATAGACATTGTTTCTAGACTTATATAAGAGTTTTAGAGGTCCTATCTTCTTCATCAGTAGTTAAGATTGTTTTCCCTTGGGTAATCTCTCCTTCTTGAGGTAAGAAAGCACCAAATCTCCCACCTTAAAACGAAAATCCCTCCCTTTTTGTTTTTTCTAGTCTTGTATTTTTACACTTGGTTTTGAAAGCTCCTTTTAACCTATCCATGAAGCTCTTTCATATGCTCTAGAAAGAACTCTCCTTGAATACTCCTCTTGTCATTTGGGTTGAGATCCCTCAACTCCAAAATCCCTCTAGGGTGAGTCCCACAAACTATTTCAAATGGGCTCTATCCAGTACTCTTATTTATGGAGATGTGATCCTATGATTGAGCATGCTACTTAGTCAAACACCTTAATAGGTTTCCCAAAGACTTGTTCACTACCTCAATTTTCCTATCAGTCAGAGGATGGTAAGTTGATGAAAAAGACAATTTTTTTTTTAACATCTTCCAAAGGATCCTTCAAAAGTGACCTACAAATTTACTATCTGTATCACTCACTATGTTGAATGGAAACCCATGGCTTCTCACTATATCCTTGAAGAATAGGCCTGCTATATGTGAAGCATAAATTTTTTTCTTGCAAGGGATAAAGGGTGCTATTTTTCTGAAATGGTCCTCAAGAACAAGTACACTTTCATGCCCTCTAGGTGTTTTAGGGATTCCTAAAACAAAATCCATACTCAAACACTACCATGGTGTCTATGCTATAGCTAGGGGTTGATATAACCCCACATTTTTGATATGTCCCTTGGTCCTCTCACACACCTAACACTTTCCCTCAAATATCCTTACATTTGACTGTAACTTGGGCCAATGACAGTACCTAGTGACTTGTTCAAGTGTCTTGTTTACTGCAAAATATTTCCCTAAATGCCTTGATAATTTTCCTTGATTATATTCTCCCTCATGGAATATTGGGGAATACCCAATAAGTATCCTTGAAATAGAAAACCTTCTCGCAACATGTAATTAGTGAAATCAACTATAAAAGCTTGATTGAATTTTTCACATACCTCATAGGCATCTTTGAAGTCTTTATACCCCTTGCAAAGATCTCTTAGGTCATCCATTCCCACACTCTATAATTGTATCCCCTATATAGCTAGTACTCTCCTCTTGAGAGCATCAACAAATTTGTTTATAACACCTTTCTTGTGCTTGATTACAAAGGTAAATGCCTACAAGTATTCCACCCACTTGAGGTGTGAGTTGATTTAACTTCTCATGCCCATTCAAGAAGCTAAGGGCATAATTGTTTGTATAAACTACAAATTCCCTTTTTGGGAGGTAGTGCCTCCACTTTTTTAAGGCTTGGACCATTGCATATTGATCAAGGTCATAAGTGGAGCATCTATGTTTTTCCTCATTCAAATTTTTACAAAGGAACAGGGTACCTTTCTTGACTTAGCACTACCCAAATGGCTAGTTTACTAGCATCACACTCTACATCAAAGAGTTGATTGGAGTTTGTAAACCTTAGATTAGGTAAGGTTGCAATCCTTTTTTTCAATAGGTCAAACTGCTTATCTACTTCATTTGTCCACTTGAACTTACATTTTATACCTCCTTTGATAGTGTTAAGTATGGTTACACATATATGACTGAACCCTCTCACAAACTTCCTATAGTAGGATTCCAACCCATGAAAAAACCTAACATCTCCTATGCATTTAGGTGTTGGCTAATGCAGTATGGACTTGAACTTATCAGGATGCATCTTAATACACCCATTGGAAATAAAAAACCTAAGATATACTAATTCAATTTTTAGAAACTCACACTTTTCTTGACTAATCATTAGCTTCTCTTGATGTAGCCTTCTCAAGAACATCTTCAAGTGCTTCATATGCCCCCTCTTTGGACTTGTTAAAAATCAAAATGTCATCCAAACACATAGTGAAAATCTTACCAATGAAGTATGCTACCAAATCATTCATCAACCTCATGAAGGTACATGGGGCATGTTTCAAGACAAAGGGAATTAATAGCCACTCATACATCCTTTCATTTTTCCTAAAGGTTTTTGTTCATTCATCACTAGGCGTAACTTTCATTTTTTGATACCCTAATTTCAAATCTACCTTAGAGAAGTAGCAAGATCCCCCCAAATTATTTAGAAAGTCCTCTATCTAAGACATAGGGAATCTATATCTAATGGTGATCTTGTTAATTGCTATGGAGTTAGTATACATTCTCTATTTTCCATCTTTCTTAGGTGCAAAGATAGTTGGTACAACACATGGGCTTAAGATCTTCCTTATAAGGCCTTTTTAGTGCACTAGGTATCCCATTGTCTGCTATTTCATGGTACATCTCCAACAATTTCTGCACTTCTTGAGGTACATGGAACTTTTCCTTGATTTCTTCCCTTGGTCTTACCACTACTACATAAAAAGCTCCTTTCCACTCAATAGTATTACACTTGTCCCCACATATAGCTCTTCCTTAGGTTCAATCAAAGGGTCCATCTAAAACTTCTTTCCCTTCTTGGTGATCACATGGCTATTATTCTCTCCATCATGTTTATGTTGACATATCAGTGAAGTTTGTTATTAGTGACATACACTTAATCAGATTGTAAGTTTCTATCGAGCTTATTATATAGTGAATAGTGTTAACCAAGAATTTTAGTTGCTACCATGTCCTTTGGACAAATTTTAGTACATGCTGGGAAGTTTCAATTAGTGTGAATATTAGTAGTGTAAACCAAGCATCTCAGTGTATACCGAGTTTACTAGTGTAAACTGAGTTGTGCAGTGCTTACCAAGTTTGTAGTTGTTGTGATGTAAGTCCAGTGTTAACTAAGCTACTCTATATTAACCAAGTGATTTGGTTTATACCGAGCTCATAGAGGAAACATTAACTAAGTCACATAGTGTGAATCAAGCGATTCAATTTATAATTCAAGTTTCATGGGCATGTGTAGGATTACGGTCAATCAGACTATGCCCTTAAGTGGCAATAAAAAATTAGAAAATCAGGGTTATGTCAATTTGATGTGCAATTTTCTACTTCTTATTAAATTTATATAAAAATGTTGAGAGAAAAGAATCTGTAGAAAATTGAATCTAGTTTCTAAAATACTAGAACTTATCTCAAAAAAATAAAAATTGATTGGTCAAAATTTTAAAATTTAATGCAATATTTCAAAAATTTTAGAACAATAATAAGAAGTAGATGTATGTCTGACCACATTAATAAAAATAAAATGATAATATTTTTAAATAATATTCTAGATATAAGTAGTAGACTCATGGCTATATGTGACACGTATTTTTGGGTATGTTTATTCTAAATAAATATTAATTAATTAATTTTTGACTTTAGTATTTTTGGAATTAAAAAACTCTCATGTCTGACCACCTTAACTAATTCAAAACTCTATAAAATTCATTTTTTCATTTTTTTTCCTTATAGTAGAAGAAACATAGAATGTGATGCATCTTTTCGATTTAAAAAATGTTGTACCATTTGAAAGTTATAAATTTTTTTCAAGTAGTGTGTCAATTAGCACTTTATACGTAACTCCATTAGAAAATAGGTAATAATTACTTACTAAATTCATAATTTGACAAACCTTACATTTATAGAAAGATAAGAACATTCTTAAGAAACCCTTTTCATTTCATCAAATTTTGGTGGAAAAAAAGCTGTCAACTACATGTTTGAAGTAAAAATAACATAAAAATAGGCCAAAAGCACTTTGTAAGATGTTTTTAAAGTTGATGATATAGGTTTGGTATCAAAAAATATAGTAGACATTATAAAGATATTAATTTTTCCCATTTAGTATCAAGGTGGGTGGAAAAAAAGTTGGAATAGGTTTTGAAATGGTTTGAGATATTTAAAAACTACAGATTTTTCAGATCGCCACTTTTTGGCACAACATGATCCTACACATACCCTCATAGTATTCGTCAAGTCATTAGTGCAGATCAAGTTCAAGACTACCTAAAAGTGATTAGTATGGACTGAGCTTCTATGTCAACCTAGTGCATGATTATGCCGAGCATTGACGGTGGATGCTAAGTATCAAAACCTCACCGAGTTAGTCTTCAAAACCTGAGTGTCTTCATTTGAGCTGACATTGTAATATTTGTGTAAACTTGTATTGTGGTCAACTTTTTAATTATATAATTAGATTGGTATATGTAATGAATTGTATCATATCCAAGAATGTGAAAAATGCAATATAATCAAATGTAATCAGAGAAGAGTAGAAAGTGTGAATTACAAAGGCTACATGGAGCAATAAATTCATATCTATCACAAAAAGGTTATTTGTACATAACAAAATCTCATTCGGCAAACCAAGTTGCAGATCAAAGATCATCTTTTGCTTCATCCTAATAGGTGGATCAGTCAAATCCTTTAACAAGGTAGATCTAACAATCTTATGTAAATCTCTTTACCAAGTGCACACTTCATTACATGTTTGCAAATTCTTTAACAAGGTGGACCTAGCAGTCCTTATTGCTCCTAATAGGGAAGATCATCAGAAGTGATCAATGTAAGCCTTAAAAGGCCAAGTTTATACTACATTACTAAAGCTTGTGGGTATCATCCCCACCTCCATTTTACTTTCTATTTGGAAGGTTTCTGGGTCACCAAATCTATGTGTCAAAGTGTTATGTATGCTTTTAGGTTTTCAGTTTCTTATGCATGCAATTAGATGAAGAGTTAATGCAAAAGGTTTAATTGGGTGATTAAATATAAAAGTTTGTAAAGTTATTAATTTACCACTCCCCTCTCAGTAACTTAGCCTTTCATAATATTTCCAACAATTGGTATTAGAGCATTTTGGTTCTTAGAGAAAGTTTGATAGCTTGAGCAAAGATCAAAGACCATGGAGATATTTAGACTTGACAAGGCTATTGATAATGAGAAGTTGGATTTGGAAATGGCTATTGCACAACTCAAGAAAGCTAAGGAGAAACTCTCTCAATCCATGAAAAGAAGAAAAGATCTTGCAATTAAAATGAATGATCATCTCTACATTAAAGAAAGAATTGAAGACCTTCATCCATCAAGAAGCTCAGATGAAGCAATTGAAGCAATCAAAGAACTCTTGGAAAAGAATGGTTCACTGCAAGAAGAAGTGAGAAAACTAAGAAGAGAGAAAGAAATTTAGTTAGTAAGGCTATGTTAAGTCATGGAAGAGAAAAAAAGGATAAAAGAAGAAGTAGAAGGAAAATATAATGAGATTCAACATTTATCGCTTCAGCAGATTGACTTCATTAACTAGCTCACCAATGCAAATGAAGAAATCATGAACCTGAGATCTAAGAATGAAAGATTGTAGAATGACGTAAATTTTGAAAGACAAATCAATGAAAGAATGATGAAACCCCAAGTAGACATGAATCAATTGAATGAGCAAAATCTCTATAGAAAAAAAGGAAAAGTAGGAATTGGATACAATGAAGAAGGTGAATGTTCCAAACAAGGAGCTCAAAAGAATCGATAACCTACTTGCAATCACTATGGTAAGATAGGTCATACTTCAAACAAATGTTGGAGCAATGGAAAAGGAAAATTCAATGGAAATTCCTACAATTGCAACTAGTATGGTCATAGGGCTAATGAATGTAAAGAGAAACCAAAATTTGAAAGAAATGTCACAAATGTAAGAAACATGGACACAAGTCATTAGAATATAAAACCAAGATATTGAATCCATTAGAACAAATAGTGAAAGCTATTTGGTTCGGACTATAACACTTAGTGCTGATATCATCACTATGGAGAATTTGGACATATTGGCATAAATTGTGTAAAACATCATATGAGGAAAAGAGATACCACTAAAAGATATTTCATTTGTATAGACCTTGGTCATCTTGCCAAGAACTATATGAATATTGGAATGACAGAAGATGAAAAGAAGGCAAAGGTTGATAACATCCAAAAATAGATGAGACAACAATGAGTTTCATATTAAGATAATATCTTATACTTTCTATAATAGTCAACTACTTGTCTGTAGTCCGTCTTTCAGTCTAGATAGGAATGTTTCCTATCCTGTCTTTAGTTTTGTTTCTAATTCCATCTTTAGTCTACGTTGTTTCTTTTAGAAACAACTTCCTTGTAATTCTTTATAAGGAACACATTTGTTCCTCTGTTAATCAATGAATCATTTGAAAATCCGTTAATCTGCCAACTCTTCTTGAATCTTGTAACATGGTATCAGAGCTATTACTTAAATTTTTTTGAAAAAATTTATAATGTCTTCGTGAAATTATTTGTTTAAATTTTTTCAAAATTATTTCTGTTGAATTTCTCTAAAACCCGCTTAGGGTTTTCGGCCTAGAGAAATTCTCGAACTCAGGTCTGCCTGTGTTTTTTCAGCACACTCTAGCCCCATTCGTCCATGCACATAGATCTTTGAAGAAATTTTTTTTTATCAAGAAATTTGAAGTTTTTTCAAGCTTTTTTTCAGCTAGGGCCATTTTTTTCGAAACCCTAATTTTTGGGGTCAAAAAAATATTTTGTTTGCAGATTCTTGGTGGATTTTTCGAGAGCTCAACTGGGTTGTCATCCATTTTTTTCGGGTGCCTCAATTTTTGTGCCTCAATTTTTGAGCCAGCGGATCCAAAAAATGACAGCAGATTCCTTTTGGGCTTTTCGAGCTCTCTTCTGGGTCTTTCGTATTTTTGCTTCAAAAAATGTGCCTTCACAAATTTTCACAATTTTTCATTGAAAAATGTGCCATGGCATCTCTAACAAATATTCTGCTCGAACATAATTCCAAATTCAATGGTCGCAATTATGGAACCTGGAAGCAGCGCATCATCGCAATCTTTGAATATCGAAACACCGATCAACTTGTTCTGGGTGTTACGCAGCGTCCGACTTCTCCAGGTCCTGATCAAGGCGAAGCTACATTTTTCGCCTTCTGAATTTGTTTCTATTTTTAATGGGTTTGTTGATTTTCTCCTCAAAAATCATTTCAAGTTGACTGTAATACGCAAGGTTGCATGAGATTCTGGGTTTGTTGATTTTCTCCTCAAAAATCATTTCAAGTTGTCTGTAATACGCAAGGTTGCGTGAGATTCTGGGTTTGTTGATTTTCTCCTCAAAAATCATTTCAAGTTGTCTATAATACACAAGGTTGTGTGAGATTCTGGGTTTGTTGATTTTCTCCACAAAAATCATTTCAAGTTGTCTATAATACACAAGGTTGCGTGAGATTCTGGGTTTTACCCTTTTTTTCACAAAAACAAAGTTTTGTAAATGCAACTTATTTTGATTCATAGCACTCTTCTGGCAAAGCTTCTTGGTTTCAGCATTCTATAGATCCAGGGAGGGTCTCAGTTATCATAGAATGTTCCGACATCCGTACGTTGACCATTAAGGGAGGGTATTAAGATAATATCTTATACTTTCTATAATAGTCAACTACTTGTCTGTAGTCCGTCTTTTAGTCTAGATAGGAATGTTTCCTATCCTGTCTCTTTTGTCTTCAGTCCAGATAGGAATGTTTCCTATCCTGTCTTCAGTTTTGTTTCTAATTCCATCTTCAGTCTACATTGTTTCTTTTAGAAACAACGTCCTTGTAATTCTTTATAAGGAACACATTTGTTCCTCTGTTAATCAATGAATCATCCGAAAATCCGTTAATCTGCCAACTCTTCTTGAATCTTGTAACATTTCAAAGTCTACTGAGAATGCAAGTCTAGGAAATGATGATCAAGTCACTCAAGAATTGGATGACTCTACCATTTTTACTTAAGTTCTCAAAGTAGAACTGGAACTAGGCTATCAAAGAAGACATTCAAATCAGTTCTACTTGAAAGGACAAGATATCCATATCTATATTCAAGGTACAAAGGGATCACTGAGTAAAAGTGTACCAGTTATTATCGAGATCCCTTCCTTACCGACTGAGGTCAGGTCATAGACTCTACCAAGTAAGGTTGGGAGTAACTAAGCTTTATATGGTTACCAAATATATGGTTATCTACCATTCTTACCAGGTATTTATTGAAATATTTGATAATAGGAAGCAAATTGAAGTCATTATTACTATGAAATTTTGAGATCAAACTAAGAAGATCAATATTCAAGTGCATTCAAGAGATTTGAGTGAAGTAATTCTGAAAGATTTTGAATTCTCTCAAAGCCTACCAACAAAAGATGGCATCCAGAAGAAACAAGGAAAAGTGAGGATTAGATATGTTAGTTCTAGTGTAGAAAGAAAGCTTCAAATTTCAAGCTCACTCTCACAATCGTTGAAAGCCTAGATCCGAGTGGTGTGCAATCAAAACTTCCTCCGAAGGTACTTTTAATTAATGACATTCATTCTCATTACAAGTGCATGATTCAAGATATTGGTACTTTGGAAATGGATGAAGCCCTAAAAAATTTGTGTGAATGGCATTTTGAAACCTGAGCATCAACTCTAGGAAACTAAGGGATTAACCCATATTCCTCACATGCCTTATGATTTTTAAGTAAAGTGGATTAGGTTTATTCTTAGTTGAGTGCATAGTGGGCAGTTGTGGTTTGAGCAGCCAATTTTGATAACCAAGAAGATGATTCATAGAATCACTAGTTTCCTAGTGTTGACAAAAGCCAAAATGATGAAAACCCTAGGTTAGGTTGAGCTTGAAAAGAAAACCCTAGTAGAATGGGATGGCAGAGGAATAAAGATTAGTAGTGTCATAGACATGGAATTGAAATTCAAAATTCATGTCATTGCCCACAAGATCTACAGTTTAAGCAGGTTGAACAGTGTATCATGTGAGGTAGTAGAATTGGTGTACAAGGTAGTCAAGAACAACTTATCTCTTGACCTTGCCAAGTTTTTGTTAAATTAGTTCAAGAAGAATATGGAGAGCATCATGACTTCAAAGAAGAACCCATGTAAGTTTAGTTCCCTATTGAAATGTTTATTCTTCTATGTTAAAAAATTCTTTCCTTCAAAAGGCACTGTTGTATGGAGGAAAGATGTTCCAGTACTTTACTAGTCAATGAGTACATTGTTGAGATGGAAGAAAATTATAATAGTACCATGGACAACTACTTTGATGCATTCAAGAAAAAAATGAACAATAGGTTCATAATTCCCAAGAAGTTAGTTAAAGATTACAAAGATGATGTATGTTTCATGGTGGATAGTGACAAGGTATAAATTCAGGTAGTTAGGCCTAGAATAGCATGGGTAAAACCTATTGGATATGAAGTTAATGTTAGAGTAAATAATTAATTATTCATTAATTATTTATTCTATTACTTAAGCTTAGGTAAATGCATTTATTTAATATTTTGTATTTAATGCATGTAGTGGTTAGTTGTTGACAACACGGGAGTTTGTTCCCTTCTAGCATGTTCCACCTTTTGTGGATATGTGCTAAGTTGTCATCCTTATCTTCTACTACCTTCCAGCTTGTTCTACAAGCTTCCATGAGCTCTTTATAAGTGGGCTCTCTCATTGTATTTTCATAAGGCATTGTGCATATTGTAAATAAATTTCTTCTTGTGTTTGCATATTTGTCTCTCATGTCTGTTTTGGGTTTTACCCTTGCTCCATGCTCTTCCTCTTCTTGGCTTCTCTTTGATAGGTTCTCGCATGCAGGTGATCTTGAGCATCTTCGAAGTTGGCTTTCCTCAACTCCAAAATGGTATTAGAGCCTTCCTACTGCTGCTTGGTTGAAGATTTTTGAAGCCGTGATTTGAAGTCACAAACCCTAGTTTGTTTGTGCATTTTTTCCTCCAATCAGCGGATCAACATTTTTTCAGAGCACATTGGGACCAAACGGACATCACCATTGGATCTGGAAGGCTGTTTGCAGTTAGGATTCATATAAAGTTTTTTGTTTTTGGAGACAGAGCTCCAAGAGGCAAATTTTTTTTGTTGTAGGCCATTTCCGTACGGATCGTATAGATTTCTGAGCAATTTTTTAAAAAATATATATAATTTTTAATGCGCTGTTGCTCTCGCACCATCACAGGCCCACCGGCAGTAGTTGCGCCATCATAGCAGAGCCATCGCTAGTGGGCCACCCACTGGCCGTCGTGGCTAGGCAGTGCCCCCCTATGTGCCAGCGGCCTCTGCCTCCAGCTCCGCTCTAACAGCACCGGTCTGCTCCGCCTCTGCTCGTGTCCAACTCAGTGCCTACGTCTACATTTTTTTGCTCAGTCAGCTCTATTTTTTTGCACTATCAGTGCCAGTCAGCAGGTATAGTCACTGCTTCTCAACAATTTTTGCCACATCAGCAGCGGTTATTTAGCACAGTCAGCATCTCAACGACTGACACATGGCATGGGCACCACGTGGCCCCTACCACGTCAGTTGTACCTACCACATGGCATCCACGTGGCAGCCACATGGCCTTCTTTTTCATGGTGATAGCCTCCAAGCCATCAATTTTGAGGTTGTGACTTGTTGACATCAACATGATGTCAGCACTTGCATCATCAAGCCTCTTGCACATCTCTTAGGGTCATTTTGGACCTACTTGTGGTTTTATGGCCATAACTTGAGCATATAGAGGTATTTTTTCGATCCAAAAGAAGCACCAAAAAGTTGGTTCCGAGATAGAAACATTGGTGTAGGTATTTTTAGGTTTTGATGCTTTTTTGTTACCTATTTTTTAGTCAAAGTCTGAAGTTGTGTTTTTTGACTCTGGTAAGCATATCTTTTGTGTCCCATGCCTATTTTTTGAAAACTTTATATTTTTGAAAAGTTGGTTATGTCACCTTTTCATAAATATAGTCCTTTTTCTTAGTTTTTGGCCCATGCTCTTTCTATCATAGTTTTGGCATTTTTTCTATATGGTGGATATTTTGAGTGTTTTAAGCCCGAGGATCATTTTCCTAGCATGGTTTCCATTATTTTAGGCTGTACTTTCTTTTGTTGTAGCTTGTTTTTAGTTTTGATCATTATAGCTATCATTTCGAAGCATTTTTATGTATCACACTGAGATAAAGTGCCACTTTTGCATTTTGGGAGTCATGAAAATTATTTTGAGTCAGTTGTACTTGCACTATTTTCATAAAGCACCATGGGGGGGATAGTTGTTTGCTATTTTAGGTATTCTCCCTTTGTCAAGTGAGTGTCCCTTCCATGACATTAGCCCCATGCAGAGTCAGTTTGATCATGTCTTTATAGGTGTTTGTACCTCTTTCCCTCTCTCGTCGTTCTTGGTTCGTTTGCAGGAGACTTTGGCGCACCTTCTCAGTTGCCTGTCATCACACCCCATCTGCATTAAGGGGGGGTTATGTTGTTTCTCTAATGCATCCATGGTTTGACGGTTCGATAGTGTGAACTATGTATTCAGTGGTTGATCCTATATACAAGGCGATTACAGTGGCTGGCTACGTATGCATTTCAGTGAGATGGATCATCTACCATATAGACATGCTCACTTCATGCCTTCTTCTTCCATGGAGGTTCTTTAGATCAGTAGTTTGGAAGATTTGTGGCTTCTTCATGCTTCAGTGATGCTTCTTTATGATCACTCCTTGTTCTTGTTTTAGGGGACATTTCCCTAGTTGGAGGCTTCTTCAGTTCTTCACTAGGTTACCTCTTTTTGGGGGAGGATTTTTCCCACGTGGTTTTCTTTCTTTCCCCATTTATAGAGGTTGCATTTTCTTGCATTGTACTTGGGTACCTAACATGGCCTTTTTGTCGAGACCCATTCCGCATTCATCTTAGTTTTGTGAGCTTAAGGCATTTCCCTAAGTTGCACTTAAGGGGGGCTCTTAGAGTAAATAATTAATTATTCATTAATTATTTATTCTATTACTTAAGCTTACTTAGGTAAATGCATTTATTTAATATTTTGTATTTAATGCATGTAGTGGTTAGTTGTTGACAACATGGGAGTTTGTTCCCTTCTAGCATGTTCCACCTTTTGTGGATATGTGTTGTGTTGTCATCCTTATCTTCTACCACCTTCCAGCTTGTTCTACAAGCTTCCATGAGCTCTTTATAAGCGGGCTCTCTCATTATATTTTCATAAGGCATTGTGCATATTGTAAATAAATTTCTTCTTGTGTTTGCATATTTGTCTCTCATGTCCATTTAGGGTTTTACCCTTGCTCCATGCTCTTCCTCTTCTTGGCTTCTCTTTGACAGGTTCTCGCATGCAACTGATCTTGGGCATCTTCGAAGTTGGCTTTCCTCAACTCCAACAGTTAATATTGATGAAACAAAGGATATCATTGAGGCACTTGTAAATGAACTAGTTGATCCCAAGGAAGCATAATTTGACACCTACGATGAAGCAAAAGCAAGGATAAAATTGGAGATCAAGATCCCTCAGGCAGTAAACAAAGGAAAGAAAAGAATTGCCAAACTGAAAACAAGTTCTGCTCTTTTTTTGATTGAGGGAAAGTTGAGGATAAAGAAGTAGATGATGAAGAAGAATTATAGGAAGAGGAACCACTAAAGAAAAGGGCAAGGCAATCATTACCAAGCCAACCAAGCCATCCACTATTGTGTTTACTAGGAGGTCAAGGAAGAAAGCTAACAAGGAAGTAGGAGACATTATATTCAGAAAACCTCTACCCACCTTCCAAAAAAGGCTGAAAGAACTTGAAGTATGGTCCAACATAACAAACTTTAAGGCATTAAAGTATGAGACTAGGACTAATGAAGAGTAGAAGCAGATAGAAGATCTAGTGATGGACATGAAAATGGGTAAGTGGAAGTACTCACCTGATCAGTCTACTTCTCATATTCCTAATATTTTGATGGAGAAAATTAAGCCAAGATGGGAATTTTCCATGCAAACTATGAAAGACATCTATGGAAAAACTCTGAGGTAGCTTATACCAAGCATAACTAACAAGTAGATTAAGGAATCTCTAAAGAAGAATGAGGAGAAATCAACTCTGAAATGCAATACTTTCCTAGTTCTAATGAATGATATTGAGCATGTTGTAAGAAATACAACAAACACATGGAAAAATGTCTATCTTCTTCATAAAATTAGTTACTTCTCTTTCAATGTAAATGATGATGACAAGGATGAAGAAGGAGATGATGAAGAGACTACAAATTTTGTTATTGTTGGCTATGAAGAGTATAAAGAGCAACAGCCTATCAAGGAAAGAGCATAACAATATGAGGAAACTGATCTAGTTAAGATTTATGTAGTAGTTATTGCCTCACTTCCTCACTCTCCAAGAAAGTTATTGACAACATCAAGTATTGAGACAACCTCAGAAGGATTGATTGTGACCACCAATGACAATACCAACATCCAATCAATCTTTGCACCAATTCAACTTAGCACATCATTGACCAAAGTGACTTCCACTTCATCTATCAAGCTACAGACTCTTTCCTCTTCTACTATGTTGGGAACACCAACTTTGGAAACATCTATGATTGCTACATCAATTTTGAATTCTTTAGGTACTTCTATTAGCATTTCTACAATAAGTACACCATCAATCTTTTTAGCTAGTCTTATTATGTCTACAATTATTTCTATTCCTAGTAAGCAAAAAATAAGTGTAAGGACAGTTGAGACCAAGTCTCAACCTAGCACAAAGTTTTTGAGCCAAGGAAAAGAGAAGGAGGAGGAAATGGACTTAGATGAGGAAATTTTCATCCCAAATTGGGACACTTTCAAACTCAAGCCATAAAAATTGTAGACATTTGGTAAGCTTCTCCAAAACAAAGCCAAGTAGCAGAGGCTAAGTGAGGAAAGGGATAAAAAATTCCAAATTATTGAGGATGCAAAGAACATTTTGGCAAAGGCTATAAGCATAGAGATTGATTCTTCTCAACCAATTTTGCATCAATTAGTAGAGGTGGTTCAAAATTTTAATGAAGATATAGATGGACATAATAAGTTAGTGTAGAAGGTAGAAAAGTTTGATAATAAAGTGTTAGACTACATTGCTCAACAAATTGCAATTTATCAAGTAGAACTCTCTACAATTTTGGGCCCACTAGAAAAATCTTGTACTAATGTATCATCACTTTTTGGTAAGCTATGTGATGTTTCTAATTTTACCGAGGAAATAAAGGACAAATTTTCCAAGATAGATGAAGAGCTTAAGGCAAGTGCTCAACAATTGTAGCTCGACCCTAGTTCAAGTTCTGCACACTTCAAGAAGATAAGGTTTTTGATAGATACACAGGCAAAATTTCTCAGGGAAGAAGCAAGAATTAGATCTACATTGGTAGATATTCAAAATACTATTCTCCCTAACATGGATACATTACAAAAGCATATTGCTCATGCAAAAACCCTCATCCATGATAATAATTTCTCCATAGCAGACCACATGATTGAGCTATTAGTAGAAGTGCAGATTGCGCTACACACATGTAAGGTCTTGCAAGACAACTATTACAAGACCTTAGTGATCATTCTAAAGGTACACTCAGATTTCTTTTCTCACTTTAGCATTACTATGTAAATATATAGAATAAATCTTTGTCATTAATGTCAAAAAGGGGGAGAAAGATGTATATTATAGTTGTGTAAAGGGGGAGATGGATGGAGAAAGATGTTAAAAGTTATGGGGGAGAAACTGTATTAAGTTGTAAAAATAATGGGGGAGAAAGATGTGAAAGCATATACAACAAGTATATATTGTATATAGAAAGGAAATGTATAGTATACTTATAGAACTAATTTAGAAAAATATCAAAAATAGTATACTCTACCGAGCTAAGATTCACAAGGTGATGGTATTTAGGAAACCTTTTGAAATTATTTTTGGTTGATAAGTGCTTTTGTCACTAATTCCAAAGGGGGAGATTGTTGAGATATCAATCAAGTTTGTTATTAGTAACATACACTTACTTAGATTGGAAGTATCTACTAAGCTTATTGTATAGTTAAAAGTGTTAACCAAGCATTTTGGTTGCTACCAAGTCCTTTGGACAAATTCCAGTGCATGTTGAGTAGTTTTAGTTAGTGTGAAGATCAGCAGTGTAAACCAATCATCTCAATGTATGTTGAGTTTACCAATGTAAACTAAGTTGTGTAGTGCTTACCAAGTTTGTAGTTGATGTAATGCAAGTCCAATGTTAACTAAGCTACTCTGTGTTAACCAAGTGATTTAGTTTATACCGAGCTTATAGAGGAAGCATTGGCCAAGTTGTTGGTGTTTGAAAACGTTACCCATTTCAAATTACCTTGATGAGAACAAAACATATCTAGGGGCAGCTAACTCCCATTATCAACACATCCATTCAGACACCAGGCCAACTGTAAGGCATGGCATGACCCTTCTTCTTCTTCAGGCTCTACAAAACCTAGGCAGGTAGACCTGAGATTCAAGTGATACCGTACCAGTGCAAAACATATCCCTAAATCTCTTTAATTCAGATAAAAACCCCTAATTCTTCTATGCTTAACCAGGAGATCGCAAGCATGAAATAGCTAAGGACATGACTCATGAAACTGGAAAGCTAAGTGCAGGTTATACTTTGAATACCTTTCAACATAAAATGAAAATGATTTAATAGATTGATGACAGAAAGACCTAGGTATGAGCAACAAAATTTTATGATCCTATCTATGATCAGTGTCTTATCTATTCAGAAATTAAATGAATTATAACCATACATCTCCTGGAAATCTCAAACATATCTCTACATCAAGATCCTTGATCTATCCTTCACTTTGTGAACTGACATTTGCATTAAAATGAATCTCATACTTAGAATATCCCATCATGAAATCAGTAAACCCTGTGATAAACACCAAGCAGTTATATGGATCTTGGTTCCATAAGCAAGGTATTTCAATCACATACATCACTAAATGAGATGCAACCTAATCTATGGTCTTTAATCATAAGCTAGAAAAGATTACAGATCCACAAACAGGAGACAAGATTCAGACTAAATTTGAAACCATTGCCGCTCTTTATTTTCTTTCCTTGAAATCAAATACATGAAAGATGTACAGAATACTTCATAAATCACCTAACAGACATGAACTATTTGCATAAAACTCAAAATGCTGTTCAATACAAGAAGAAATGCCGAAGAATGGTTTCTCAGTGAAAAAACTGGAACCTCCATAATGGAAAAAAGAAAGAATAATATAGGATGAAGATGAATTCCCAGATTGAACCTACAATCGACATGTGTCCCCTTAGAATTTCATCTCTTGCAACTGAAAAGACTCTCTCTAACCTCTTTCTTCCATCTGATTTGATTTTCTATTTCATCATTACATTGCAACTACTTTGAAAAATATCCCCCAGCTAAATGATGAAATCCCTTATTTGCTAAATATCTGATTTGCATCAAAATGGTGATAAAACTTCATCTAACTGACTCAGAAATGCCCCCAATTGAATTCTCCTTGTCTTTTACACATATTCAAGCTATTAACTTGCCAAAAATAACAACTGAACTTCTTGGTCTAAAAATGGTTGCAATTCAGGTATCTGAGACAAATCCTCTTGTAGCTCAAACTGACTAATACCTGTGCAAAAACCAACTTCGAAATCGGAAAGTTCGTCTTCTCCCAATTTCGGTGATATATAAAATTGCCTATTTTGCATCTTAGAAACCCACTGAAAGTCATTTAAAAAAAAAAAACACTCCTCTGCTATAAAAAAACATGTCCACACATCTTTGAAATTTTAATTTTTGAAAAAATTAAAATTTTCTAAAGTCAAAACTTTAGATAGAAAATCCCCTTTTGAAAATTCAAAAAACTTGACGTGCACTTTAACAAAAATAATAAAATATTATTATTTTTAATTCTGCAATATTTCCCTGACCCTTTTAATCTGTGGTCAACCTTAAGTTTGACCAATTTAATTACACGTGTCATTCATTGATTGGCTCACCTATTCTACATTACTTGCCACGTCATGGGACCCATTGCTACATGTCATTTTCTTGTTAACTCGCTATACTATCGCGTGAGCATCTCTCTCATAGTGAGTTACCGACCACCCTCGCATTATCCACATGTCGCAATTCCCTTTCATCTGAACTCATTCATCGTTCACCGGATTTCTAAATTTTTTGGCGACTTGCTAAGTCTTTAGTCAGAATTTCTCAAATTTTTCAGATAGCGACATAGGGACTAGCTGGATTATTGACTTATCCAGCGCCTATCCCTTGTTGACATCATCAATATGTTTTGCGTGCATTCATTCAAAATTTGTATTTTCTTTGGCCGACATCATCAGTGGGGTCAGCTTGGGGATCAATGTCCACTCTATATCCTATAGCTTAACAAAAACCTTTTCTATGTTGATACCACACGTTGTGTAGAGGATAATATTTAAAGGTCTATAAATTTTATTTCCCATCAAATGTGGGATAAATATCCTTTGTATCTGGGCTGCCTATGCTCCCTTTTAAACATGGAGATCCTTCCTTTTTTTATGCTTCTGTAGCTTCTTCAAATGTGTGACTCCTCTGATATTGCGTGAATCTTTTTGAGTGCATGGAGGTCCATTTTAATATGCCTGCAGATTCCTTCATTGTTCAAGCCGTGAGCATGGACTCCTGCCCTGAGGTTTTGTGTGAGGTTTTTATTTAACATGGAGACTCCATTCCTTAGCGTGCCTCTCTTTCTCTCCCCTACGGCTTTGCACATGAATGACTTCTTCCTTTGTGTGCGATGGACACCATTAGCCGCGGCTTCCTCATCCCATGGCGTCTGCTCTTTCTAGTTTTCTTCTGCTGTACCGACGCTGTGGTTTGATCATATCTCGTTTTGACTGCTAGAAGCTCCTTTCCTATGGTGGACGTCTCTACTTTTTCAGAGTGTTATGTGTTGCATGGGGTTCTTTCATAATTTCTTGATCCTCCCTTTGACTGACATATATATGTGATAATCTTTATCTATTTGGCCTAATTTTATGCATTGACTTCTTCTTTAGAAAGCAGCCTTGCCTTCGCATGAATGTCTGAATGCTAACTGTGGTGGATGCCCCTACTGTTGATGCCACCTTGATCCAAGGACGTGGGCCTCCCTTGAATGTATGTCCCCTGCCAACATTCTACATTCAACTGCTGGCCTGCCTTTTTAAAATTCCTTGCTTGCATTTACTTTCCTTATCTTGAGCAACTTTCCCTGTGATAACCTATGTTGGATTCTTCATACGCATGAGCTCCTTTCTTTTATAATGTGGTGACGTCTCCTTTTCTCTTCCCCAGCATGAGTTACCAGGTTCTAATTTCTGCCTTGTCTTTTACAAAAAATGTGTTTGTTTAATGTTGCTTGCTGTTAGCTGGAGTTGAGTTTCCAGTCTAGAAGCTCATCAGCCTCTGGTTCTCATGATTAAAATGCTCCCGTTTCCTTCCATGTGGACTTTTGTATAGGCTATGACAGTTTTTTCATAAATTGCCAATCTTTGTAGAGGTTTTGCCCATGTACAGTCTTGGACTTGCAGTTATGTTGAAGTGCTCAAAATTTTGTAAGACTTCAAGTCACCAAAGCTGTTGTGTAGATTTTTAAGCTTATTATTGTGTTGAATTTTGAGTCTTTGCAGCTGACTCAATTTTCCAAAGCTATTGGGAAGTTGAAAAAGATGGGGGCAATAAGAAAGATTTAATTCGTGCAGACTAATAAGTTTGCCAAAATCTTTGGGCAAAGAAGAAACACTGCAACCTCCCAAGTCCAGGTTAACTAAGCTTGTCCAGCATGGCTTCATCAAGTGCATACTTTGATAGATCCACTCAATCTCATAAAGCTTGTTTCATACATTTAGAGTTTATAATAATTAGAATTATTATGATTATTCTTTTAAAAATGTCTCAAATCCTTATGGGTTGTCAGAAAACTGATGAATTTAGCCGGGCCCAAAGTGGGTCCGACTGAAAAATTTTGTTTCCATGCAACTGAAACCTTAAACTAGCCCATCAACCTCTTCGAACTAACTGGAAATTGATTTGATCATTGAATAAACACTGACAACTTATTTTAAGCCATTCTCACACCACTGTGAAATCTCTGCCAGGAGACCTATTGCCTGGCTTTAAAAAACTAACATAAACACCTCACCTAGCTCTAAAACTCAAGATCTATGTTCTCTCTGACATGTTCAACAGGCCTGCCAGATCTTGTTGCATGACGACATTAGGGTCAAGAGATATTGACCTCCAAAGTTGCCAACTTAAATTTACCTACAGATAAACATGTTAGAAAACTAGAAAGTGCGTTTGGAAATGGCTTGGAAAATTGGACATATGGGCACTTAGGGATCTGGAATCTAGGGCATGAGTACATTGTCATGAGGAGAATTTGATTATATGATTTGGGCTCATGGTGAATCACAGGGTGCGCTTTCTAAGCATCTGAAGTGGGCTACTTAGAATTCTGCAGACTAGACATGCTGACAGAAAGCATTTTTTGTGAATGGAATTGATCTGGAAAAGTGTGTAAACGGATTCGTCAAGTTCTAAAAATTGGCACACTTGTAATATTTTCAGTGGACAATACAGAGAAACAAACCATTTGATCTTACCTATCATGGATCTCAAGTTATAATGTCTCGAATAGGGGTCCTGACAGATCTGCAAATGCTGACACCAGTAAAAGTTACAAATTACGTTTGGAATCGCGTTCGAAAATTGATCAAATAGATTCATCATAAGCTGTAACTTGAAACATAACAAGTCTCTAATGTCTACAATATAACACAAAAGGAATTTTATCATTTGGGTCAATTGGGTCAAAGTTATAGCATGTCAAACAAGGCTACCGAGAATTATGTACAAAGTGCATCAGCATGAAACCATTAAATTGCCAACTTTGAGGGATTCAAAACCTAGTCAAACGGACTATACACAGCTCAAAATTTAAAACATAGGTTTTTGGGTATGGATACTAGATAATCTCAAAGTGGCAAGTCATGACACAAATCTGGGTGCAAGATATTCATTGGAAAACATAGCCTCCTATCATTGTTTGACACTAGGGCAGAATTGCAAATTTGACAAATGCTTGAAACAGGGCTTCATCAAATGACTCAGAAACTCAATTTAACTTCACGAAATGCTTAGGCATGCTGAATGAAAGGTGCTAGAAGCATTAAACACATTAGGGGTCTCAAATGGACAACTAGATACAGCTAAGCACATATGCATTTTAAAAGCGTTTAGGGGCTTGATTCTTTCGGTAGTGTTGAAAATTGACCATGCAATTTTTAGTGCCAACAGTGGCTCTGTCTGGGGATGCATGTCCCTTGTGGGCATGGCAAGGATTCAGATCTCTAGAGGAAGCAGACCACTCCCAAAAACTTCAAAACTTCTCTCGAACAGCTTTATTGAAAACAAGTAAACATACACGATGGCCCCGGGCCACCGAACTTCAACAAAATTGTTTACCTCTGTCATAAACATGATTTTCATCTAAACTTTCATGAGGTAAACTGAAATTTCCACTCATGTCAGTCTCACCAATCAGATTATCATTGTATAACAAATCACTCGGCAAAACAAAATTATCACTCTTACTTTCATAATGCATATAAAAACTTATTTCATCTTCAACCGTTAGCTCATTATGAAGATACTGATCAACATGCTTAAACATATCAAACTAAAACTGAAAACTCTCTTCATTTAATGCCTCATACATGCTATCATTTTCGAATATGAAGGCTTCATATTCAACTTGGGGAAAGAAACCACTCATACCTTCAAAATGTGTATCCCTTTGCATAACCAGATAGGAATCAAATGAAAAATCTGACTGATATTCACATATGTCATCCACATCAGAATCTGAAACTAATCCATAATCTTCAAATGGTTCTTCACAATCAGCAAATAGATTAGTCTTCACATCAGAGAGTTCATCATAAAACTCATTGCAAGGTGCATACTGATTTTCAAAAACAACTTCATCAAACACCTTGTCATTTACTTCCTCAGATGCAACATAATCATTAGTTTCACTATCAAACTCAGAAGAAGAACATTCTGATCTCTTACAGCAGTAAGACAAGGTATCATTATCAGACTCACTCTCAACTAAATCTGAATTGTCCATGTGTTCTTCAAAAAGAGGATTGATAATTCCATGCAAAGCGCCTTCGTAGACATTAGGACAAGTGATGTACTGATCAACATCAAACTCCTCACCATATAACAGATTAGTGAAAACTTTAAAAAAATTTCTAACATCACTGTCATGGACACTTTCAGCATATGAAGAAGAAAAATCAGAATCATATGAAGACTCAACATCCACTCCGTCAACGAAGCATGTAGAATACAAATCAAAGTTACTTTCATTGTCTCCATATAGGTGATTCAAATGTCTTGCAAGCAAATCATCATTTATCTTACCAATAGGTGCTGATGCATTAATCTCAGGATCAATCACATACTGATCATCACTGCACTTATCGTCAAGACACTCTTCTACACAATTAGGTAATACATCTCTATGGATAACCTCTTTGTCTTCATATTGTGTAGACACATTTTCTTCATAACTTTCAATCTCAAACTGATTTACACCATTCTGAAATGGACACTCACTTTCAGATTTAAGGAAAGAATTCATACCTTTACTGACATACGAGCACTCACTTTCATCATTACTTTCTTCTTCCAAATCAGCATTTGATTCACATGAAGACGCATATGTACTATCACAATCCTCTTCTGACTTGAGCAACAAGTCTCGCCATTGTCTTCACATGATGCTTCTTCACAATATGTCAAATCAGCAATGTCATCTTTATCACTTGATACATCACTTCTAGGTTCTTCATCCTCATACTGGGATAAATACCATTCCTCTTCCTGATTCGTTATGTTTTCAACACAATGCAAATCATCAATGGGAAAATGAATGACTGGATTTATATCTTGCTTGGATAATTCATCAAGTGAATCAACTCTATCATTTGCTATTGTAATACCATAGACATGTGCATTCAATTCAGCCCGAATGGAATCATTTCTTCTTTGCAAAAAAGATATTTCATGCTCACATGTTTTTATTTCTGAATCTTCAACAAAACTATTTACAACAGTTGGGGTGCTTATTTGCTGATCTGAAATTAAACATTCTATATGAAATTGATTTGTGCTTTGCATCTCATCTTGCCGGCAAACATTTATAGAGAAGTGACTCCAGGTTAAGCCATATTTTATGTTATTCTCAATCTCTATCACTGTCATGAATGCTTGATGCAATGTCTTAGGTTCTTTATCTCTCAACAGATAGCTCATCTTTTTATCAAATGCACTGAGATAAACCACTAAACACATTTGATCATCCGTCTTGTAACTTTCAGGAATTTCATTTAAAACCTTTGTAAATATGATATTAAATTCAAGAACTAACTCACTATTCCTGATTTTAATTTTCAAAAACTTATCAAAATAATCAGAAATGCTTACTCTTTCCTCGAATTGCATCATGAAGGCTGACATTAATTCATCCCAGGATGAAATTGAACATGCTGGTAGGAATGAAAACCAGTCCCTAGCATCATCTTCTAAAGTCTAAACAAACAATTTCATCTGAATGTCTTCATGAGCAATTTCAAAATCACCAAGCAAGTCACTAAACAATTGAACATGATGACTGGCTTAATTTTCATGGTTTCCACCAAACTTAGGCAAATAATTTCTGATGTTACAAGGCATACTATTCGGGAAACCATGGATACCATTAAAATTCAATGGCATATACCTCTTGGTAGAGATGGATCTAGGAACTTCACTAACATGTTGCATACTAGATGAGATGAAACTCGACATTCTTCAACTCAAGACTCATTCACCATTAGAAACTTTCAAAATTTATTAATTGTAGCAGATCTGGAATTCTTTCTACAAATTCAAAACTTTAAACATACTTTGACATATAAAACACTTTTGTTGAATCTACTTTCCACAAAGCATGTTGAACTACATAAAACATTTCTCCTACGTAGTGCTTAAAATCACTTGGTGGAGAAAACTTTCATATAACTTACTTTCTTGAAAAAGAAATTCAAGAAAAAGGAAAAAAAATCCTTAACCGTGATGCTTGCAAACATCTTCAATGTTGTAAAGAACAACAGATTCAAATCATGCTTGATTTAGTAACTCTTTCACAACATCACCCTTTTCTTTCAACCACTGCTAAGGGCCTAAGATAACTTCTTCAAATCTGCATTCCAACTGTTGCAATTTTCACAATACCCTTCATTTCAAAAATTACACTGGTGAAGAGATATGCTTTAGAGTCGCCACTAATTAAATGAGAAAAGATTTTCCTAGCTTGCATAAGACGACAAGCTGGTCCAAAATTTATAACAGGTATTCGAAAACTCACACACAACCTTGGAACATCACACCCTTAACAAAGTGAAAGAACACATTCTTGACTAAGAAACATGAAACCTTGCATACAAAACTGAGTATGCAAATTTTTGGACTGAAATATATTACACCAGAGATCTTTGTCCTTTTATCAATGAATTTCTTCATGACTCCCCAACAGAGTCGCCATTTTGTTGGTGTTCGAAAATGTTACCCGTTTCCAATTACCCTGATGAGAACAAAACATATCTAGGGGCAGCTAACTCCCATTATCAACACATCCATTCATACACCAAGCCAACTATAAGGCATGACCCTTCTTCTTCTTCTTCAGGCTCTACCAAACCTAGGCAGGTAGACCTGAGATTCAATTGATACCGTACCCATGCAAAACATATCCCTAAATCTCTTTAATGCAGATAAAAACCCCTAATTCTTCTATGCTTAACCAGGAGATCACAAGCATGAAATAGCTAAGGACATGACTCGTGAAACTAGAAAGATAAGTGCAGGTTCTACTTTGAATACCTTTCAACATAAAATGAAAATGATTTAATAGATTGATGACAGCAAGACCCAGGTATTAGCAACAAAATTTAATGATCCTATCTATGATCAATGCCTTATGTATTGGGAAATTAAATGAATTATAACCATACATCTCCTGGAAATCTTAGACATATCTCTACATCAAGATCCCTGATCTATCCTTCACTTTGTGAACTAACATCTGCATCAAAATGAATCTCATACTCAGAATATCCCATCATGAAATCAGTAAACCCTGTGATAAACACCAAGCGGTTATATGGCTCTTGGTTCCATAAGCAAGGTATTTCAATCACATACATCACTAAATGAGATGCAACCTAATCTATGGTCTTTAATCATAAGCTAGAAAATATTACAAATCCACAAACAGGAGACAAGATTTAGACTGAATTTGAAACCATTGTTGCTCTTTATTTGCTTTCCTTGAAATCAAATACATGAAAGATGTATAGAATACTTCATAAATCACCTAACAGACATGAACTATTTGCATAAAACTCAAAATGCTATTCAATACAAGAAGAAATGTTGAAGAATGGTTTCTCAGTGCAAAAACTGGAACCTCCATAATGGAAAAAAGAAAGAATAATATAGGATGAAGATGAATTCCCGGATTGAACCTACAATCGACATGTGTCCCCTTAGAATTTCATCTCTTGCAACTAAAAAGACTCTCTCTAACCTCTTTCTTCCATCTAATTTGATTTTCTGTTTCATCATTACATTGCAACTGCTTTGAAAAATATCCCCCAGCTGAATGATGAAATCCCTTATTTGCTAAATATCTGATTTGCATCAGAATACTGATAAAACTTCTTCTAACTAACTTAGAAATGCCCCTAATTGAATTCTCCTTATCTTTTACGCATATTCAAGCTATTAACTTGCCAAAAATCATAACTAAACTTCTTGGTTTAAAAACGGTTACAATTTAGGTATCTGAGACAAATCCTCCTGTAGCTCAAATAGACTGATACCTGTGCAAAAACTGACTCCAAAATCAGAAAGTTCGTCTTCTCCCGATTCTCATGATATATAACATTGCCTATTTTGCATCTTAGAAACCCATTGAAAGTCATTTTTAAAAAAACAAAAACTCATCTGGTATAAAAAACATGTCCGCACATCGTTGAAATTTTAATTTTGGAAAAAATAAAAATTTTCTAAAGTCAAAACTTTAGAAAGAAAATCCCCTTTTGAAAATTCAAAAAACTTGACGTGCACTTTAACAAAAATAATAAAATATTATTATTTTTAATTCTGCAATATTTCCCTGACCCTTTTAATCTGTGGTCAACCTTAAGTTTGACCAATTTAATGACACGTGTCATTCATTGATTGGCTTGCCTATTCTGCATTACCTGCCACGTCACGGGACCCATTGCCACATGTCATTTTCTCGTTAACTCGCTATACTATCGCGTGAGCATCTCTCTCATAGCGAGTTAACGACCACCCTCGCATTATCCACGTGTCGCAATTCCCTTTCATTTGAACTCATTCATCGTTCAATGGATTTCTAAATTTTTTGGCAACTCGCTAAGTCGCTAGCCAGAATTTCTCAATTTTTTCGGCTAGCGACATAGTGACTAGCCAGATTATTGACTTATCCGGTACCTATCCCTTGCTGACATCATCAATATGTTATGCATGCATTCGTTCAAAATTTGTATTTTCTCTGTCCGATGTCACCAGTGGGGTTAGTTTGGGGATCAACGTCCACTCTATATCCTACAGCTTAACAAAAACCTTTTCTATGTTGATACCACATGTTGTGTAGAGGATAATATTTAAAGGTCTTCAAATTTTATTTCCTATCGAATGTGGCATAAATATCCTTTGTATCTAGGCTGCCTGTGCTCCCTTTTAAACATGGAGATCCTTCCTTTTTTTATGCTTCTGTGGCTTCTTCAAATGCGTGACTCCTTTGATATTGCGTGAATCTTTTTGAGTGCGTGGAGGTCCATTTTAATATGCCTACGGATTCCTTCATTGTTCAAGCCGTGAGCGTGGATTCCTGCCTTGAGGTTTTGCGTGAGGTTTTTATTTAACATGGAGACTCCATTCCTTAATGTGCCTCTCTTTCTCTCCCCTATGGCTTTGCATGTGAATGACTTCTTCCTTTGCGTGTGAAGGACACCATTAGTCGTGGCTTCCTCAGCCCATGGCATCTACTCTTTCTAGTTTGCTTCTGCTGTACCGGGGCTATGGTTTGATCATATCTCATTTTGATTGCTAGAAGCTCCTTTCCTACGGTGGATGTCTCTACTTTTTTAGAGTGTTATGTGCTGCATGGGGTTCTTTCATAATTTCCTAATGCTACCTTTGACTGACATGTATATGTGATGATCTTTATCTGTTTGGCCTAATTTTATGCATTGACTTCTTCTTTAGAAAGCCGCCTTGCCTTCCCATGAATGTCTGAGTGCTGACTGTGGTGGATGCCCCTACTATTGATGCCACATTGATCCAAGGACATGGGCCTCCCTTGAATGTATGTCCCCTGCCAACATTCTACATTCGACTGCTGGCCTGCCTTTTTAAAATTCCTTTCTTGTGTTTACTTTCCTTATCTTGAGCAACATTCCCTTTGATAAGCTATGCTAGATTCTTCATACACATGAGCTCCTTTCTTTTATAATGTGGTGGCGTCTCCTTTTCTCTTCCCCAGCATGAGTTACCAGGTTCTAATCTCTGCCTTTTCTTTTACAAAAAATGTGTTTGTTTAATGTTGCTTGCTGTTAGCTAGAGTTGAGTTTCCAGTCTGGAAGCTCATCAGCCTCTGGTTCTCATGATTAAAATGCTCTTGTTTCCTTCCGTGTGGACTTTTTTATAGTCTATGACAGTTTTTTCATAAATTACCAATCTTTGCAGAGGTTTTTCCCATGTACAGTCTTGGACTTGCAGTTATGTTGAAGTGCTCAAAATTTTGTAAGACTTCAGGTCACCAAAGCTGTTGTGTAGATTTTTAAGCTTATTATTGTGTTGAATTTTGAGTCTTTCCAGCTGACTCAATTTCCCAAAGCTATTGGGAAGTTTAAAAAGATGGGGGCAATAAGAAAGATTTAATTCGTGCAGACTAATAAGTTCACCAAAATCTTTGGGCAAAGAAGAAACACTGCAACCTCCCAAGTCCAAATTAACTAAGCTTGTCCAGCGTGGCTTCATCAAGTGCATACTTTGATAGATCCACTCAATCTCATAAAGCTTGTTTCATACATTTAGAGTTTATAATAATCAGAATTATTATGGTTATTCTTTTAAAAATGTCTCAAATCCTTACTGGCTGTCACAAAACTGATGAATTTAGCCGGGCCTAAAGTGGGTCCGGCTAAAAATTTTTGTTTCCATGCAACTAAAACCTTAAACTGGCCCATCAACCTCTTCGAACTAACTGGAACTTGATTTGATCATTGAATCAACACTGACAACTTTTTTTAAGCCATTCTCACACCGCTATGAAATCTTTGCCAGGAGGCCTATTGCCTAGCTTTAAAAAACTAACATAAACACCTCACCTAGCTCTAAAACTCAAGATCTATGTTCTCACTGACATGTTCAACAGGCCTGCCAGATCTTGTTGCATGATGAAATTAGGGTCAAAAGATATTGACCTCCGAATTTTCCAACTTAAATTTACCCGCAGATAAACATGTTAGAAAACTGGAAAGTGCATTTGGAAATGGCCTGGAAAACTGGACATATGGGCACTTAGGGATCTGGAATCTAGAGCATGAGTACATTTTCATGAGGAGAATATGATTATATGATTTGGGCTCATGACGAATCACGGGGCGCATTTGGCGAGCGTCTGAAGTGGGCTACTCAGAATCCTTACAGATCTACAAATGCTGATACCAATAAAAGTTACAAATTACGTTTGGAATCGCATTTGAAAACTGATCAAATGGATTTTTCATAGGCTGTAACTTGAAACATAACAAGTCTCTGACATCTACAATATAACACAAAAGGAATTTTATTATTTGGGTGAACTGGGTCAAAGTTATAGCACGTCAAACAGGGCTACCCAGAATTATGTACAAAGTGCATCAGCATGAAAACATTAAATTGCCAACTTTGAGTGATTGAAAACCTAGTCAAACAGACTTGAAACGGCTCAAAATTTAAAACATAGGTTTTTGGGCATGGATGCTAGATAATATCAAAGTGGCAAGTCATGACGCAAATTTGGGTGCATGATATTAATTGGCAAACACAGCCTCCTGTCGTTGTTTGACACTAGGGTAGAATTGCAAATTTGACAAATGCTTGAAACAGGACTTCGTCAAATGACTCAGAAACTCAATTTAACTTCACGAAATGCTTAGGCATGCTAAATGAAAGGTTCTAGAAGCATTAAACACCTTAGGGGTCTCAAATGGACAACCGGATACAACTAGGCACATATGCATTTTAAAAGCATTCAAGGGCTCTATTCTTTCGATAGTGCTGAAAATTGACCATGCAATTTTTAGTGCCAACACAAGTTACAAAGTGTGAATCAAGAAATTCAGTTTATATGCCGAGTTTCATAGTATTCATCGAGTCCCTAGTGCAAGTCAAGTTCAAGACTACTTGGAAGTGATCAATATGGACTGAGCTTCTATGTCTATTGAGTACATAATGATGTTGAGCATTGATAGTGGATGTCGAGTATCTGAACCTCACCGAGTCAGTTTGTAGAACTCGATTGTCTTCATTTGGGTTGACTTTGTAATATTTGTATAAACTTGTATTGTGGCCAACTTTGTGATTGTATAATTGGATTGGTATATATGTAATGAATTGTATCATATCCAAATATGTGAAAAATTCAATATAATCAAATGTAATCAGAGAAGAGCAGAAAGAGAAAATTACAAAGGCTACAAGGAGCACCAAACTTATAACTATCATAGCAAGGTGATTTGTACATAAAGGAATCCCATTCAGCAAACAAAGTTGTACATCATATATCAGATATTGCTTCATCCTAATAGGTGGATCAGTCAAATCCTTCAACAAGGTAGACCTAACAGTCTTATGTAAATCTCTTTACCAAGTTTCATACTTCATTGTATGTTTGTAAATCCTTTAACAAGGTGGACCTAGCAGTCCTTATTGCTCTTAATAGGGCATATCATCAAAAGTGATCAATGTAAGCCTTAACAGGCCAAATTTATACTACAATACTAAAGCTTATGGGTATTATCCCCAACCTAGTTTTACTTTCTAATTGGAAGGTTTCTGGGTCACAAAATCTATGTGTCAAAGTGTTATGTATGCTTTCATGTTTTTAGTTTCTTATGCATGTAATTAGATCAAGAGTTAATGCAAAGGTTTAATTGGGTGATTAAAGATAGAAGTTTGTAAAGTTACAGATTCACCCCTCCCCCTTTCATAATATTTCCAAAAATTTAGCCTTCACATTATTCTTGCATGGACACTCAAACAAGAGATGGCAAGAATGCATAACATTATGTCACATAACACCTAATCCTTATATTCCCCTATTTTAAACTCCATATCATCCACCACATTTTTTTGGCTCTTATTCAACCAAGAAAACTTACAGGGAGTGGTTTGGGGTACCCTCTTCGGGTTCAACTTATCTACCATCTCTATTGATACTACATTTTGAGTGGAACTAGATTCCAGTATTACTCTGTAGATTTTCCCATGTGACCTATGAGTGGTCTTAAAAAAGCTCTTTCTCTGAGGTGGTCCTACCACACTAGGGACCTTCAACAAAGTCCTTATCAACATTAAATTCTCACCATCCAATACTAGTCTTGCTTTGGAAATTGGTGATATGATACTTTTGGTGTCATCCTCTTATAGCAATTATTTTCTCCTTTACCCTATGAATGAGGTCGAACCCTTCTCAGGACATCTACCCATGGTGTGACCTACTTGATTGCAATTATAGAACCTACTAGTGAAGACTAAATTTCCTCTTCCTTGGGACAAGAACCTACCTCTAGGTGGTCCTCTTCCTCTATATCCCCCCCCCTCTAGAATGTGTTCTTGTTTTGATTAGCTCTATTATTATCATTTTTTTGAGTCTCTTCTGACCTACTCTATCTTGGTCCTCTACCAAAGTTACCCCTACCTCTAAAACCTCTATAATCTTTACACCTTTGTTGTGAATCATGTCTTCTCCTAGCCTTCTCTTTTTCCCTTAAGGCTATATTAAAGAACATATGCATATTTCCAAGAGCCATCATGCTAATCTCATCTTGAATCCCTTGTCTTATCCCATTGAGGTACCTTGCCATTCTTTTCACTTCCTATTCATGTCTTCTTTCTCTTAGCCTTAGTTAGTTGAACTCTTTAGTGTAGGTAGTTAGTATGAGATCTCTTTTCCTTAGGTTTTTCAACCTTTGATATATTTGTATCTCATAGTCTATGGGTAGGAACTATACCCTCAACCTAATATTTATCCTATCCGAAGGCACTATCTTCTTCTTCCCTACTACTACTCTATCATCTTGCATCATATTCCACCATACTAACATTGATCCTTTGAGTCTAGCCTTGGCAAATCTTACTCTCTTCTCATCTTGTACATCTTTACAATCAAACTAATTGTCTATGGCCACTAGGCATTCCAATTATTCTTCTCCATTCAAGCTGCCATTGTAATAAGGAATATGCTCCATATTGTGCTTGTTGAGAGACTTAAAGGCATCCAAGAACACTTTTTTCTCCTTCTCCATCTTGGATCCTTACCCCTATCAAATGTCTCCCCTATTAGACTTTCATCTTCTTCCTTGCTCTCATTTCCCCATTCCATGATTTTCTTTTTACATTTTATATCTGCTTGATTAGACTTGGACAATAAATCCTTGAACAAATCCATTATTGGACCCTTTCTCATTGCCTTGGGTGGAATATTGTCAACCTATTGGCTATCTTCCACTTTTGACCTACACCAAACTAAAAGTTGGCTCTGATACCACTATGATGTAGATGGATTAGGCGTCTAACACCTAAACATACTTAACCACCCCTAATTAAGGATCTAATCCTTGAACCATCCAATGGATCCTATTTGATTGATCTTTTCGCCAATCTTATCCTTCTAGACTCTTACCCCAACTTGCTTCCTAGGTATAGTTGGGTTGGTGTAGACTTAATCTCCCTTATTAAGGCACTAGTCTTACTAGCCCTTCCTTCCTTCAAAACCCTAACCCTTTCTTACGATCTTTTTCTCTCACTTCTTGGTTTATACTAAATTTGTAGATACCCTTCATATCCTTCTTGACCTAGCCTAACATGTCTGGTCACATCAAAAACCATTAAAACTCACTATCTTCAAATAGGACTAATTAGGCATATTTGCATTAGGTCTACTTACACTACTTTATTCCATTTCTTCAAATTATTCCTAATAGACCCATGAAAGACCTCAAGATTCTTAAATCTATCACCTAGAACTTCTAGAACCCAAACTTATAGAACCTCAAAACACTCACAACCCTATTCACCCTCAAGCCCTAGTTTCTAGGGTATCTTTTAGGCCATTGGACCAATTTTTATGAAAAGACCTCTAGATCATTCCCAACTTCAAATCAAATTTTCTAACCACTTTTTATACCAAGGTAACTTCCTACATCTTTTAAACATTCCATTGGATTGATCTGGTTTGATCATGAGTGTTCTCTGCAACATCTTCACATTGTCCTTGCTTACCTACTCCCAATAGTCATCCTAGGCCATCACTTCATAACTTGAAAACTAGTAAGAAAAATTCAAAGGAAAGAGAAAACCATATGTACATAGTCTAAACTATCATCCCATAAGGTTTCAAACATTTTCCATAATGGATGATCGCATTAGAGCCATTAATGTGACAACAACCCTATGAATGGAAATCATAGACTAGTTATAAAACTTTCACAACTCACCAGCCTTTTAACTTTAGAATAAGTTTTTATATGAAAAATAAATATGAAACACTACTCTACAAAAACCAAACATTAGATCATTTGTCCCAATTTGTAAAAAGTCATACTAGGGCATTAAACTTTTCAAAAATAATGAAAAACACACTAAATTATTTTTACAATAGGCTCACATGTGTGTAATATGATTGAAAACAATCTAACCTTCCAACATATACTTCCCATGATCAAATACCCGATTATGGGTGGTTAGAACTTCCCAAACTATCATTCGTAACATTTTGCAAAAATTGCAAAATTTGGTCAAGTAACTTTTTGAGCAACTTTGCAAATTTTGATCACATAGGTCCATCTAGGACTATTCTAGGACTCTAGATAGAATTCCTAGTACCTATTAGTTACCCAAATACCTGAGCTACCCATCCCTAGAAAATTTTGACCTAATGAGCAATTTAGGCTCTTTTACAAATATATTGGGACTAGTTGAATTCCAAAGACCATTGGAAATTATTAAACACACACCTCTAAACCAACCCTTAATAAATTGAAAACCCAAAAAGAAGGGGGTGCTCTACACTAGAGAACTCTAAAAAAAATCCCAAAATTTTGGAAAAATCTAAAATAAGAAAGAAAGAAACTTTTGTAGTAAAGAAATAGATGCAACTTGTTAGGATTAACCTCAAACAGAAATAACAACTACATGCAAATATAAACGATATCAAAAAATAATAAATCACACAAACGATAACACTAGACACCAAGATTTAACATAGTTCACCCAAAACCTAGGCTATCCATGAAACAACTAGTTCAATATTATTACGATCAAGTGATTAAAACCTAATTACAATTTGTAATCCCTTTGCAGCTTAATACCATTGCAAGAAGCTATTTTTGCGTCACACCATATGAAAAACCCTAACCCTAAGCTCTTTTACACAAGTATTTTGACCTCTTTAGGGTTGTAATTAATTATTACATGTTGGCCGCAAAGAATTATGAAGTATGTATAGAACTTCCTTGGTGAGTCACCACAAACTAACAATCTCCCATTTGGGGACTGATCAGGCTCCACATTAGACAAAAATCTCCTACTTGGAGACTAATCCTATAGCTATATCACTACTCCATGAGGCTTCCACTAGATCAAATGACTCTTGACTCTATTGTTCTTTTATTCTATTAAGTCTAGAAGAACAAATCAAAACTAAGAGGAGTTCATCTTCTCCCTTGTCACTACCGTTATAAACATATCCACTGGATTTTCATATGTATGTATCTTGTCTAGCTTTAACTATCCATTATCCAAAATTGATTGAATGAAATGGTACTACAACCAAATGTGTTTTGTCTTTAAATGCAGAGCTGAATTGTTTGCAAGATAAATGGCACTCTAAATATCTATAAAGAAATAATTATCCTTCTCAGGGTGTCCCAATTCTTCCATGAAGAATTAAAGACATATAATCTCCTTAGATGCCTCTATAGTAGGAACATACTCTGCCTCTATAGTGGATAAAGCATTAATCTTCTATAACCTAGAAACCCAACTCACTGTTGCCTCACCAACAATAAATACATAACCTATAGTACTCTAACTAGTATCAATATCCCCTACCAAATTTGAGTCAACATATCCCTATAAATTAGTATTAGAGCCCCCAAAATGTAAACACTCATTGGATGTTCCTTGCAAATATCTAAGAATGCATTTAACTTCATTCGAATGCTCAATTCCTAGATGAATCGTATATTTGTTAATGAATCCCATTGCATGTGCAATAGCTAGCCTTGCACATACCATAGCATAAATCAAGATTCCTATAGCTGAAGCATAAGGTACCTTAGAAATCTTATCCTCCTCTTCTTGTATCTTGGGACACATCTTCTTAGTCAACTTCAAATGACCAACTAAAGGTGTTTTGATAGCTTTAACATTCTCCACAGACAAACATTGCAACACATTCACAACATAATTAGCCTGAGATAATTTCAATTTCCTATTCTTTCTATCTCTACAAATATTAATACCAAGGATTTATTTTTTTGCCCCCAAATCCTTCATAGAAAATGCATGTGCTAACTAGTATTTCAACCCCTTAATGTGATCCATGTTAGACCTAGCTACAAGCATATCATATAAACATAAACTAATGTAGTTATCATCATCCAACCTCTTAAAGTAAACACAATTGTTTGAATGACACCTACTATATCCATGCTCATGCATAAAACTGTCAAATTTTAGATAGCATTTCCAAGGTGCTTGCTTCAAGCCATATAAACTTTTCTTCAATCTATACACTAAATTGTCCTTCCCTTTGACCTCAAATCCCTGTGGTTGAGCCATATATATTTCTTCATCCAAATCACCATCAAGGAAGGTTTTTTTTACATAAAGCTTCTCCAAATGCAAATCTTCAATAGCCATAATACTTAAAATAGTGTAAATAAAAGTCATTTTAACGACAGGAGAGAATATCTCATCAAAATCAATACCTTTATTTCTATGCAAATTCTTTTAAAACTAACCTGGAGTTAAATCTTTTATTGCCTTCATCCTCTCTTTTTTAATCTATAAACCCATTTATTCTATAAAGCCCTTTTAACTGTAGATAACTTGCATAAATCCCATGTCTTATTTTCAGTAACGAGTCCATTTCATCGACCATTGGCGAATCCCACCGAATCTTAGTATCCACCTACACAACTTCATCATAGCATTCTGGTTCACTAACATCATTAAGTAAAATTGAATACAAAGAGGGAGAAATATTATTGGAGCTCTACTTAGCCTTGTTAACCTCCTAACATTCACTAGTGTGTGTGGTATTTGTTGTTGTAGTTGTTCCAAATCATGAGGAATTTCTATAACATCATCTTTTGGAGTATCATCCAACACTACATAATCATCTTCTTTCTTCTCATGTTATTGCAATAGATATTTGTACAAAAAAATTTCATTGAATATGATATCCCTGCTTCATATAATTTTATGATTTCCAAAATCCCAAAGCATATAACCAAATCCATCAATATCATATCCAACAAATACACATTTCTTTTACTTGGCTTCCAACTTGGTTATATTTTTAGAATCTATATGAGCACATACTTCACAACTAAAGGTCGTGATAAAAGAATAAATCACCTTCTTACTAGTCCATGCTTCCTTTGGAATACCATAGCTCAAAGGTGTAGAGTGCCCTCTATTAATCAAATATGTAGTAGTATTGATAGCCTTTGCCCACATGTTTAGGGCCAACCCCTCATGTAACCTCATGCGAGTTGCATACTCCATTATTGTCATGTTCATGCATTCAACCACTCCATTTTCCTGTGGACTCCTTGGAACATTTTTTTTGTCTACGAATACCATTAGTGGAGCAATAGTCTTCAAATTCATGACTAAAATACTCACCACCATTATCAAATCTAAAATAATTCAATTTCTTACCAATCTCATTTTCAACCAAGCATTTCCATTTCTTAAAATTTTTGAAATACATTATATTTTTGTCTAATTAAATAAACTCATACTTTTCTAGTTGCATCATCAATAAATGTAACATAATAATGAGAACCACCTAGGGAAGATCCTTAAGGTAGTCCCCATACATCTATATGCACAAGCTCTAATTTAGCACTTTTATTTTCCTTCCCAGTCTTCACAAAATTCACTCTCTTTTTTTTTCCATACAAAAAATTTCACAAAAAATTATATTGACACATTTAAAACCTAGTAAAACTTTCTTTGAATGAAGTATTTTCATACCTTTCTCATTCATGTGCCGAAGTCTTTTGTGCCAAAATGATGTATCAGAGTCTACAACAACTATTTGGTCTCCTTGCTTGACTATAGAAACCGTTCCTGAACATTCATTTTTCTCTGACACAATCAAAGTAGAAGGAACAATATGAATTGTACAAAGATATAAGGTGCCTACTTTCAAACCTTTTCTACTAAAAGAGAACCTTTTGAAACCTTCCATTTTTTATAATAGTTTCCACATAACCCATAATATATCTAAAATATTAATTAAAATCCACATGCAAGAGAATAGACAACATACCCACAAAAATATGACACAAGATATACCCTGGGAAATCTTCATTGAGGGAGAAACCTAGCCTTCAAAAGCATCCATCACCATGTATTATTTAGCAAAAATACCATTGTAATACAACCATGGAAGCCTTCAAAGCCATAGCCACAACCAAGCAATGCATGCGAACAAGCATGAATCCAAACATCCCATCCCATGCTACCAACCTTCACAAATTCTCACTTGGCTAACCTATCAATCCTTGTCCCACTTGACTCTTTCTTTTTCACCTTTTCCTCTTCTTCTTTATCATACTAAAATAGTTACCCTTGTGGCTATTTATATAGTAACAAGTCCCACAAAATAACCAAGTGGTATTACATAAACCATGTGCTAAAACCATGTGATACCTAACCTGTTGACCCCATATTTAATATTGAAAATTTAAATCATTTCCCCAATATTAAATAATCACATGAAATATTCTCACAATGTTAAAATACGACTCATCAAGTACATCCCATGGGAATCTTTACATGTTGCACGTTTGTCTAGGTACAAAATTACATAATAAAATAAAATAATACAATGTAACAATATTATGTAATGTGTGCAACACCTATTATCTCAATAGCTCTCACTCAACCATGAGACTCCCACTCAACTGTGAGACTTTCCTGTAGAGGATAACCAAAAAAAAACCTCACTCTAATACCAATTGTTAGGATTGACCTCAGACAAAAATAACAATTACATGCAAATATAAACAATATCAGAAAATGATTAATTGTAAATAAGAGAAAACAAGGCACCAAGATTTAACGTGGCTCACCCAAGCCCTAGGCTACATCCACCAAAGAGAAAGTCCAATATCATTATGATCTAGTGCTTACAAACTGACTACATTTTGTAATCCCTTACAACTCAATACTACCGCAAGAAGCAATTTTTGTATCACACCTTATGAAACCCCTAACCCTAAGCTCTTTTAAATAGGTATTTTTACCACTTAAGGGTTATAATTAATTATTACATGTTGGCCCCAAAGAATTATGAAGTATCTACAAAACTTCCCTTATCAGTCACCACAAACTAACAATCTCTGACTTGGGGACTTATTAGGCTCCACACTAGACAAAACAACTCACTAGACATGGATATCTTTAAGGGCAAACATGCTAATTTTCATCTGATATCAAATTGACATAAAACCTCTATAGTACAAGGGTCTAATATGTAAGTAAATAATAAATGAATACTAAAAAATAGAATAGGAGTTAAATTCATACATAATTAGTGCAAAGTATTTTCAAAACCTTAAAAAAAAATAGTTCAAAAGAGTTTCCAATGTAGAAATGCACATATATTTCTAGAAGAAGTTGTATTTGTCTATAAAAGTAGATACGTTTATTGTTAAAAAAAATTCAACCTTGCATTTACATGAGGTTACTTTTTTCAAAGTAAAATTTTGTTTGTGCATAGTTTTCTCATGCTCCTCACTAGAAGGTCAAAGAATGTTACATTATCATATCAATGCATTTTTGTGACAAGAGAATGTCAATTTTTAATGATCAATTTCAATGTTTTAAGTTTGTAAGAGAATTTGCATGTTTCTTAATACTTGATTCTATTTTACATTGAATTAAGAATTTATTGTTAATTACTAGATAATCCTTTTATTCTCTTTCTACACATCAATTTTTATGACTCAATAATATAAGCTTATATAAAGTATTATGATATTTTTCCATATTTTCTCTTTTATAAAGTTATATATGTTGAATTATACTATTAGATAATAAATATGGAAACTTTAATAAAGGTAATCTTATACATATAGATTATTCTAAAATGTTTTATATGCAATTAGAAATTTATGGCATACAAAACATAAAATAAGATTAAAATTCAAAGTTATCTCAGTACTATAAAGAAAATGGTCGACAATAATCTAATATTTTAACCATTATTGTTAGGGTTAAAGTCTTAGATAACAACATCTCATAGCTCTTCTCATCAAACATCTTAAAGATTTAATCTCAAAGATGTTTCACAAGATGAATTTTTTTCTCTACCTCTAAATAACTTACTTTCATATTCATAATATAATAATGCCTATAAATTTCTCTCAAATTTTACTCTTATTGTATATTTCATGAATATAATTACCTTGAAATTATTCTTTGTGACTTTTGAAAAATATTGAACCTCACATGATATTTCCCTTTCTCCATACAAGATATCATGAAGTATTACTTTTTATTTTATTTATGTCAGATGTACAATTTGTTCTCACTCAATACATGTCAATCTTGGATTTGTGAAGTTTCTCTAGAACCAAAAATTGTGTCCTGGTTTGGGTTGAATTTTACCTCTAAATTTTTGGAGATTTTGTACCTTGATTACATCATCAATGATTCTATCATTTGTGTAGAACATGAAATATTTTTAATTCACATAACTCAAACAATTTTGTCTATGTTGATGTTAAGCTTTCTAAGGACATGAAAAAGGAAATGGGTATCAAAATCAACCACAATTTAATATAAAAAATACAATTACTAAGAATTAAATTTTTACATAAATTGATAAAAAATTAAGTAGATGAAGAAAGTTTTTACATTATTCTATATGAAAGAAATGTTAAATTTTTAAAAGAGTGGTATGAGTAGGAATGATGGTTATTGTGGTTCTAGGGTTTCTAGTTTAGTGCAATCTTGTGAGGATGATGGAGAGAACTTAGACAAAGATGATTCAATTAGGTGGAGGGCCCTTTTTGTATTTTTCCTTTATTAGTGTCCACCATGATTTATTAGCCATTTACCAAGCTGCATGGAGGGTGGTCTTTAATTATTTTTGGAGCATGTCTACTATTGTGGGGAGTTTCAATTATATTACATTCTCTATTGGGGAATTCTTTGGAGCTTTCTTTTACTATGTACATGTTTTCTTTGGGAAAAAAATTATATTGAGTCAAATGGTTTGGAAGATGAGTTAGGGCCCCCTTGGCTCACTCTTGGCACCTTTTGTGGCTTAGTCTATGCTGAGGGAGTGTACTCTAGTGTGGTTGGATGAATGGTTTTGAAATAGATTTTTGAGACTTGAATATCTAGTGATAGTGGAACCAATTTCAGCAGTTAGAATTTTTGTGGGAAAGGTTCATGTGGGTTAAGAATGATTGTCAGATTGCCACTTTTTGGTTAGAAATCTAGTTCTTTTGGAGCTAACCCTCTCTCTTCTTTATGGGCGGTTTTTCCTAGGTGACTTTGTTTCTTCAATTGGTCTTTTTCATCCCAGTTTAAGGCTTGATCTGAGCCTTTTGAGGGTATTTTGTGTTTGGGCCTACTGACATTTGGTTATTTACTAGCCTATTGATTGTAGAGGGATTGATGGATGGTGGCATCACTACCTCAGCCTTGATATTTTGATCTACCTTCCCCCTATTTCAATTAAGGTGGACCCTTTCATTACTGAGGTGGGAAAGGAGACTACAATGGATTAGAAGATCTCTAAGAGAGTTGCCCAAAACAAGGGTTCCAGATTGTTATGTACCATTGTTTCTAATAAAGAAGAATGGACTAGAATTTTTCTATTTTATTTTTTATCATATCGTGTTGCTCTTTTCTTCCTTTGATCTTGTGTATGTTGTAAGTTCTAAAGGGCTCACCCTGATGTTTTAGAATTTTTTTTTGTTAATGTTTACTAATTTTGAGGATGCTTGTCCCAAAATTTACCTTCATCAATATTGACTATGGTTTTAGTCACTTTCTAAGCTTTTTCTTTGACAGAGGTAAGTATAAGATGAAGTTCTTGGATGATTGTATTTACAAATAAATTTTGTATTAGGTGTTGTTAATATGTTGTATAATATTCTCTAGTGTTTTCTATTTATGTCACAAGTCATCATCGTCTAGTCTCATTTATTAATAAAAAAAGAGTAGATGATGCGAGGAGCACATACAATAAGGTTTCAACATTAAATCAATATAGGTCATCTGGTACTAGAAACATATCACATGAATAAGATGATAACAAAATTTATATTATGAATAAAATTTGAATGTAGGGCTTTTTCAATGACCAAAATAAAAATAAAAATAAAATTTCAAGGCTAATTTCATCCACAAAATAGCTATAATTTTAATGATCATGGAATAAATGGCAGGAGAAAGGAGACATTTCCTAGTAGAAATGGTAATGGTTATTTGATTTATTTAGAAATTTTCTAGGTGGGAATTATGGTCAGTATTCAATTGCAAGTTATAGGTGTGGTAGCATTGGAGACCTAATGCTTTCCCATCCTCACCTCCACTATTCACTATTATTAATTTGGTAATATTCATTGCATATGTTTTTTAATTCCTTTATTTGGTAGGTCAATGAGTAAAGGTAATAACAAGTGAGAAACATTAAAGTTCAAAATGTAGAGGCAAAAGTACATTAGCTAGATTGCAAAGAAAATATTCAAACTTGATTCAAACTTAACTCCATCACTGATTAGGAAAATGTAACAAAAATGTGAATGTTAATGGAAGCTTGGTTTTGCTCACAACAACACTAGAAGCAATAAACACTTCAAGTGTGCTTCTTAAGCTCATGACGTAGTAGGGTTCAGTTCTATCCTTTTTCTATTGCATAGAAGAAATTTGAGATCTTCTTAACATTCCCAAGGTTAAGAACACCAAGACCTTTGCAAGTCTCCTAGATGTGTATTCCTTACATCCAAGGGTTAAGGACTATCCAACTTAATCCCTAGTTCCAAATACACTCGTCTTCTCCAAAAAATCCTTGTCACTCAACTAGAATTTTTACCTCTGTGCTATAAGATCTTGACTTTCCAAAGTTTCCAACACTTATACTAGTCCATTACCAACTCAAAAATCCATTCCCATCAATCGCTTTTGGTCATTTCCCCAAACTAGCTACTTGTCTTGGTGAACTAAATGAAATAGGCCTAATTCAATTAGCCCTCCAAAGCCTGTTTTCCCCCCTCAATTCAAATTTGGTGTGAAGAAGGTATTAAATTCTTCATAGTTTTGGGTACCCATTTGGATGTGTCATCCAATACAAAAAATCACATGTGGCTTTTTTATTTGATGCCCAAACTGAAAAACCATACCCAAACCAAAGGTTTCGTTGATTTTAGGTTTGGTGGGTAAAGTTTTATGAAAAGATCTTTGAGTGATGCTCCCAAATAAATTTCACCACTTCAAATATCATCTCCCACAAATCTTTAAAAATTATTGTCTTGAATCCACATACATGAGGCATTTGGATTTCCTGAAAACCTCAATTCTATGGCTCAACACTCCAAGTGACCAACCTCAAACTCAATTGCAGAGCATCTAACCAATGTAGCTTAAACTTGGGCAGGAAAAATTAAGCCTATTATACATGTCCTCAACATCCCACAAAGCCATGAAGTGTTTCAAACTGTGGAATGTTAGGATAGTCCTATTGAACTTCAAAACCCTAGTTCTTAAATAAACTAAAAAAAAAACAAAATGTGTTCAAAGGTATTCTATCACACCAAGAATGTTATCAAACTAGTTAGATATAAATTTACCAACTATGGGGAAACAAAGATTTCCAATGTCACACTATTGCAAACATCAATGCAAACAAACTATATGAAGCAATAAAATTTTCAAATGAATAAAATGCTCAATATTTTTTGAAGTGATTGAATCTCTCTTAAAAATGGTTTTTTACAAGTTTTATATGCCTTCTAAATTAGTTAGTTGTCCAAAAGTTGCAAAGTCAAGTAATGTTGTAACTTTTTGCAACTTTTTTTCTATTTCCTAGAAATAAAAAATGACATATCTAATCGACACCTAGTGTCTTAAAGCTTGTTTTATCATTCTCTAGGCTCAACCTAACTAGATTTGTTACCTTCAAGGTTTATTAAATTCACACAAACTCCTAAACCTACTTCTACCCTTAAGGATCAAGGTTTCTTTATGTTATCCTACACCATACTTTTGGGGTAAAAAAAGAACTCAAGTCCCATGAGTTATTAGGTCAAAGATTATTTTTCTATACTTAATAATGTCAAGTTGAGACATCCAATTGGCTTTATTTGCAGGCAATCCAACCTATTTAACTAGATATTCCTTATTTGTTTCATAACCTTGGTTTCCATGATGCTCTCTAATTACATTAGTTGAGAATGGAGAAGGTTTGTAACCAAGTTAGATTCCTGAGATGGTTGAACTTGGGTGGAATTAGTATCCTTGCCTATGATTTGGTAGGAATATAGGTGACACACATTAAAAATTTGTGATATTCAAAAATTAGGTGGTAATTAAAGCTCATAAGTGATAACACCATACCTATGAAGAGTCTTAAGTGGCCCAATTTTCTTCATCAAAAACCTTGTAGGCTGTCCCCTAGAAAGTATTTCCTTCCTAAGGTATGCCATAAATAGATCACCTACTTTGAAGTTAACCTATGTTCTAGTCTCATGTGCCTTCTCCTTATACCTGTCTGCACTCTTTTCTAGGGAATTTTTAATCTGTTCATATATGTCTGTCATTTTCTCAAAAAAGTTCTCTCCTAAAGTACTTATCTTCTCCATGTGCCTAATATCCCTAATCTCCACTACTCCTCTAGGTTGATACCCAGAAATAATCTCAAAGGGGCTTCTTCCTGCACTCCTATTTATAGAGTTATTGTATGCATACTCTACTTGTCCAATCACTAAGTATCACACTTGTATAAGGTTTTTGATCAAATTCCTTAGCAAGTTACCCAACAAATTTTTAACAACCTTATTTTGGCCATCTAATTGTGGAAGGTAGGGAAAGAGAAAGAGAAGTTTGTGCAAAGTTTTTTCCACAATGTTCTCCAAAAGTGGCCCACAAACTTAGAGTCGTAGTTACTAACTATTCTTAGAGAACAACCATGAAACCTTACAATCTCCTTGAAGAATAGCCCTACTATTTATGAAGCATAATTTTCCCTCTTGCATGGTATAAAGTGTGCCATTTTACTTAATCTATTTACAACAACATAGACATTGTCATATTCTCTTACTATGTTAGGCAATTTCATAAAACAAAATCTATACTAAGGAATTCCCAAGGCCTAGTTGGAATTGGTAGAGGTTGGTAGAGACTTGCATTTGATGAATTTACTTTTTCCATCCAATGAATAGTGCATTCTTCAACAAAATGTCTAACATCATGATACATTTTAGGAAAGAAATAAGATGTAGTCATTTGCTCCTATTATTTTCCAACGCCAAAGTGACCTCTATGGCCATCTTCATGCTTTTCATTGATAATATTGATCTTGATGGACCCTTGAGGAATGCAAAAGTATGATCCCTTAAAGATAAATCCTTCTTGTAGTAAGTAATCATCATAATCTACAAGAAAAATGTTAGCAAATTTGGAGAAGACCTCGTAAGCCTTTGTAAAATCTTTCTCCTTAGCATATAGACTCTTATGATTGTCCAATCCCACACTGTATAGCTATACTCCTTGTACTACCATCACTCTCCTACTAATTGATTCAACTACCTTATTTGAGGTTCCCTTCTTGTTCTTTATAATTAAGGTATAAGATTTAAGATAATTTATTTGAGATGCTTCTCTCTAAGCTTATCCTAACTTTTAAGAAAACTTAGAGTTTGATTATTTGTATACACAATAAATTATTTTGGAAGTAGGTAATGTCTCCATTTATTTGGATCTTGAACCATAGAATAAAAATAGAACTTATATGTAGAGCAATTTATTATTGCCTCATTGAGCTTCTCTGAAAAGAATGCTACTGGATGATCATCTTGACTTTAAACTGCTCCAATTGCTAAGTTACTAGCATCACACTCTAGTCTAAAGTTTTTTTTGAAATTGGGAAATCTAAAGGTTGGTAACTCTACTACTTTCTTCTTCAAGAGTTCAAAAATCTCATCATTTTTAGGAGTCCACATAGTGCTATCACATGACTAAAGTTCCTTATGAATTGCCTATAAGAATATTCCAAACCATGGAAAATTTTGACATCTCCTATACATCTAGGGGTAGGAAAATTCAAGATAGCTTCTACCTTAGAATTATCCATTTTCAAACATCATCAAAAGACAAAAAAGCCATTATATATCAGTTTAGTTTTAAGGAACTCACATTTCTCCAAGTTGATCTGTAACTTCTCCTTATGAAGATTCTTCAAGACCATGTCCAAATGTTGCATGTTCTCCTCCTTTGTCCTACTAAAAATTTTTTATTTCTTAAAGATAAACAATTACAAACTTAGGAATTAATTCCATAATTACCGCATTCATTAGATTCATCAAGGTACTAGTTGTGTTTCTAATCCCAAATGACATCACCAACCATTCATATAAGCCCTCATTAGTTTTAAAGGTTGTCTTCCACTAATCTATGGGTCTATTCTTAATTTGATGATTACCTAATTTTAGTTCACTTTTAGAAAAGTAACATGCACCTTCTAGGTGGTCAATCAAAACTTCAAACCTAGGAATGCGAAGTCTATATCTAATACTAATCTTGTTCATGACTATTGAGTTAGTACACATCCTCAATTTTCCAACATTCTTGGGACCTAATACTATAGGCACTACACATGGACTTAAACTTTCTCTTTTCAAACCCTTATCCAATAGTTCTTGAACTTGTTTCCATATCTCCTCATTTTGTGCAAGGGTCATTTTATAGGCTCCATTTTTTGGTAAAGTAGACCCTTGTATGAAGTCTATTTGGTGACTCACATCCCTCATAGGTGGGAGGTCTTTATGTATGGGTATGTGCAGGATCATGGTCAACCAAACTACGCTCTTAAGTGGAAATAAAAAATCAACAAATCAAGGCTATGTCAACTTGATGTGCAATTTTTTACTTTTTATAAATTTTATATCAAAAAGTTGAGATGAAAGAATCTTTAAGAAACTCAACTTAGTTTCTAACCAAATAGGCCTTATCTAAAAATATTAACTAAAAATTGATTGGTCAAAATTTTGAATTTTAATGCAATAGTAAAAAAATTCAGCACAAAAATAAGAAGTAGACCTATGTCTGACCAAATTAATCAAAATCAAATGATAATATTTTTTAATAATATTCTATATATAAGAAGTAGACTCATGCCTAGATCTGACACATATTTTTGGGTATTTTTATTTTAAATAAATAATTAATTATTAATTTTGTACTTTTCTATTTTTGGAATAAAAAAATCTCATTTCTGACCACCTTAACTAATTTAAAACTGTACAAAATTTAATTTAATTTTTTTCCTTATAGTAGAAGAAACATAGAATGTGATACATTTTTGGATTTCAATAATGTTGTACCATTTGAAAGTTATAGATGTCTTTCAAGTAGTGTGTCAATCAACACTTTATACATAACTCCATTAGAAAATAAGTAATGAATACTTACTAAACTAGTAATTTGACAAACCTTACATTTATGGAAAGCTAAGAACATTATTAAAAAATCCTTTTCATTTCATCAAATTTTGGTTTTAAAAAAGTTGTTTGCTACAATGTTTAAGTAAAAAACACACAAGAACATGCAAAAAATACATTTTCAGGATAGTTTTAAAGTTGACCATATAGGATTGGTATCGAAAGATATAGTATGCCTTGTAAAGGTATTAATTATTTTCATTTAGTATTAGGATGGGTTGAAAAAAGTTCGAATAGATTTTGAAATGCTTTGAGGCATTTTAGAACTACATATTTTTTTAGATCGCCACTTTTTTGGCACACCATGATAATGCAAATATCTTAATGTATTTTAGAAAAATATATTTGTACTTATCCAATAATATTTTCACTTACTTAAGCACCTCATCTTTCTTATCCATCCTAGGTTCTTCCTCAGGTTTCCAAAATATAGCATAAACTTCTTGTATAGGTTCTATCTTCAATTCTTTACTTATCTGATAATCTCTTCACTTATTTAGGCACCTCATCTTTCTTATCCATCCCAGGTTCTTCCTTAGGTTTCCAAACTATGGCATACCCTTCTTGTGCAGGTTGTATCTTCAATTCTTTAAGGAAATCATTTCCCCGTAGTAACATGATGTAGGAGAATCTTGGGTTACCTTTCTACCTTTCTCATTTTTTTCATTCTACATGTTAGTGTTGAGTTCCAATGGTTTATGAACTACAATTGCTATCGATTTTTTCAATGTTGGCCCAATTATTTGGTGTTGATTGAGTTGTTTAGAATTGCCTTAGATTTCCAATGTTGTCCAAGTTATTTTGTTTCTAAGTGTTTTTTTAGTCATTGATTGAACCTAATGTTTGAGGATGCTTTGTTCCTTCTTTGACTAAGTTTTTTTGGTTTCTTCTTAATTAGAGATGACTTATGTAATTAATTTGGATCATGTATTTAATGTATGGATCTTATCCTCGGATCAATGTGTGCAAACCATTTTGAAGTCAACTATCTATTATGTGATAATCTAGAATATTCCAGTATGTTTTTTTGGCAAGGATAAATAAAGGTTTTTAGGTTAGGTTGGAGGGGTTTTTAGAGGGAGTGTGCAAACTTGAGGGAGCTAGATGTTTGAATTAAGGATCTATGAAAATCATAAATCTAGAATTTCATAAATCTTGTTGGTCGTAACCCAGAAGACCTCATTGTCGGGCATGTATGGACACAATTTGATGAATTAATAAAGTATTGTTTTTATCTCTCCTTGGAGTTATTCTATGTGTTTTTTTCTTCCATTATTTTTAATCAACAAAGTAATTTAATAGTTAGGTGTACTGATAGCCCTAATATCTCACCCCTCCTTGCATTATAACATGATACTAGATCCTATTGAATTTTCTTCTACTACCTCAAGAAATAGATCCATTTTAAATTTTCTTCTACCTCTAGTTATGATATATGAATTATTTTCCCTATCCTATACTAAGTTAACATCAAACTGTCAAGGATTTCCTAATGGCAAGTGTCCATTAGAAATATCTCACATAGGACCTTATCTCAATACTCACCTATCTCAAACTTTGCATAGGCTTTTTCATCTATGAGGAAATGTTGACCTTTTTTTGATGAAGATACCTTATAAGGACCCACATGTGTAAATATGTTCAACTTTAATTTTTCTACCATCTCTAAATATACAACATTTTAAGTTGAACTAGAACCCACTATCAGTTTACATAACTTATCATTTGAATCACATGTAGTCCTAGAAAAAGTCTTCATTTGTGGTAGATCCTTGTGTTGGGGTATCTTTAAAAAGATCCTTTCTAGCATCAAGTTATCTCATTCATATACTAGTCTTTCTTTCCCTATAGGTGAAGTCAAACTATTAGACTCATCCTTGTGGACAAGAGTTGTTGTTTTTTCTTATGTGTGAAAATTCATATTAGGACACCTTCCCATGGTGTGCGCAACTTGTCCACAGTGATCTAGAAATTTCTTGTGAAGATAGTGGTATTCCTCCCTTGTCCTCCAAATCTACCTCTTGATGGGCTTTATCCTATGTAGTTTCCCTTGCTTCTCCTCACATTAATCTCTCCACTCCCCTATTGTAAAACATCTTCTTTGTTCCCATTATAGTTTTTTCCTCTACCTAAAAATTGTCTTCCTCTAAACCCTCTCTAGTTTCCTCCTCTTTGATTTTGATCTCCATTCCTTTTCAACTTGTCCTTTGCTCTCAAATCTAATTGAAATTTTTTTTGAACTATGTCAAGTGCTAGGATACTAATTTCATCTTGAATATTTTATCTAATTCCATTTAGGTACCAATAGTTCTTTTGGTCCATTTTATTGTCTCTTTGACCGTAAACTAAGTTTATGAAACTCATTTCTATACCCACTAATATCTAAGTCTCTTTTCCTAAAGCTTTGCAACTTCTTGTATATTTGGACTTCATCATCTATAGGGAGGAATGAGATCTTAAACCTAATCACCATCCTTTACCAAGATGTAATCTTCTTCTTTCCAAGATGTACTCTTTCTTCTTGAATAACATCCCACCATATCAAGGATGATGCCTTCAACCTTTCTTTTTTCAAACTAGCCTTCTTATCTTCTACCACTTCCTTGAGGTAAACTTTTTTATTAAAAGAATCTATCCAATATAGTAGTTCTTCTCCATGAAGTTTCCCTTGATAAAGGGTCAATTCATCAAAATTGTCTCTATTAAGGGATTTTAGGGTCTCTAGAAAGATATTTTTCTTATTTTTTGCCTCTATTGTTGCAGCAATAGGATTATTTGATAAGGTAGCATCTAATTCATCATCATCATTGGTGATATCTCCCCACTCTATCAGCTTATATTTTCCCTTTCTCTTCCTTTATTCTTCTTTCTCTTCTTGTTTTTAAGCATCCAACATTTCTTGGATTATTTTCTTCACATCACATGCATTCAAAGCCTTAAGAGTCATGGCTCAAAATTTTATCTCTCCTACAAAAAATGAATCCTTCATGTGTAACATAAACTTTCGCTAAATAATGCTTTGATACCACAATGATGCAATAGGGTTAATGATATCCATTTTTTTTATTGCATGGTTGTTATTAGGTATATTCTTAACCTTCCCAAGGTTAAGCACTCCAAGACCTTCCCAAGTCTTCTAGATGTATTTTCCATCCCTTCAAGGATTAAGGACTATCCAATTCATTCTCAAGTTCCAAATACACTAGGCTTCTCCAAGAAACCCTTATCAATCAACTAGCACTCTTAGCTCAAGCTACTATAGGGTCTTTACTTTTGAAGGTTTCCAACACCTATACTAGTCCCTCGCCAACTTAACATTCCATTTCTAGAAGATGGATTTTGGTCATTTCCCCAAACTAGCCACTTATCTTGTTGAACTAGTTGAATTAGGCCTAATTCAATTAGCCCTCCAAAGCCAATTTTCCTCCTCCATTCAAATTTGGTCTAAACAAGGTACTAACTTCTTCACTATTTAAGATACCCATTTGTATGGGTCATACAATATCATAAATTTACATATGGGATTTTGTATTGGATGCCCAAACCCCTAGTATCTACCCAAACCTAGGGTGTCCTTGATTTTTAGATTAGTCAACAATTTTTAATGGTAATACTTTTTAATGAATTTCTTAAACTAGTTTCACCACTTCAAATATCATCTCCCATGACCCTTTAAGTAATCTTCTATTGCATCCACATCTACTAGACAATCTGGTTGCCTCAAAATCTCAAATTTATTACTCAACTCAACAAGTGATCAAACTCAAATTTGTTTACAAATAATCCAAATAATGTATCTTGAACTTGAGTAGGAAAAATCATGTTTATTATACATTTTCTCAATACCCCACAAAGTCTTGAAAAGTTTCAGCCTATGGAATGCCAAGACAATCGCATTGAACTTTGAAACCCTAGTTGTTAATAAACTAGAAGTGAAACAAAATATGTATAAATTTTTATTCTATCACATAAACAATGTGCTCAAACCAATAAAGTAGACATATACCAACCATGGGGAAACAAATTTGGCTAATGTAAGACTTGCAATTGTTGAGATTAACTTAGACAAAAATAAAAATTAGATGCAAATATAACTAAATCAGAAAAAAATAGATTGCACATAAGAGAACACAAGACACCAAGGTTTAGCATGGTTCACCCAATCCTTAGGCTATGTCCACCAACAACAAGTCCAATATGGGGAGAAAACTATGTTCAATAAACCTATGGGTCTAATTAGGCTCCACATCACAATAATCTGCCACTTGGAGACTAATCAAGCTCCATAATAACAACCTACCACTTGTAGACTAATCATAGCATAGCTAAATATGTAGCTCTCACTAGAATATCAAACCACCCTAGAGTCTGCTATTCTTTTATTATGTTCAGTCAAGAAGACCAACTAAAGCTAAAGAGGAGTTCAACTTCTCCCTTGCTACTACCTTTGTAAACATATCTATTGGATTATCATCTATATGTATCTTTTGTAGCTTTAATTATCCATTGTCCAAAACTGATAGAATGAAATTGTACCATAACTATATGTGTTTTTTTCTTTGAATGCAGAGCTAAATTCTTTTTAAGATTAATGACACTCTGGCTATTTGTAAACAAATAATTATCCCAGTATGGGTGTCCCAATTCCTCCATAAATAATTGAAGCCATATCATCTCCTTGGTGGCCTCTATAGTAGCAACATACTTTGACTATAGTGGATAAAGCATTAACCTTCTATAACCTAGAAACCCAGCTCATGACAGACCCACTGATAGTAAATACATAATGTGTAGTACTCTACCTGGTATCAATATCCCTTGCCAAATTTGACTAGTCAACATATCCCTATAAATAAATAATAGAGCCCCTAAAATGTAGACACTTAATGGATGTTCCTCTCAAATATCTAAAAATCCATTTAACTACATTCCAATGCTCAATTCCTGGATGACTCATATACCTGCTAATGACTCCCACTCCATGTACAATATTAGGCCTAGTACATACCATAACATAAATCAAGCTTCCTACAGCTAAAGCATAAGGTACCATGGACATCTTATCCTCCTCTTCTTGTTTCTTGGACACATCTTCTTAGTCAACTTCAAATAACTAGGTAAAGGTTTACTGACAACTTTAGCATTCTCCACAGAGAAATGTTGCAAAACCTTCACAAAATAATCAACCTAAGATAATATTAATTTATTTTTCTTCCTATCTTTGAAAATATTCATGCCATGGATTTGTTTTTCTATCCCCAAATCCTTCATAGAAAACACATGTGTTAACTGGCATTTCTGACCCTTAAAATGATACATGTTAGACCTAGCTATGAGCATATCATCAACATATAAAAATAAAATAATGTAGCTATCATCATCAAACCTCTTAAATTAAACACAATTATTTGAGTGACACTTGCTATATCCATGCTCATGCATAAACCTGTCAAACTTCAGATACCATTGTCAAGGTATTTGCTTCAAGTCATATAAACTTTTCTTCAATTTGCACACTATGTTCTCCCTACCTTTGACCTCTAATCCCTATGGTTGTGCCATATATATCTCTTCATCCAAATCACCATGATGGAAGGTTGTTTTAACATCAAGCTACTCCAAATACAAATCTTTAGTAGCCACAATACTTAAAACAATGTGAATAGAAGTCATTTTAACAACAGGAGAGATTATCTCATCAAAATCAATGCCTTTTTTCTATGTAAATCCTTTTACAACTAATCTAGCTTTAAATATTTTCTTGCCTTCATCCTCTTCTTTTAACCTATAAACCCATTTATTCTATAAAGCTCTTCTACCCGTAGGTAACTTGCATAAATCCCATGTCTTATTTTTCAGCAATGAGTCTATTTCTTCTTTCATTTTAGACTCCCACTAAATATTTGTATCCATTTGCATAGCTTCATCATAAAATTCAATTTCACCAGCATCAGTAAGTAAAATATAATACAAAGAAGGAGAAAATCTTTGCAGGGGTCTACTTAGCCTTGTGGACCATTTAACATTCACTGGGTTGTGGTATTTGTTGTTGCAATTGTTGTAGATCGTGAGGAACTACTAGAACATCATCTTTAGGAGTATCATCCAACACTACATAATCATTTTCTTTCTTCTTGTGTTGCTGCAATGGATCTTTGTACAACACTTTTTGATTAAATATGACATCCCTGCTTCTTACAATTTTATGATTTTAAAAATTCTAAAGCTTGTAACCAAATTCATCAATGCCATATCCAAAAAATACACATTTCTTTGACTTAGCTTCTAGCTTGGTTCTATTTTCAAAATCTATATGAAAAATGCTTCACAATCGAAGGTTTTGAGAAAAGAATAACTCAGCATCTTACCAGTCCATGCTTCCTCTAGAATACCACAACCCAAAGGTGTAGAGGGACCTCTATTAATCAAATATAAAATAGCATCGATTGCCTCCACTCACATGTTTAAGGGTAACCCTACATGCAATGTCATGCTTCTTGTACACTCCATTATAGTCTTGTTTCATGCATTCAGCCACTCCATTTTCTTGTGGAGTCCTTAGAATATTTTTTAGTCTATGAATACCATTAGTAGAGAAATAATCTTCAAATTCATGACTGTAATACTTACCAACATTATCATAGCTAAGACATTTTAATTTCTTTCCAATCTCATTTTCAACCAAGCATTTCCAATTCTTAAAAGTTTGAAATACATCATTTTTTTGTCTAAGGAAATAAACCCATAGTTCTTTAGTTGCATCATCAATAAATGTAACATAATAATGAGAGCGACCAAGGGAAGATACCTAAGTTGGTTCCCATACAACTGTATGCACAAGCTCTAATCTTTCACTTTTCTTTCCCTTCCCAATCATCACAAAACTCTATTTTGTGTTCCATACACACAACTTTCATAGAAATCCATATTAATACATTTCATAACTAGTAAAATTTATTTTGAATGAATTAATTTCATACCTTTCTCACTCATTTTCCCAAGTCTATTGTGTCACAACGTTATATTAGAATGTACAACAGCTATTTGTTCTCCCTGCTCAACTGTAGCAATTATTCTTAAACATTCATTTTTCTCTAAATCAATCAAAGTAGAAGGAACAATATGACCTATATAGAGATATAAGGTGCCTACTTTCACACCTTTTTCTACTACAAGTGAACCAATTCTAACCTTCCAATTTTTATACTTAAAAGTAACTATATAACCCTCATCACTGAGTCGCCCTACTGAAATCAAATTCCTACTCAGCCTTGGAACAAGTCTTACCTCATGTAGTAGCCAATGATTCACTTTCTATAACTTAGTCTTAACTTTTCCCTTTCCAACAATCTGAAAGGGTTCATTATCCCCCAAATAAACAAGCCCACAATTCCCTTGGACATAATCAATAAACTAACCTCTATGAGGTGTAGCATGAAATGAAGCACCAAAATCTAAAATCCACAAATCATCATCAATAAAATAACCTCTATGAGGTGTAGCATGAAATGAAGCACCAAAATCTAAAACCCATGAATCATCAACACTTTCTAAAGACATAACCAAAGAATCCTCTTCAAATTTGTTATTTACCACATTTTCCTCCTTCTTCCATTCTGGTTTATCTCTTTCATTGTTCTTTTGAGTCCAAAAATCTTTCTTCTTATGCCCTATTTTACCATAGTATCAGTAATATCTCAGTCATTTGGATTGAGACCTCTTCTCCTTTAACTTTCCTCTTGATTTCCCATGATTTCTGAAATTATTTTCTCTTTTAGTTATTCTACCTCTACTTTGGGCATTCAAAGCACTTCTTGATGTAGATCTACCAGAGGCTTTCCTACAAGTTTCCTCACTCAAAATAACACTACTCACATCATCATATCTTAGGGTATTAGATCTACAAACAAAATTACTTATAGCCATTCCAGCTTTCAGGCAAAGAACAAAAATTCAAAAGAGCCCAAATTTTTCATCAAAATTAATACCCATAGAAGATAACTAACTAGTAATAGTATTAAACTCATTTAAATGATCCACAATAGATCCACCTTCTACTATTTTTATATTAAATAAATACTTGATGAGAAATACGTTATTTGAAGTAGAGGGTTTTTCATACAATTTTGCTAGGGTTTCCATCAACTCTTCCATCATCTATACTTTTGCAATGTTAAATATCACTGATGGTGCCAAGAATAACTGAATGCTTTCAAGTGCCTTTCTATCTTAAATTTCCCATTCCTCATTTGTCATAGTTACCTGGTTTTTACTTTTTCCTTCCAATGGCTTCCATAAATCCTTCTGATAGAGGTAGCCCTTCATTTGCATCTTCCATAACTGAAAGTTCTGTCCATTAAACTTGTCAACCCTCTGCTAACCCTCATTTGTGATCACTCCCACTCAGCTATGAGACTCCCACTCAATCATGAGACCTTCCTATAAAGGATTGCTGAAAAAGAAAAATGACAACGATCTAGCTAAAAAAAATGATGACCGTCTAGCTAAAGAAAAAAGGATGATCATCTGGCTCTAATACCACTTGTTAGGATTAACCTCAGACATAAATAAAAATTACATGAAAATATAACCAATATCATAAAATAATAGATCGCACATAAGAGAACAAAAGATGCCAAGATTTAATATGGTTAACCCAATCCCTAGGCTATGTCCACCAACAAGAATTCTAATGTTATTATTATCCAGTAATTACAACCTAATTACAATCCGTAATCCCTGACAACTCAATATCACTAAAAGAATTAATTTTTCCATCACACATTATGAAAATCCCTAATGCTAAACCTTTTTATACAAGCTTTTTGCCACTTACAAAATTAGGGCTAGAATAATAGGAAAATAGTAGCTGACACCTTTTTCAATATAAGGGGCCCCTTGACCCCCTCTTGTGGGGGCTACTCCAAACACCCATAGAAATAATATGGGAGAAAATTGTGCTGAATAAACCTATAAGTTTTATTAGGGTTTACATCACAACAACAAGGATCAATGGAAATAAATTATACAACATAGTAAATTGTTCAAGTGAGAAAATGCTCAAAACTTGCTCAATTGATTGAGTATCTAAAAATTGGGGTTTTACACATTTTATATGCCTTCTAGATCAATTACCTTTCCCTCCAACTGATTGCATGCCTATTTTAATGATTTGACATCTTTTTGTCAAAAACTTGCAAAGTTGCAATTTTGTGACTTTTAAAAAGTTTCATCTATACTCCTCAAATATTATCCTCCTAACTCCAAATCACATAGGGGGATATATTTTGACCCAAAAAAACATTTCCATTCCTCAGTCAATCTTTAACCAAGCATTGACTAGCTTCTACCAATTAGAACATGTTGTCTAGAAAGAAAATATGACCTATATAATGGACACCTAGTTTCCTTCACCTTGTTTTATTGTTTGCTAGGATCAACCTTACTGATTGTGCTTCCTTGGGGATTTATTATAATCACACAAATTATTAAACCTACTTCTATAGTTAAGGATTAAAATTTCTTGAGGTGACCCTACACTATCCCAACCCACGAGGACACTTCTGGACAACGTTGTCAATGAAATGATTTAATGTGTTAGACATAGAGCTCTAATAAATTAGATTTCAAAATTATCTCCCCATTTTAAATAATTAAATCAATGGTTGTGTACTTAATCTAAATAAGTTTTTGATACTTTCTTCATAGATAATGATGGGATTTATTTTATTAAAATTTTCTACAACACATTAGATACAAATAAAACTCAACCAAAAATACCTAATTTCAGAGAAGGTCTTCAGGTTTATAGTCAACTTTGGAATAACTCAAAGTTTCCAATATAACATATGATAAATATTTCTTCCCCTTTCCACATTATTCTTCACATCCTACTCAAAAATTGAGGGTAGATTATAATGGGACTATGAAACATATGAATATTTTAACATATTTTTAATCCCATGTCTCTACATTTCACACTATTGTATTATGTTTTTTTGGAAAAATAGTCATATTATGCCTTAGATTTCATCCTTTTATTTATCATCATTAATAGGTTGTATCTATTTTTCTTCTTTAAATATTTCCTTTTCATGTCATTTTTTCATTTATTTAATGGTCTTCTAAACTTTCTAACTTTCTAGTTGGTTGATATAATCCCTTAAAGTATTGGTTAAATTTTTCCAATCTATCTCTCAAATATTTCATTCCTTGTTATTAATTATCTTTGTTATCCTAGCATGGAGATGTGATTTGTGTCTTATAAGTTACAAATTTTGATAGCATGCATATTAAAACTTTAATTGATTATGTACAATGTATGAACAATCCAAATCAATGGTCATGTTATTATTCCAATATGGTTGAGGTTTGGATTCCTTATATGCCAATTGAAGGTCAATAAAGAAGAAAGAGTATCTCTTAAGGGAAAGAGAACAACTATTATACAAAATAGTATGTTTAGTGTAAGGATTTTCACATAATGCTTACGAACTATGAAAGATGATATGGGGAAAGGAGACAATCTAAAAAGTAATATAGCTAGTCAAGTTGCATACATTTAATAAATTATAAATGGTTAAACAGAGTATAAAGGAGCATTAATAAAATTCACAGTATGAATTATCATCTTGTCCCATATTGTTCCTCTTATATTTCAATAATTAAATAATGTGTTAGGTACATCCTTAAATTGTAAAAAAGTAGTTTTTGCTTAAATTGCACCTAAAATTAAGAGCATGGTTCTAATTGTCACTAGATATTATGAAGCTGTAAGAAGAAATGATGAAATCATAAAAAGGCTATACTTGATTTAACAACTTTATATTTTTCATATTGGGGACCAATGAGGTTGAGAAAATGCCTAAGGAGAAATATCACATAACTTTCGAATCTCAACATTCAACATGCCATGAAGTTGTGAGTATATATCCCATATGCATGGATGAGTATAGAAAAATGTAATAAACAAGAATGTGTAGTCTCATAAGTACTGATGATGTGCATATTTTGTAGGTTTCAAAGTTGGGAGTTGAGGATGTGTATTTGTGGGTCTAAAAAGAATTATGTCTCTTTTGAAGTGTATAAGCACAAGTGACTAATGATAGACATTGGAGTTCTTTCCACTTTAAAAAAAAAAAGAAAAAATTGTCTAGGTAATGGAAATAAAGAAAAGAGAATGTGTGATGAAGGAACACCCTTGCAAGGATTAAGAGAGAGGAAGTTAAGTGTTATTCCAATAAAGGAATTTTATTCAAGTTTCTAATTCAACAACACAATTATACAAATTAATTAGAAAGAAATGTTGTGTTGTTGAAATATGTTAATGTCTATCCATAGGGAGTCATAAAGTAAAAGGGGTTATTTAACCCAACAATACTATAGGTTGTTTTCTATTGACGAGAAAAATAAACTATTATAGAGTTGGAAACATTGTATCATGTTGGATTAACAAAATTGGAAAATGATGTTAAATTGTTTTTTACTATAATATTGAATATATCATCAAAGAAAAATTGATTAGGGACATTTAAAAGGAGAATTAGTATTCCCAGTTTAAATTGATTACTTATTTCACATAAACTTTGTTTTAAAAAGATTATGTGCATCACTTCAAATTCATGTTCAATAAATATATGGTATTTAATATCATACTTAGAGGTTAATTTTTCTCACTTTCTTCAATGTGGATTTCCCACCAATTTTTCAATGGATATTTACAGGCAGTCATCCTAGGCAAAAACTTACTTTAATATTGTAAAATGTGTCTAGAGTTATTTTTCCATTCGATGACATATTCCAACTCTAATTTCCTAACATTCTTAAGTCTTCTATAGAATAGCTTAGGGTTAGGGATTATATAATGTATGATGATTTAGTACCTTCTTGCGACAGTATTGAGCTACAAGGGGTTGAAGATTGTAATCTATTTTGAATAACTAAGTAATAATATTGGTCTCAAGTAAAAGCCCAAACCTATGACACTCTTTTGTAAAGGGAAAGGCTAAAAAAAGTATAACTATTCACCTTCAATGATATAAAATTGGTATTATTATTTGGAATTTGATAATGAAGTAAACTAATAAAAAAATTTAAAAATGGATGAAGTTTAAGATTATAATTTTTAATATATTTTCCTATTTTTTATACATAATTTTTTAGTTGCTGAAAATATCTAAAAATTTGGGGTCTTGTTCCCACCACAAAACTATATGGAAATAAACTTATTTCCCTTTGATCTTACACTATGTCATAGATAACATATATAGCTAAAACAATAAAAAATAAAAATTGACTTTCAACTTATATTTTATCTTATATAATTATTCAAATTTCAACTCACCTTAAATTGATAGTTTTCATCTCCCACCATATTTTTCAAAACAAATCTACTCTAACCATAAGAAATAATATACATTTAGGAAGAGGAGACTCTCCTCTACAACTCATATAATTTATTTATTTTTTTAAATATCATTTTATATTTTTTTCTTTCTCAAAATTGACATCTTTCTGAGTGTTAAAATATGTGTATGTAGAATTTTTTTATTATAATATACTATATCTAATTATAACACTATAAACTCTATATGAGAATATTCTTGACTTTGAGATCTATAAAATGGTATTTATATGTTTTTTAAAAAAATCATAAAAATTAGTAAGAGTTATTGAAATGTTAATTTTTTGAAATAATTTAATCTCTTTAGTAATTAGATACAAACTAGCATAAAACATACATTTAATAAACATTTGCAATCAAAAAAGTGTGAGACCATATAAAGCTTAGCTAGAATGAATTTATCTAGATTACGTGCTTTAAAAAAATTAATTTTTAGATAGAAATACTCAAATTCAGTCAATTTTAATAAGTCTGCATGAAAGGTGACACAACTTTGTACTTTTACCCTCTCACTATTTGTTGGATATAGCCTATGGATTAGGTGAATCACATTAAATATTTGTGTCTTCTATTTACTTATATATTATTTATTCCTTTTAATATTGATTATATTTTCATGTAGTTGTAATTTATGTCTCTCTAATTCTAACATGTAGTTTTAGACGAAGGTTATTTTATTTATCTTCTATAGGAGGGTCTTATTCTTAAGTGGGAGTAATGATGAACAAGGGTAAGCTAATGGATAAGAAGTTTAACGAGAAGAAATTTTAGTTTTGGAATTTGGAAATGGTTGACCATCTTTATCAAAAGGATGTATGGTGGACATTGGGAGGAAAATCAAAGAAATAAGAAAATAGAACAGATGAGGAGTTGGATATTTAGATAGAAAGGCATATGGAAGTATTTATTTATGCATGGAACAATTGGTTCCATTTAATATTAAAAAATAAAATATGGCTGAAGAGTTGATCGACATCCTAGCCAAATTCATGTATGAAATGCCTTACTCTTCAAATTAGGTTTTTTTCATGAAGCATTTATTTAATGTGAATATAGTAGAAAGTGGGTCATTTGGTTATTATTTAAATGAGTTTAATATGGTTATTGGTAACTTATCATCGGTAAATGTCAATTTTAATGAAGAAATTAGGGCTCTCTATATTCTGTATTATTTTCCTAAGAGTTCAAATGACTAGTAATGACTATGAGTAGATCAATTTATAGTTCTAATGCCATTAACTTTATTGATGATATTGGTGTCATTCTGAGTGAGGAAACTCATAGGAAATGCTCGAGTGGATCTATAAGGGAAGTTTTTTCAATGCAAAAAAGTGTTGGCAAAATAAATGAGAGAGAAAATCATTCTTGAATTTGTGGGAAATCAAGAAGAAAATCAGAGAGAGAGAGAGAGAGAGAGAGAGAGAGAGAGGTCTCAATTGAAAGAATCAAGAGATAGTTAGTACTATGGAAAACTAGGTCATAAATTAATTTTGTTTGTCTTATGAGAATAGTGAAGAGGAAAAAGAAGAAGGAAATAAGTAGGAATCTATAGTGAGTAATAAATCTAAAGATGATTTTTTTTTTTGAAAATGTCAATTCATGGGTTTTAGATTTTGGGGCTTCATTTCATTCTACAACACATAAGGTATTTCATTGATTATGTGTAAGGGGATTTTGGGTTGGTTTGTTTGGAAGATAATAAACCATGTCAAATTGTTTGAAACAAAAGAATTAAGATCAAGTTATTGAATGTATATCATTAGGTACTACAAGAGATAAGACATATTCCAAGGCTAAGTAAGAATTTATTTTCAGTGGGCCAATTGACTAGAAAGCATTACAAAATTACTTGTAATGAAAAAATTAGAAGTTTACATAAAGTCTTTTAGCAGTAGAAAAAGGTATGAAGTAGGATCCTTATATCTTTCTATAGGTCGTACTATCCCTTATACTTTAATTATTACAAAAACAATCCACTACTCAAGAATAGTTGCCGCAATTAAGAAAGAAAAACATTAAAAATTTACCGAAGGCTATGAAATAACACTATGACATAATAGACTTGGGTGCATGAGCTGAAAAGGTACAAAATTACTTTATTTAAACAACATTTTACTAGGTCTACAATGTTTCAATATGGATTTCTATGAAATTTCTATGTATGAAAAACAAAAGAGAGTTAGTTTTAAAGACTCAAAAGGAAAAGAAAAATGACAAGTTAGAACTTGTACATACAAAGGGATGAGGACTAACTTAGGTATACTCCCTTAGTAGTTTTCTATATTATTTTTTTGATGAATTAGAAAAAAACCAAGAAAAAGTGGATTGGCCTTAAGACATAGTAGGTTAAAAGATCAACTATTAGTCATTTAACAATAATCCAACCTACAACTTTTCCAAACATAAAAAACATTCTATCTTCCCTTATTGATTTTCTATATTATTTTTTAGATGAAGAGTTAAACAAGTCTTTTACAATGCACTCGAAACCCTGAAATTTATTACAACATAATAGTTATTAAAGATCCAACATAAAATAGTGTTGTAAGAAATCAATATCCCAAAAATAAAAACAACTAGAGAAAACAATAACCAACACCTAAGAAGAACTGAGGGAAAAAAAACATTGTTTTAATAGAGAAAAAAATTAGCACATCACCAAATAGAAAGAACATGCACAATAAACATTAATTTGGTTCCATGACCAACTCCTCCTTCAATTTCTTGATATTTTAGATGGCTTCCTTAATGTCCTCCTTGTTCGGTTCCATAAAATTGGCCTTCAATATTGTAGTGCCCTCTCTCATTCATTTCATATTCCACGAAGATTCTTCAATATACTTGGGGTCATCTAATTCAAGAACCAACAACTTTTTCAACATTTTAATTCATAATTTCGACAAGTTTACTCAAAAATTGTATGATGGCCTCTATAATCTCCTCACGGATTTTGGTCATATCATTCATGGACTTTTACAATTTCAAAATTGTCTTAGTCAAAGACATAATAACCATATCCTTTTCATTTGGCTCCCCTATTTTTTCTTTCTCGAAATAATGTTGTAGCTTACTTAGAATTTCTTCCATCTTATCATTGAGGACTTTGTAATTGATAGTTTGAATTATGATGGCATTAGAGGGCCCTTGTAGTTTGTAAAATCCTAAAGGGGAGTTCAACACATAAACCCTTGAGGTCCTCTTCAAGAAGAATATCATTTACCACATCCATATCCCTCATATTTAACATAGCATATTGGTTTTTATTGTTATCCTTAACCTAACAATCAAAATCACCAATTACCTCTTCCTGGATCGAGACATTTGGGGAAATGTACACATCATGATCTATAGTCTAAAAAAACTCATCAAGATGAGGATCTTAATAATAATTTTCTCTATATTTTTCTCTTTATCAACCTATTTTCCTCTTATTTCATGTCATTCTTTGGATGGTTGTGTTATCCTATAGAGAGAAGCCAAATAAACCTATTATCCATGAATAGTTTATGGTTTTAATCTTTGATTATATAGTGGAAAATATAAAATAATCCCTCTCAAGGACTACAGTGATTAAAAAAGTTAAAATTCCCTAAGACCCCTACTAGCAACGAAGGGAAAGGAAAGTGTATGAATATAGAATGAGGTGGTGTTAAGAATGAGTCGATTAAAAGGAAGATACAATATTTAAGTTACAAGGAAATGGAACTAGAGTTGGAAGGAGAAAGTGAGGAGGAAGGTAAGAGTTTGGAGATGATGGAAGAAAGGGAAAGTGAGTATTCTAGTGGTTTGGTGGAAAAATGTATAGGCCTCCTAGTAATTTTACATCTCCTATTTTGATTTATTTTGATGAATGAACAAAGTAAAGAGCTCATAGACTTTAATTTCTAACTAATATGTTGAATTGGATGAGTGTAGGTTCTAACATGTACATTATATGAGAGCTAGATAAGTAGAAACCAAAATGGTATTCTTAAAGACTAATAGTAATGATAATGTTACATTGTATGGATTTTTTTATAATTATGAAAAGTTAATACATTTTTGGTATGAAAGGATAAAAATAAATGGAAAATTAGATGTAAAACTCATAATACATTATTTTCAGCATTGATTTATTAATATTGGATTTTATTCACTCTATTATAGACAAATTAGAAAGATAGAATATAGTTATTTGATATTTTGGGTTGCAAGGGTAACAATATTCTTTTTCTTGTATTATATTTTATATTTTTTTTTATAGATTATTTAATTTAGTTCTATGTAGAGCTTACTTATTCCTTATCCATGCACTCTTTGATATGGGGCATTTTCAATAATTAAATGATGTTTTTTTAGCATAGCATTATTAACAATTTATTGTAAATGAACTTATAATATTTTAATGATGTTTACATATGTATAATATGGCATGTTGTGTAAAGAATATGGCCAGACCAACTATTCATGTGCAAAGGGAAGGTATCGACCTATGGGGTCAGGTTTTATTGGCTCGACCGACCATCTAGATTCTATACATAACATGCCCCTACACTAGGCTAGGCTCCCTACTATTTTTCCCCTCTAATTATATTATAATTGAATATATAATAATATTGTTATAAAAAGTAGAGAAATATACAATAAGAAGATACTCTATTATAATAAAAGTAAAAATGAAATCCTCCACAAATAACTAAAATAAATACCAATTGTGTAGTAATTTCAACCAAGAGTGATCCATGATGTCCACATTCATGTTTGGGGATTTTATAGGAGGTAAATGGTAGTTGTTTTCTTCTTATCCTGACAATGGTAGTTCCAAGGTTAGTGCAAATGAGTGCAAATAACTATATATTTACCCAACCTCAACATGCATTCAAAAGCCACTATAGCTACAAGATGGACATAAGATGCTTCATCGAGGGGGTGGGTGGAAATGAAGGGTGGAAATGAACCCGACCATAGGAGAGCAAAGATCTATCCTTCATTAAGGGACTGAGAATATATGTTAAGAATGTAATACCTTATTATGCTATCCAAGAAAAAAAGAAACATAAATATTTGTTATATAAAATTTCAATATCATCATTATTTAAAAGAACTTCTAAAAATTTAAAACTTAATCATTACTATAAAAAAGTAATAATTGGATGAACACTATTATTTGAATTTTTTCATTATAATAATTTAAAATAAAATATAAGCAAAACCATTACTTGATCAAAATGATCATATTAACTTAAAAAATGTACAAAAAAAAGTGAATAATAAAATTTAAAAATATATTACATTATACATTATTTTTTTAAAAAAATTAATCAATAATAAATAAAATGATTGTAAATAAACATAAATAAAATTAGTTTTACAAATAAAATTATTGACTATAATTTACAATCAAACATAGAACAAAACAATACTTAAGATTAATTAAAGCCATCATTTATATAATTAATTTTATTATGCTACAAATAATTGTCAATAATAAATACAATTTCTAGCTTGTATGATTCATACCCCTAATATATTATTCTCTATATATTTTATATTTTACTATTTGCATAGCAAATGCTAGTATTAACAACTTTTCAAATTTACAATTTAAGAAACTAATAACCAATATCTCGTTTCTAGACCAAGCATATCAACCGAAATTTTAATGTCATTCAACATCATGCATATAAACAAATATATAATACTGAAATGTTCTCTAAGAAATTGCTAGCCCATATGCTCTGGAAAACGTCTTGATGAAATGTTTGTGCAGGTTCAACGAAGGATACTTGCCAACACTGAGAATAGATGGTTATTCTTAAGATATTAATCTTACAGAATATTATACTTGGTATTTAGATTGTGTATCTTACAGTGATTTCTGATTTTGAAACCGCTTGCCTTATTTTGTTGGTTTTTGCAAATGCTTTTCATCTCATTATCTGCTTTCCCTACTGAAATTATGTTTAAGACAAACGGAAGATACCAATAAAAAGAAAACCACGTGATGTGATATTTTAATGGTATTCTTAATCTGAGTGATGGGAAGATTCTTGAAACACTTCGTGGGACACAGAAAATCATATCGTCACTAAAATAATCTGGGAATCTAATCTTTTTGAACCTACTAAAATATTTTCTTACCCAATTAATGGAAGCCGCATTTCTTGCACGTGAATTTTTGTGGTTTTAAAGTACAGATGAAATCTTCTACCGAAACCACATTCGCTTAACAAATTAGAAATGGAGTCCTCTGATTAAATATTTGGACAACACATACAATTCTTATCAGAAGAAAGCGATGGAAAATCTAATTATGGCATAACCTAAAAAATCTTCTCTACTTTTCTACTAATGGGTATCACCATGTCATTGTTGGTGTGCTATGGCGACCTTACTTTCCTTAAATACCAGATAATATCTCCGTCGTTATCGCTGCATTTTTACTTATAATTGGTTAATAAATATTTAATAAGCTAAACAGACTCTGTTAAGTAATGCAGAACAATCTTGAAGACAATTAAACTATCATACAAGTGGGATTTTTTTCAGGAATTTAGGAATCGTTGAATAGTATTAATAGATTATATAACTCTCTATTTCTTAATAGCTATGATAGTGAGTGGCCAAAGTGTATGTCAACTACACATTATAACTAGAAGTATTGTGCTTCTTCTACTATTTGATAAAGAATTTTTTTTAACATAACATTTGTTTGTAATGTTTTAAAGGTGATCTTGTTAGAAGGGAAACTCTACCAGAAAATTATTTCATTTTGAGAAAGCGTGATGCAAGGGAAAATTTGACCTCAAGGCAATCTCAACCCAATGATAAACTCAGCCGTAAGGTGATCTCAACTGAAGAGAGGTTGTATTATAGACCGTCTATGTGATACATTTTATGCCCTTTGTAGTACTGTAGGCCCTATTTGTAATGTACAATAGTCCCTATCTATTATCGTAGGTCCTCTCTATGATGTACCATAGGCCCTCTTTGTGATGTATTGTATGTCTTTAGTGCACTCCCGTGTGAATAACAAAGTATACATGAATGATCATGTAGAAATTACAAAATTGAATTGCTAAAGATTTCATAAGTTTCACACATGTAAGACAAATTTTAGATCGAAAAATACTAGCAATTTGGATTATATAAAATAGATCTTCAACATAACAAGTTTGGACCTAGAGTTGGATACAAATTTGTCTTTCAATGAAGACTTCTACAAACATGGCACAAAATGTAAAATATCTAAATGAGATTTCCAACTCTAGACTAGGGTAAGGAATGACTCCCACCGAAACTGCGAAGCAAAATAGGGAGGATGTTTCACCTCCAAAACTGTCCATGAACTACCTTCAACTTCTAGCCTCTAGAAATACAAGGAAGAGTCATGTAACATCCATGATCACTTGCAATGCCTAAGCAAATCCTTATAAAGGCCTCCAGGAGTGTAGAATGTTAGAACATGATTTAGGTCAATAACATTTAACTAATTTATTATTTGGTCCCCCACAATTTATACGTTGAATTACTAAAATAAATATCCTTTATAAATTTATTAAATTTTTTGGGAGCACTTAAATAGTTAATTTTATTTATTAAAATTTGGGACATCATAAATCCTTTCAATCCTAACATTACTTGGCTTCTTGTAATCCATATTCAAATTGAATTCCTTCAACTCCCAGATCCAAGACCAAACACCTAGGAAAGACTCATGAATCACCATTAGTCTTCCACTAAACTATATTTTCATTAAATTTATTATGTGCCACTCTAATAGAAGCATTGACAATAAAAAAAAGCTTCCTTACATTGTCATATACAATCCTCATAATCGAAGAGAAGATAATCATTTCATTGATAAGGTCCAAAGAATTAATGTTACTATTTGTCATGTAGGTCTTGTTGATTCCACAAAATAGTCCTCAACATGAGGAAATCATAGTTAGAAAGGTCTCATGCTCAACTTGAGGGGAAACACCAAAATACAATAAATGTACCAAGTATTCCTACAAATTATCATTAATAGAATCTGCATCTTTTCTCCTTTTTAGAAAACTTATTATAGGGTTGTGACTCTGTTTACATGATTCCCAAACATTATCCATGTTCTCTTGTCAATTATCCTCAAAAAAACCTTCATCACACAACCTCTAAAGTTCCACTTCAACATTGGCAATTAGTTTCTCACTAATTTATTTAGGGCATCCTAATAACTCTTGTTTATAAGTATCTTTCCATCCCAAAACATCCTATAATATAGCTACATTCTCTAGAACTATTTAGTGACATTCACACAACATGATATGATTCCAATCTAGCACATGCCTATTTATTGATCACTTTATCTTCACATGAAAAGTGAGGATTATGGTGCTAGTTTCTATGACAACCATTATGACTTGTATTATAGAGTTCAAATTTGTATGGTGACATGCAACAATGTTGAGTGGGATCAATTGGTCATACTATTCTAGAAAAAGTTCATAGAGTATGTGGAAGATGGTTTATTTAAGCATTCTCCATTACACTTTACTAAAATAAGATCTTCATTCTTAGGTATGAAACTTGGTACACTCTAAATATGTTGGTCATCTAGCTTTATCTAGGTTCTTCCTCACTCTTCATGTTACTTAATCTAAATTTGAGTGTTTTCCATTAGCATGTCTACCACTTTTCTTAGATCTTCTATTTTTCCCTTTCCCTCTTTCTTTTCTTTTGATTCATATTGCCTATTAGTGTCAAAATGAGCATATCAACTAAGTCCTTATGATGCCTAAGAAATGAAAGAGGAAATGGATGAACATCATATATTCACCCAAGCTCAAGTCTAAACAAAGTAATATTATATCAACTGAGTAGGAGTTTAAGCCAAGTCAAGTTGCAAGCTACACTAAGCATACAACAAACTAAACTATATAGAGGATGCTAAGAAAAGGTCAACTGAGTATCACTCAAATGGATTTGTATGTTTACTAGGAAATAGAGGAATGACATCAATTTTTTATTTTGCATGTAGATTTTAATATACTACTACTCTACCAAGCATGGAAATGGCTTACAATGAACATCTACAAACCATACATCATTGTGTCATCTACAAATTGCTGATGGGTAGTGGGTCAATCCTCCCTTACTAGTTGAATACCATTAAGAAGGTTGTTAGAACATCAAGTTTGGAATGCTTTCCCTAGGGCTTATGACATTAGGATAAAAAAGAATGAGGATAGGGTATCCTATTTCCATAGTCCTCTTAAAGGAGGGAAAAATTCTTTTGGGGCTCTATTAATAAGAATTGAGAATCTTGGGATAGAGATACATAGATTAAGTTTATCCATGGTTTAGCAAAGATGTAAGCTTATAGACATTTACAAAGAAAGTACCAGTTTACTTTGTCATAGGATTTTCTAATATCGAATGTTATGAGCATTCTATGTTTTCTTGATACTTGTAAAGAATGCATAATTTCCTTAGCTATCACCACCCCATTGTAAATAGATAAGCCAATGAAAAAACCTATTTATTCTTCATTAGTGAGATCATAAAATATTTTGAGGTTTTCTAGCTCAGGTCTTTGGTAGTAATTTATACAATGTGATACAAATATATATTGGTCTATAGTATGTAAAGATTTCAAGAGATTCTTGTTCATCCAATATATCCAAGAAAGTGTGATTAACTTCCGAAAGGATACCACCAAAGTTATAAACTCCTTGTAGAGCCTCTATGATGTCACTTCCTAAGAAATGCAACCACGTTCTTAAAAAAAAAGGTGATAAGCTATCCAACCCAGGAGATTTATCTAGATTCATTTCTTTTAGAACCTTTTCCGCTTCATCCTTGGTAATTTTTTCCAAGAGTACTTTATTCTTCTTTAGGGTTATAATATTAGGAATGTTACTGAGGATATCTCTCCGATTTAATGTTAAATAGTTTTTATTAAGTACAGTAACAAAACAAGAGGAAGCCTCCTCTACCACATTTGAGGGGTTTTCCAAGATCAATTCTATCTCTATTTGGATCCGAGTAAACCTTGTTTTGTGCTCTATGAAGCTTTGTGCTATTATGAAAAATTTATGTTCTTATCTCCCTCTTTGAGCTACAACTCCCTAGATTTTTGGCTTTAATAAATTTCTTCATTCACTCTAGAATATCTTCTAATTTGAATTTTAGGATTTTTTTCATAGTTTTAAAGGTGTGCTCCCATGCCTACAACCAAGACTTCCAAGTTAACATATTATAGTTATGCTTCTACTTCCCTCTTTTGATCAAAGATGTTTCCAAATGTGTATTTATTCTACTAAATGATATGGTTTTTTGTAATTTTTAATATTTGAACTACTTTTGACATTTTGGATCCTAAGAATTTTTCTTCCCCACATCAAAGTTCTAGTAGCGATAGAAGAGAGGGACCAAGAAACAAAATTCTCTCAATTTTGAAAGGTTTTCTAGATGGGGTACCTTTCAAGAACATATTAGGATGAACATGGAAATGATCAAAGCTTGAGAAATGTAAGCTTTCAGATTTGAGATAGGGAATACAATATGAGAAATAACCTTAGGAAAAGAACCTATCTAATCTTTCTACTATTTGACTCAAACCTTGTCTTTTATTATTCCATGTAACGAAGTTCTCTACTAAGGCCACTTCCATAAAAAAATTTGATCTGATCAAATGACTAAAATCTATAGATGATTGAGGTAGTTTGACATTCCTCTTGTTTCTTTCAATGACATAGTGTGAGAATTTAAATCACCTACTTGAATACAAAATTGATTAAGGGATTGAATATGAGTTCTTAATTCTTGCCAAACCTTTCTTTTATCAGAAGTTGAGATGTGCGCATATATATTATAAAGTTAAAAACATGATTATTTTTTGCAAACCTTAACTTGAGTTAGCATCTAATTTTTTTTCTTCATTAAGAGGGGAGATGCTAATATTGCTAGGGTTCCAAATGAAGGTGAAGACTCCTAAAACACCCTCAACTAGGATTCCCCAAATACATCTAAATCCCAATTTCTTATTAAATTTGGATACTTCTTTTAAGCTTATTTTAGTTTCTTGTATAATAGCAATGTCAAATTTATATTTATTATGACAACACTTGAGAAGTTGTTATTTTTTAGGGGAACTAAGGCCCCTAACATTCCATGATAAGATTAACAAGGCCCCTTAGGATGACTCTTCCCCTTCCCTGCTTCAAAGAGATCAACTAATTTTTGTTGGCCATCATCTTTAGCTACCTGACATCTAAGTTCATTCAAGAAGTTCTTGCCCCTTTTTTTGATATTATCTCTAAGTTAGGAGAGGTTAAGGAAGCATCTATTTGTTCAATTCCCATCATTTTTTCTAGTTCTTCCATTTCTACCAACTCATTATTAATAGCTTCCACAATAAAGCCTTCTCCCCATATGGAGAGTAATTGATCTATAATAACCTACTTATGATGATCTAAGCCATCCAAGTGACAATATATTTTGTCAAGGTATTAATAAGATCCTTTGCCAATTTTTCATAGAAGGCATCATTTAATTCTCTACTTCACCTTTCAAGTGAGGATCCCCTACAATTAGATTGCAAGTATCTTTCTTTAGAAGGGCATCTCAAAGAGCCATCTTCCCGAGACTTATTAATTTGATCTTGCATGTTGGTGGGTTGATTTAGAGATTGTTTTGGAGTACTCTTAGCATCTAAGTTTGGGACATGATTTTGGTCCCTATATTATTATCTTCATTCATATAACGGGAAGAGCCTTCTCCATCATTAGAAGGATTTTCCCCCATAATAATAGAGAATCCCCTCCCCCCCCACCCCTCCTGTGAAAGGGTTCATAGAAGCATAGGATTCCATATTAGGATCTTCACATAGGGTAAGATGCGTAGGAGATGACATAGTCACATTTAGGCACCCCCATAAATCTCCTTATTTCTAGGAGTAGGGGTAGTAGTAGAGATTTCCCTTATAGAGGGTTGGCTAATCTTTAACCAATCATCTCCAAAGTAGTTAATCTTTTGAAAAGTATCTTGAGAACTATTTTTATTGGGACTAGCTAATAGCCATGTAGCATATAGCCCTCATAGGTTCCCATGAAAATTCCCAGATTAAGATAATATATGGGCTTATTCATGATGATTCTAAGGGGTTTAAGAGAAGAATCATTAGCATTAAGGTAGGACTTGAGCTCCCAAAGAATTCTCTAAACCCCCCTAGAGAATCCCCAATTTATCATAAAGTATTCTCTTGGAGAAACTCTATAGGTAGATTTTTTTAGAGCAACCCATTTCAAAAAATATATATTACATAGATTCCATGTATTAAAATTAGGCCTCCATTCTATAAATTTTACTTGTTGGCCTTCAACAAATCACATAGCATCATTAAAACTTTTTATCTCTAAGTTCTTTTGATTTATATTAAATAAAAAGACTATTATTGGAAAGGTTAGTAATACTTATTTGATCTCCCAACACTGAGATCCTTTCAACAAAAAAAATTGTGGGGAAGGAGCTTGAGCCCCTCAATTTTGCAAACAAACCCTAGTATTCACATTGCTTTCATCAATTTTTTTGTTTTCATTACTTAAAATTAGGGTTTGAAAATCCTATTTCTCTAGAAAGGGTAGCATTTACCACTGGGGGACTCAACATATTGAAATTCTGGTTTTAGGGATTGCTAGCACAAGGGTTAGATTCTACATTAGCCTTTCATTGGGAAATAAAGCCATAATTTTTACCATACATCCCTTTCCCTAACAGAACTGAATTGGCTCCCATTGCAATAGAGGGAATTTGAGTCAAAACCACTGACAAGTTTTTATTTCTTGCAATCCTTAAATCTTATGCCCTATCTTTAGTTGGAATAGATGAATAGGTGCCAATAATGTTTTCCTCAATTCTTTTCCTCTGGGAAGGATGATGTGGGAGATTAAGATTTTCTTTATGTTTGGTAATCAATTCAAACACTAGACCCTTAGTTGAAGCTTGGAAAACCCTCTCCAAAGCATAAAATGAGTTCCTTGTAGGAATAGAAGCACTGGATGAGATATAGACAAACTTGGGAACTCATGGAGTAGACAATTCACCTTGATAAGCTGAAGGGACCTAAGGGTAACTATCTTGAGCCACGAATGCTTGTCAGCGAAGGACGGAGATTTTCGCTTTTCTTTTCCTTCCCATCTTTTATGTATCATATAATAATAATAAAAATTATTAATTTCATAACCCATAATAATAATTAGTCTTAGCTTTGACATCTTACCCATCAAAGAAAGAAATCCTATCATTGGTGGCAATATATTTCTTTCATGGAAGGTATTGTGGTCAATATCTCTACTTAGTTCATTATATCTTGAGGTCAATATCTCTACTTTGTCTTTGAGTTATTTGTGAGGGCTTCATATTGAGCTAAGTTTTACACGTTAGTAATCTCACATACCACTAGCTCCTAAGAATTGTTTGCAACCATCACAATATTCAATTTCATCATCATAATGTCATATTATATCCAATAAATATAAATAAGTTTTTATAGCTATTTATATCCCTTTTAGTCATGTATTGATGTCAATAATCTCACCCAAATAAATATGTCTTCTGATATTTTAGGCAAATAAATGGACTAAAATAAAATTAAACAAAACAAATTTGTTGCTTTGTTTACTAACCAAATAGATATACACAAAGAACAAATAGTTTGAGACATATTACTAATTTTTAATAATAAATAGAGAAAGTATAAAATAATTTTGCACTGATATTACTCAATCATTATGACCAATTCATTAATAGTTCTCAAGAGCTACTTAAAAAATCAATATGAATCATAACTTGTAACCTATTTGGAAACTCTATAAAATCAATTTTCTTCTTCTACTTTAGTTAAGCTTCCTACTCCAACATTGCACTCTCTTTACATATTTAACTTCTATTGCACACTCAAGATATTCCTCTATTATGCACAAAATTTACAAAATTATTGTTGCATAAAAATATATAGCAAGTGTATTATCGTAATCTTTATAAAACATTTTTTTTAATCTTCAATAATCTGTCTTTCTTTATGTCATTATTTTTTTAATTTGTTACTCCTTACTCCTCTTGATTTTGTAGACTTATTTCATACCAATAGCTTGCTTACATTTCAACTTTTTTTTTAATCTAGAAGCAACATAATGAGTTCACATTTCAGTTTTCTCTTCATGACATCTATTTCTTCATCTATGCAATGGGTAAGGAGTTGTTCGAAGCTCTGTGCAATAGAGCTCTACGCCAGTCTATTTGGTTGCCTACCTATCTCTCTTGAGTCATTTGTCTATCATTAATCTAGCTGAAATATCTGAATAGGTGTCAATCAAGCCATCTGATGGTTCATTGAAAGTGCTAATTGAGCCTCATTTCATGACGTGCCAATTGACTAACTACATTATTTGTGTGTTTATCATTTGACTACTATGAGTTGCCAATGCCCCTTTATACTACACGAACTCGTACTGAGAAATGAATTCTACAATTATAAGAACTATATGCATTGCACGGTCAAATTGTTGCCATTTTAATATTTTTTGAAACCACGAATATATTCTGCACTGTCTATGCAGCAATGGAAAAGCACCTTAAATGACACTTTGTTTGCATCCTTAAATTAATTGAAAAACTCGTAATACAATTATTTCATAATATTTTAAAAATGCATGAAGGTGCAATCTCGTTGCTTTATAGCCATTTCAATACAACATTGCCATGCTTCGCATTCCTTTTCACTACTAGGCCCACAAAACCTTTTGCACATTTAACAGTTCGAATAAAACTGAGCAGAAGACAAACCAATTTTTAGTAGTACAAGCTTACGTACTATTCAATTAAAATATATCAGTTGTAAACTGAACCACATTTTGAGATTGCAAAAGAAATATATACAGGAGAAACTCATTAAACATTTAATCATCGAACATGCAAAATCAATAAACCCAATTCGGCAAGTGTTACTGACACAAGTTTTATACGTCATCTAGATTCCACGGGTCGATGGAATCATAGTCCCATAAGAAATCTTTACCCTCTGACAAGACATTCAACGGGGAATCTGTCATAGACGATTAGGAGAATGTGAAAAATTTAACTATTGTAATCACTGATTATTAATCTCCTATTATAAACGATTATTAAACTGCTGAAAATAAATTCTCAGCTACTATCGAAAAATAACACAATTGCAATTTCACTTATAAAATATAGAAAGAAATGCGCAACACAATGAACACAATATTTTCGAACAAATTGTCCTTGGAAAAACCTCTAAGGAAAAACTAGTTCTACAGATGAGAAATTATATTAAACTTTAGCAAATCAAGAGATACAAAATTTCTTGCCTCTTACTGGTAGAATTCTGACAACCTCCTAATTTATCCCACTGATATTCCCCATTGCTATTCCCACACTAACACTGCGCCCTTGCTAACACTGCAAGACTGTTTGCTAACACTGCAAACTTACAAACTCATTTTCTAGCACTGCAAATGTTTCTCCAAACTTCATGTTCTCCAAATGCCCCCCTGACCTCCTTTTATACTACTCTTGTTGGTAAACCAATGGCCGAGATTGATTTACAATCGACGGTTGAGATTAAAACAACTTAACAACCCTAACCAGGTCGATTTCTAGTTGTTTCCAAAAGTGGTCAATTAACTAACAAATATTTGTTTCTAATCTAACCAATTAGTTAGCAAAACAATTACTTGCTAAATAATAGCAAGTGGATGAACAACTGTCCAAAGCTAACAAAACTAACACTCCCTCTTAGCGAGGAAGTTTTTCGGCAGGACACCTAACTTATCTCTGAAAAAGATAAATTTTGCCTTCCCCAATGTCTTAGTCAGAATGTCTGCTACTTGCTCCTCTGGAGGTATGTACTGTAGCTAAATAACTCCCCTTTGTACACAATCTTTGATGAAGTGATATCTGATATCTATATGTTTAGACCTATCATGAAACACTAGATTCTCAGACAACTTGATGAAACTCCGATTAACACAATGTATCACAGTAGTCTCAACCTTCTGACCAAACAAAGCTACTAACAACTTCCGAAGCCATATAGCTTCACATGTCGCCATGCTAGCTGCTATGTATTCTACTTTTGCTAAACTCAGAGCCATAGGCTTTTGCTTCCTGTTGAACCAAGAAACAACTCCTGATCCCATGCTAAAACAACACCCTGAAGTGCTCCTTTTGTTTGTTGTACTTCCTGCCCAATCTACATCAGTATAGCCTATCAACTTGATACCTTCACCTCGAACATATCTGATCCCATACTCAATTGTACCATGCAAGTAATGTAACACATGCTTAGCCGCTATCCAATGCATTCTCTTTGGTTCAACCATGAACTGACTAAGAGAGTTAATTGCAAATGTTATATCTGGCCTAGTGTTGACCAACTACATAAGCAAACCAATCAACTGTCTATATAAAGTGGGATCTACATCCTTCTCCTTAGATGTATCTACCTTCCTCCAATTCGTAATCATGGGTGTAGACATGGCTTTACAATCCTCCATCTCAAATTTCTTCAAGATTTCAATGCAATATTTCCCTTCACCAAAGAAAATCTCCCCATCTGTCTGCCACACTTCTATGCCTAGAAAGTAGTGCATAAGTCCTAAATCTTTCATCTCGAACTCTTCTGCAAGGTTCCTCTTGCAATCCACTATGAGCCCTAGTGAACCTGTAAGAAACAGGTCATCCACATAAAGAACAAGAATGAGAATCTCACCCCCAACAACCAAGTAGTAGAGGTTAGCATTTTCTTCACTCTTCACAAAGCCCATTTTTTGCAAGTATGTATCAATGTGCTTATACCATGCTCTAGGAGCCTGCTTGAGTCCGTACAATTCTTTCTTCAATCTGTACACATGGGTCTCTTTGTTGTGTGCTACAAAGCCTTCTGGTTGTTCTATGTATATCTCCTCCTTCAACTCACCATTAAGGAATGTTGTCTTGACATCCATTTGATGGATTTTTCATCCCATCTGTGTTGTAAGTAAGATTATAGCTCGTATAGAAGTATACCTAGCAATTGGAGCAAATGTCTCCTCATAGTCTATTCCCTCCTTTTGAGAGAACCCCTTTTCCATGAACCTCATCTTGTATTTCTCAATGCTACTATCTGCACCATGCTTTATCTTATAGATCCAACGTGATCCAACTACAGCCCTATCTATTGGTCTAGGTACTACCTCCCACACATCATTCTGCATTATTGAAGAATATTCCTCAACCATAGCATCTCACCATACTTGATGTTCTGCAGCTTCCTGATAGCTAGAAGGCTCACTATCTACCAACTGACTAACTAATGCCACATAGTCATTGAACTTGGCTGGTTGTCTTCACTATCTAGTACTCTTCCTAGGAGCTCCCACAAACTCCTGAGTATCCTTTTGTGTATCTAGAACCTCATGGTTCTCACTGCCAACTGTAGAGGATGAAATGTCAACTTCTAAGTCTTCTAGATGTATTTCCTATTGCACCTGTTGCTCTATACTCTGTGAATCTTCACTAACTAAGTCTACACTCATACTGGTAACTGTACTTGAGCTTTGTTTTCCTTGCCTTGGTCTTGGAGCGTCTATTGGCTGCTCACTCTAATCATCTACTGGCAAATCTCTCGATCTCCTAAATGCCTTGTCCTCCATGAACTTGACATCACATCTAACAATTATTCTTTTAGTCCCTAGAATGAAAATCCTATATGCCTTTGAGGTCTCACTATACCCAACAAAGTACCCCCTCTCTGTAGTATGATCTAACTTTGTACGTGTATCTCCAGGAATATGACAATATGCCAAACTCTTCAATATCCTGAAGTGAATAACATCTGGCTTCTTCCCTGTGAAAGCCACCTTTGGTGTCATCTTCCCTAGCACCTTGTGTGGAACTCTATTCTGGATGTAGATTGTTGTATTACATGCCTCTAATTATAAGTAACGGGGCATGTCCTGGTCATGTAGCATAGCTCTTGCTACCTCCGATATAGAACAATTCTTCCTCTTAGCAACTCCATTCTGCTATGGACTGTAAATAACAGTTCATTCTCTCTTGATTCCTTCTCTGGTATAGAACTCTTGGAAGACACCTCTTTTGTGCTCGACTCCATTGTCTGATCGAAGATCCTTTATCTTCTTTCCTGTCGAATTCTCCACAAGAGCTTTGAAATCTTGGAATCGACTGAAAAGCTCATCCTTAGTCTTCAAGAAGTATATCCAGGTCTTTCTAGAGAAATCATCAATAAAAGTAACATAGTACTCATATCCTCTGAGAGATTTCGTCGACATCGTTCCACAAACATCTGAATGTACTAGATCAAGAACACCCTTAGATCTGGTGTCACTCCTTGGAAAAGATGCTTTCACAAACTTCCCCAACACACATCCCTTACATACATCATCATGCTCTGTGCTCACCTCTGGAACACCTATCACCGTCTCACAAAGCAATCTAAGTGCTCTATGATGAATACGGCCCATCCTCCTATGCCATAGCTCTCTAAGATCTCTAGGATTATAGTTGCTCATGAGTGCCTTATGAGTATCAAACTGCAATCTATAAAGGCGACCACTCCTAACTCCAATAGTTATGGGTGATTTCCAATCCTTGTGCTTAATCAACACATTTGTCCCTCTAAAGAGTATATTATACCCCCTATCCTGAAGAACAGATATAGAAATCAAATTCATACCTAAGCCTGACACATTTAACACATCATGAAGTGGAATTATCTTTCCATTCTCCCTCTGAAACTAAACAGTTTGTTTCCCAACAGGGTTGAGTTTGGACAAGTTTTCCATAGAAATCTGGATGTTGGTGTCCTCCTCCTTGTAACTGGAGAAGTACTCTCTAACTCCTATCATACGAAATGACACCCCACTATCTATATACCAAACACACTGTGAGGTTGAGCTAACCATACAAGCTAAGAGTGCAAACTCATCTTCCATTCTACCAGAGAGTTCTTCCACACTTGCTGAAGCTGCCACCTGCTTCTTACCCTTCTTCCTCTTTAGGAAATCACTGACATAGTGGCCAAACTCATGACATCCAAAGCACTTGACCTTAGAAAGGTCCTTCTTCTTTTCATTTTGTGAATTCGATCCTTTGCTAGATCCCTTCTTTTCTTTCCCTTTACTCGCTAGGGCAACGTTCTCTTGTTCCACCTCATTTTTCTTACTCTTGTTGATCCCATTGACAAGACCTAGTCTAAACTCCTCCTGAGTGAAATCAATCCATAGTCGATCCCAACTTGGTAAAGTATCTCGTCCACTGAGAACTTGAACAAAGACACTCCATTGTTTAGTAAACCCATTTAGGGCTATTCTCACTAGCTCGTCATCACTAGGACTATCTCCAACAGCTGTTAACTCGTCCTTGACAAGTCTGAGCCTAGTAAGGTAACTTGTGACATCTTCTCCCTGATTCATTCGATTATTCTTTAGCTTCTCTCTGAGAATCAACTTCCTGTTGGTGGTAGCATTCTGGTATAGATTCAGAATGGCGTCCCACATCTTCTTCGCCGTATCTACCTCTACGATATGTGGAACAATATGATCTTCAACACCATCAAAGATAATCCTCCTCGCTTTGGCATTGTCCTTCCTATATGCTACAAGCTGTGTTGCATCTATTGGTATAGGTACAACACTGGTAGCATAATCCTTGATACCATTCCCTTCCAACAATAAAGAAATTCTTGCCTTCCAGACACCAAAATTTGAGGCACCATCCAATCTATCCTGGTCTCTCAAACCAACTGAAGTCATCTCAAGGGTTTAAAGCAATAATAAATCTAAAGAGATCAAAAAAAATTTCCTAGGGCAAAACTCTTCTACCCTTAACAATGCTCTGATACCATGTGAAAAATTTAACTATTGCAATCACTGATTATTAATCTCCTATCATAAACAATTATTAAACTGCTGAAAATAAATTTCCAGCTAATATCGAAAAATAACACAACTGCAACTTCACTTATAAAATACGGAAAGTAATGCGCAACACAATGAACACAATATTTTCGGACAATTTTTCCCTAGAAAAACCCCTAAGGGAAAACTAGTTCTACAGATGAGAAATTAAATTAAACTTCAGAAAATCAAGAGATACAAAATTCCTTGCCTCTTACTGGCAGAATTTCTACAACCTCCTAATTTATTCCGCTAATATTCTCCACTACTATTCCCATGCTAACACTGCGCTCTTGCTAACACTGCAAACTTACAAACTCATTCGCTAGCACTGCAAATGTTTCTCCAAACTTCATGTTCTCCAAATGCCCCCCTAACCTCCTTTTATACTAATCCTATTGGTAAACTAATGGCTGAAATTGATTTACAATCGACGGTTGAGATTAAAACAACTTAACAACCCTAACCAAGTCAGTTTCTAGTTGTTTTCAAAAGTGGTCATTTAATTAACAAATATTTGTTTCTAATCTAACCAATTAGTTAGCAAAACAATTACTTGCTAAATAATAGCAAATGGACGAACAGCTGTCTAAAGCTAACAAAACTAACAGAGAAAGCTGGGCTATGTTGGAACACATCAGTTGCATATTCATCAGCTAGTATGTTGCTAACTATTTCCATATCACATGACTTGGTAACCACAATCCGACTCACAACTATCAAAGACCGACTGGTTTAGAGTACTCGGCGAATAAGGTTCAGCATAGCATTCCTTCATTGCGGCTATTTCAAGCCACTCGAAGTTTTCGCAACTAGAAAAAAGCTCATTATTCTCTCTTGCTGCCTTTGTTTCTTCCTGACACTTGAAAATTGTGGGAGAGTTACAACTGCCAATTAGCTCTGGACACATTTTCATGATGTACGTTCTCCAATGATTTTTTATCTCGTTGTCTGTTCTTCCTGGCAAATGCTGAGCAATGCAAGACCACCTGCCAAAAGTAAAAAAAATCACAACCCACATACGATTTGAAACATTCTATCCTTACGGTGCCATCAGAAAACGGAAAAAGTAACATAACGGCGATGGTGGATGAAAACATAATTACTTGCCAATTATTGTGCAATTCGTTGATTAATTGATCCTCCTCTTGAGAAATATTGCCGTGCTGAAGTTCAGGACGTTGATAATTGAGCCACCTCATCCTGCAACTCTTGCCATCTCTCTTCAAACCTGCCAGCAAGTGAACTCCAACGAGCTGCACCATACTGTCTGACGTAGGCAATCAAATTGTTGTCTTCCTCTAAAGACCAGGGCCCTTTTCTAATAATTTCTTCCTCCTCCACCACAACATTCATGCACCAAGGGGCGCTACCCAGTGCTAAGTGCTAATAACAAAAGAGGTCTCTTGTAATCTGTGCAAAAATATATTTCTCTATGCTAACACTCCACGCTTACTATATATAGCATGCGAGTCTTCATGGCCGATTCTAGAAAATCCTAGTACATAAGTCATAGATGTTTTTTTGTTAATTTAGTGGGTCAACCAAATCACCGACTACTTCATTTCAATATTAGAAAAATAGTGGAACTTCATAAGCTTTGTGGAAAGGTGAGGAAATCTAGACGGTTCTGCAATCCAGCAGAATCTGTAATCCAAACATCCCGAGCCACAATAAGCCTATTAAGAAATTCTCCCCCACTTTGTGTGAAGACACGTACTCATTTTCTAGGATTTAAATCTTTGGTGACACTGAGGCACTTTGCCATTCATTCGCTTGACAATACAGAATCATACTCGTTTTCAAACATTTTGAATGCACAAACATTCTTGAATGGAAAGAAAGGCACGACGATGTAATTTTGGTGTGACAATGATGAATCTCTTCTATAGTGGGTTGCCGCGTGGACGTCTGGCTTTGGTTTGGCGACATTTCTTTCCTTATATATCTTAAATGGTGGACGTCCTTTTCATCTGCCAAATAAAGTAATTGTACAAATTATTTATTATTTTGCCACCATATCACAATCACTTTATTTTTTATAACTAAAAAACATTATATATATAACTAATATGCTCAATACATTATAGATTTGTATATCATTTATATGAATTAAGTTTGTTAATGATATCCTAAATAAATATTTTTAGAAATGTTGAGAAATATCAAATATTTAAAATTTAATTTATTGTGTCTAAAAATTTTAATATTTATTTCAATCTACCTTTGATTTTTCGACATTGAATTAAGTTTTAAATTAAGTTTCTATGAAACTTTGATTATATTTATCTCCATAATTTATAATTTTAGCAAATTATATCTTTATTTTTATGCATTGTTTATTAGGTTATTCTTCAAATTATATTGTGCTTATAATTAATATTGAATTTTTGGCATTAAAACGCTCACACCATCACAACTCTACCCTTGTTGCCATTGTTGAATGTCTATCATCAATAACAATGACTATAGGAATGTTTAGATCACTCACATAGAATCTAAACTAATTTAGATATTAATTGGAAACATTGATTTGACTCTAACCATAAATGTAAACAAATCAGTTAGCTACATCAATCACTCCAAAAAAAATTGTTAACTCATTCAATCAAGGAAACTTACTATTTTGACTAAACTCACATCAAATCTCTATCATTCATCTAATTCACTCTTGACCATTGATTGATTTTGGGAATCTATAATTGGAGAACTTTTTTCTCTCATTTGAGGGGATGCAATTGAGGCATATAAAAAAAAATTCATTTTGAATACTCAATATTTGTGCATTCAAACACGTGTTATTGTATTTTTCTTTGAATACACTCATTTTAGTTAGTATTGCAATCATGCTTAACTTAGTTGTTCTCTCTTTATAAAATAAAAGTTGCATTTCATATAAATTAATATTATTTACTTTGCATAGAAAATTTCAAAACATAGCTTAATTTTGCACTGATATAGCTTAAATTCTTACTCTGAATTTTGAGAGCACATTTAAACCTCATCTAGATAGAAGACAATAGGTCACCTTGTTTAGACATTCAAGTTGAACAATGTCATGTTCATTCTTGAATGTACCTAACAAATAATGACTATGTTGAAGTGTATTTTTTCAATTAGAGGTCAAGATTTAGCGCTCATAATATTGTTTATGTTGTAGAGTAATTAGTATTCTTCATATTTTGTATTTAATGTTGTTATTCTAGAAAGAAAATAATTAATACTATTGATAGGTTAATATATTTATCACTAGTAGGCAACAACGTTGAACACAAAGGTAAATCAAAAGCCACTTATATGAGATGTCTTAGGTTCAAGTACATAAAAAGTAAAAACATACCAGCATCTAATAGACTTATTGTTGCTATTAGTCTAGTACTTGATCAAAAACATACATTAAAAAACCCCGTAGGGCACCAAGTTTGTCGGGGACCAAAACCTCAATGAGAAAAATGATTCCTTTTTCTTCCCTTCTTTCAGAGAGCACTTGTCCTACCCTTAATGACCCTTATAGTAGTTAGAAAGTCTTTATAAAGTTTATCTTAATTCACATTGCCTTAATTTGTGTTTTATAAATGAGAACCAACAAGAAATATGGTGTTCATTGTGTGCTTCATGTGTGTTCTCTTCCATGTTTAAATTTTATTCAATATGTAAACAATTTATTGATATTTTGTTTCACTATAATAATGGAATACATTGTTTACTTAATGTCAACTTGACCCCTTCTTATTTTTCCAAGGCATTTAAGACTTACTTCCATAATAACAAAATTCTTGAAAATATTCAAATTTTACCTTATGATACATTTGCTACTAGATTTTATTGATTTATTTATATTGATAATTCAAGGCCTTCTTGTTACTTTTTTCTATGTGTTCATCCAAAGATATCAAATCTAAAACTTCCTTGTCCATATTTTTCTTTAGCTTCGTTGCTTCAGCTCATCTAAACATTATTCCATTAACTTCTCTTACCTTTTGAAAACATTAAATTAAGAGATTCTTATTAGGATGTAGATGTAGACTTATTCACACTTTTGTACAAAAAATATTGAATTAAGATATTCATATTAGGATGTAGGATTAGATTTATTCACACACTTTTAATGAGTTTATTTTTTTTAACAGATGATCTTAGCAATTTTGATTAACATCAAATCATTTTTTATTTGAAGGAAATCAATATTGCTTCAGACATAGTGGATAAATTGATCTATCATTTATGCATAGTCCTCTCATCCTCCATTATATTAGAATTTATACAAAAATCATTTACTAAACTAAATATTATTACAAAAATATATAATAATGGACTCATTATTCATCATTTGCAAATTGCTAAAGTTTATTAGAAGAATGTAAAGTTTTTACAATCAATATTTCTTCATGATTTCATTACTTGTTTGAATAATTTTTTAAACTTTGTTTTAATAGTCAGATGATTCTATTCTTGGAAAGATTACAAGTTTCAAGAATGTGTGAATGTCATTTGATGTCTTTGAGTTTTTCCTTTTTTCCTTTAGCTTTCTGTTCTAGTTGTTTGTGAGGGCTTCATATTGAGCTATGTTTTACACATTAATAATTCCACAGACCACTAGCTCTTAAGAATTGTTTACATCCAACATAACAATCAATTTGATCTTCATAAAATCATAATATATCCAATAAACATTGATAGGATTTTGTAGCTCTTTCTATGCCTTTTAGTCATGTCTTGACCTCAATAATCTCACCCAAATAAATATTTCCTTCTAGATTTTACACAAAGAGATGGAATAAAATATAATTATACAAAACAAAAGGAACACAAGGAGATTTGTTGCTTTGTTTACTAACCATATATGTATACACAAAGCACAAACAGTTTGAGACTTAATTTTCAATAATAAATAGAGAAAATACAAAATAATTTTGCACTATGATTTCTCAATTATTATGACTACTTCATTAATAGTTCTCAAGAATTACTTAAAAAATCAATATGAATCATAACTTATAATCTATCTAGAACTTCTCTAAAAATCATTTTTCTTCTATTTATGTAAAGCTTCCTACTCCAACATTCCATTCTCTTCAAATACTGAACTATTATTGCACACTCAAGATATCACTCTATTCTTCACAAAATGTAAGAAATTCTTATTCTATAAAAATATTTAACACATGTATTATCACAATCTTTACAAAACTAATTTTTGTAGTCCTCAACGATGTATCTTTCTATATGTCTTTATCTTCTTAATTTGTTACTCTTGATTTTCTAGACTTATTTCATATCAATAACTTGCTTACTTAGAAGCAACTTAATGAGTTTATTTCATATCAATAACATGCTTACTTAGAAACAACTTAATGAGTTCACGTTTCAGTTTTCTCTTCATTAATTACATTTATTTCTTCATTCATAACCTTCTATAATTAAAGAAATAGATTATTATTAAAAAGACAATTTAATTTCTTATGGATCTCATCATCATGACATTATTTCTATTAATCTCTCTTTGACTCAGACTTTCTTGACACTAGGAAACTGAATTCTCTCTACTGCTGGTACATTGTACAAAGCATCCTTTGAGTTGTTTTTTCTCTATATTTAAACTCTATGCACTGGTAAGCAGTTGTTCGAAGTTCTGTGCAATTGAGCTCTACGCCAGTCTATTTGGTTGCCTGCCTATATATGGATCTCTCATGAGTCATTTGTCTACTTGCTTGTTAGAATATGGAACTCTATCATACTTTTCTTCTTCCTTTATCTCTACTCTTAACTGAAATATCTGAATAAGTGTGAACCAAGCCATCTGAACCTCATTTCATGATGTGTCAATTTACTACCTGCAAAATTTGTGTGTTTATAGTTTGACAAATATGAGTTGCCAATGCCCTTTTATACTCTCAATGAGAAATGAGAGACGCATTTATAAGAACTATATGCAGTGCACGGTCAAAGTGTTTGGAGTACAGCCACGAAAAATTATTGCCATATTAATAATTTTTTCAAGCCACGAATATATTCGGCAATGAAAAAGCACTTGAAGTGACAATTTGTTTTATATTTTTAAATTATTTCCAAAACTCGCAATACAATTGTTTCATGATGTTTAATAATTACACAAAGGTGCGATCTCGTTGCTCTATAGCCATTTCGAATAGAACTGAGCGGAAGAAAAAATGCACTTTTTAGGAATACAAGCTTACAATTCAATTACAGTATATGCGTTGTAAACTGAACCTCAGTTTGAGAGTGCAGCGGAATATACAGGAGAAGCTCATGGAGAATTTATTTATCGAATATGCCAATTCAATGAACCCAATTTCGCGAACGTTAATGATACATGTTTTGTACTTCATCTAGATTCCACAGGTCGATGGACTCATAGTCCCATAAGAAATCTTCATTATCTGACAAGACATTCAACGGGGAATCTGTCGTAGAGGACCAGGAGAAGGCTGGGCTATGTTGAAACATATCAGCTGCATATGCATCAGCTATTATGCTGCTCACTATTTCCATATCACTTGATTATTCCACCAACACTTGGTAACCACAATCCGACTCACAACTTTCAAAGCCCAACTGGTTTACAGTACTTTGCGAATAAGGTTCACCATAACATTCCTTCACTGGGGCCATTTCAAGCCACTCGAAGTTTTCGCCACTGGAAAACTCATTATTCTCTCTCACTGCCTCTGTTTCTTGCTCACGCTTCGAAATTGTGGGAGAGTTACAACTCCCAATTAGCTCTTGAGACATTTTCATGATGTGCGTTCTCCAATGATTTTTGATCTCGTTATCTGTTCTTCCTGGCAAATGCTGGGCAATGCAAGACCACCTGCCAAAAGAACAAAACATCACAACCCACATACGATTTGAAACATTCTATCCTTACAGTACCATCAGAAAAGAAATAATGTAATATAATGGCGATGGTGGATGAAAACATAATTACTTGTTTCCCCATTTATTGTGCAATTCGATGATTAACTGATCCTCCTCTTGAGAAAAATTGCCGTGCTTAAGTTCAGGACGCAGATAATTGAACCACCTCATCCTGCAACTCTTGCCATCTCTCTTCAAACCTGCCAGTTTTGCAAGTGAACTCCAACGAGCAGCACCATACTGTCTGACGTAGGCAATCAACTTGTTGTCTTCCTCTAAAGTCCATGGCCCTTTTCTAATCATTTTTTCCTCCTCCACCACAACATTCATCCACCAAGGGGCGCTACCCATTTTTTTCTTGTAGCCTGAGCAAAAATATTTTTTCTCTATGCTTTGTTATGCTAACATTCCACGCTTGGTATATATAGCATCTGAGTCTCCATGGCCTATTCTACAAAATCCTAGTACATAAGTCATAGATGTTATTTGTTAATTTAGTCGGTCAACAAAATCACCGACTATTTCATTTCAATAGTCGAAAAAAATTGCAACTTCATAAACTTTGTGGAAAGGTAAGGAAATCTAGACGGCATTGCAATCAAGCAGAATCTATAAATTCAGACATCCTGACCCACAAAATTCTCTCCCACTTTATCTGAAGACACGTTTTCATTTTCTTGGATTTAAATCTTTGGCAACAATGAGGCACTTTCCATTCATTCGCTTGACAAAGTAGAGTCATACTTGCTTTCAATCCTTTTGAATGCGCAAACATTCTTTAATGGAAAGAAAGGCAGGACGATCTAATTTTGGTGTGAAACTGATGACTATCTTTTATAGTGGGTTGCCTCGTGGACGTTTGGCGACATTTCTTTCCTTATATATCTTAAATGGTTGACGTCCTTTTCATCTACCGAATAAAGTAATTGTACAAACTATTCACTATTTTGCCCCTGTATCACAATCAGTTTGATCTTCCATTGAGAGAGAAATATATATACATATATATATATATATATATATATATATATATATATATATATATATATAAACGAATATGCTCAATATATTATCGATATGTATATTATTTGCTACATAATGAATTAAGACAAGTATAGATATGCTTTTTTAACTAAAAGAGGGGTAAAAATTTTATTGAATACCAAAAAGAGCAGAACAACACAAGAAGCAAAGAAAACTACAAAGCTTTATTCTGGTCCACAAGTCGAACCAGCATCTGAGATAAATCAAGGGGAAGCATCGTATTATAAATATATTTTGATATTTTGAGAAATATCAAATACTTAAAATTTAATTTATTATGTCTATTTTTTTTCAATATCTATTTAGACTTAAGTTTTAAATTTAGTTTCTATGAAACTTTGATTATTGATATCTCCAAAACTTATAATTTTTGTAAATTATATCTATATTTTAATGCACTGTTTATTAAGTTATTCTTAAAATTATATTAAGCTTATAATTAATATTGAAGTTTTGACATTAAACTACACACAACATCACACTCTACCCTTCTTTCCATTGTAGAATGTCTCTCAGCAATAACAAGGATGACATGAATGTTTAGATCACTTACTGGGAATCTAAAGTAATTTAGGTAATAATTTATAACGAAAAGAATTATACTCAAATGCTATGAAGAGCTTATCTTTTCTTCATATTTTGCTTTAGCTGCTTCTAGTTTTTCTATATTCCAATAAACTAATTTGATGACAAGAATGTTTAGATCGCTTGCTGGGAATCTAAAGTAATTTAGGTATTAATTATAATGAAAAGAATTATACTCAAATGCTATGAAGAGCTTGTCTTTACTTCATATTTTTCTTTAGCTGCTTCTAATTTTGCTACCTTCTATGACAAGAATGTTAAGATCACTTACTGAGAATTTAAGGTAATTTAGGTATTAATTATAATGAAAAGAATTATACTCAGATGCTATGAAGAACTTATCTTTTCTTCATATTTTTCTTTAGATGCTTCTAGTTTTGCTACCTTCTATGACGAGAATGTTAAGATAACTTAGTGAGAATCTAAAGTAATTTAGGTATTAATTATAATGAAAAGAATTATACTTTGATGCTATGAAGAACTTATCTTTTCTTCATATTTTTCTTTTATTGCTTCTAGTTTTGCTACCTTGTATTCCATTAAACTAATTTGAGTTGCAAGCTAGTATTTATTTTTTATTGGTTTTGATAAGTAGGAAATACATGATTAAATTTGTCTTGTAGCTCTTCATATTTCTTTTCTTTGTTTTAGTCACACTATGAAGATATGATAAATATTAACCCAAGCCACATGTTGAGCTTGAGAAAGCTCAACATCCTCAACTCTTTGCAAAGCTATATTTCACTTGACACCAATACTTTCATCAATAATCTCTTTCCCTACAGAAGAGTCAAAGAATGACCATGTGACTAGGGCTCATAGATCCTCATTATAATATGTTCCCCTAGAAGGCCTACCACGTTCTCTAACATTTGGCCTTTTAGACCACATTTCTTGCATAATTTAGTCAAAAGTAATAGCATCTATTATGTTCAAATTTGGAAGTAACATTACCCCCAACTCCTTTATAATCTTCCTCCCTTCTTTTGGATTAAGTCCCTCAAATTTACTCATCATATCCATCTCAATTTCATGTACAATTTCCTCAAAGCCAACCCCAATTTTTTTTGTAGGTTCTTCTCATCCAACCTTTGTAGGCATTACTTTCTATAATACCACTAATTGACTTTCTTCAAGTCCACTATCTTTATAAACTCATCATCTTCAACAAATTCTTTACATGCCTCTATTCTTACATGTCTAGGGAAAATCTCTTTATTTCTTGTGTCGTAATATTTGAAATTGGTGCTCTTAGTAGTTAGAGGGGAGCCCCTATTAGTAATTCTTTTGGCACATAGATATAATCTCCTCCTCATATTCTTCTTTAGGAAAGTCTCTATCTAATTTCAGATACATGAATGGGGTATTCATTGCATTATTGGTTTCCCTTTTCTTCAACCAAAAAGTCATCATGTCTGCCTAATGTTATAAGTGAGATAGGTGGTTTTGGAGATTGTGGGCAAGGGGATTTTTTATCAGGATCTCCATCTTCTTTCTCCTAGTAGATAACTTATGCACATCTACCACTAGTCGATTTCCTTCTCTGATAAACCACCCTCTTGGCTATGTTTACATCTTGATATTTTTCCTCTTTTAGCCCATTTCTTGCTGAGGAATCATATCAAAATCCTACAATAGAAAATATAAACCATCTATACTCTCTACAAATGTAACTTTAGATGCTTTAACTCCACCCAACTTTACATTCATAATGTCACATACTTTAGAAATTTTATTCAAGATATTTCTTAGTTTTTTATCCCATTTCTTTGCATCAAGCAATGGGTCATAGTTGGGCTCTGTCTTTTTGATTTGATCCCAAAGATCTTTAATGTCATACCAATATCTTTTATTTTTCTTCTAGAACTGAACCTCTTAATTAGCTTTTATGATATCTTCTGGAAAGCAAAATTCATGTTTTCCTCTTGATGCCACTTTTATCTTATTAATCAACATTTCATAGAAACCTTCCATATCATTCAACCTCTAGGAGCCATGACCTCCATTGAATAGGGTCTTAAAAAATGGACTAGCTGATTTTGTCTCACTTTTACCATTGCAAAATGATGAAAAACTATTAACTCAGGGAATGAAGTTCCCTTCCAAGATTTCAGTAGGAAATCAGTCTCCTAGAGCATGCCAATTTATCTCATTACTTCAAGAAAACCAATCCTCAATTGAACATATTTGGGTAGTACCAAGGGTCTTCCTGGAAAACTAAAAACCCTTATAAAAGTTGTGTGAGGATAAAAGTAGATGTCTCCCCATTGATGGAAAATTTTTGGTTTTACATCAGAGTCAGCTAGCCGTAAGAATGCTCAAAGGAGGCATGGGAAATTTGTAACAAAGGGTAAATTTCTTCTTCTTAGAGAAAAAAAAATCATTTTCAAACAAGGTGAAACTAAAACCATCACAATCAGTACACAAACTTGTTGACCATAACTGGACTGGTAATACGTCATCCCCCCTCTCAAACTCCATAGACATGTGTTGAGAAAGGTAATTCATGTTATGGAATAGGATTATATCTATAAAAAATGAGAACGACCTGAAATCTATGGACAATCCCTTATGTAAAGTTGTCATTCCTTTATTTCTATTCTCCTCTAAATATTGAGGGGAATCATATATCACTGCTTCACTATACTTTTGAATTCCTAGACACATCCCGATAGTAGCCTTACTAAGCTTTACTCTACTAGTTAGGCCTAGTACTTGATACAAGGTAGTATTGGTGTTCACCAAAGTATCATCATAATGTTCTAAGTTACCATGCAGTATAGGATATGATTGTAGGGGTCAATTTGATACCATTTACTTCCTTCAAGAATGTGGTTAACAATGCATGGTGCATATCTGGTCCAACAAAATAAAAAATTTCTTTAGACATCTTGAAATCTGCTTTATCAGTCACCTCTAGGGCATTATAAAGATTCAAAGATTTCCTTATAGATTGAGTGTCAATGTTCAATAATATTTCCCCATCCAAATCCTTAATGATATCCATAATGGGATCATACCTTGTGCCAATTCTAACAACAAATCAATATCTAGAAAAATAGTGAGGACTAGTAGTTTACCAAGGTCATATTGCCACACCTTATGCAATGGACTTCCAACATTAACTTGGCCATACCACCTTCTGAAAACATCTAGGCCCTCACTAGGTATGTTTGTGTCACATATATTTCCATATTTATCCTTTAACCTTGGACAAACCTCATTATTTAGGGTTTTCCATATCTCTCCAACATCTCTACTTTCTTTACGTAAGAGTAATCAGTCTACGAAGTCATCATATAATATGCTTTCATCATAATTGCATTTCCCAGAGTACTTCTTAGGAGGCATTTTGATAATCTTTAGAAAAATTAATCAATTTAAATTGACAAGGGTTTACTTATTTGAAACTAGAGTTTTCAAAATATGCTAAAAAAATTATAGAAAACCCAATAATTTAATCCCTATAAGAACAACAGAGCTCAAAAAATCTCGTGTGCTTACTTATTCTAGGTCTCCATTGCTGAGAATTTTCACTCTAAATTGCTCTGAACCTTTGCGCACTAGATGATCTTAGGAAAAGGAAATACGAAAGCACTAAGATGACAGAAAAGTGAGAAGAAATGGCTTTAAAATCCCTCAAGGTGGCATTAAACTCACTATATGTGAAATAAAATCAAACTAAAATTAGGAAATACCTTCCATCGTCGTTGTACACAGTTTGAATTGGCGTCGATAATTTGGTTACATCTTTAATCTAACAATTATAATCTTCCTATGACCTCGACTAATCATATTACTCATCATCCTCGGTTCACATTCCATCCAATAAGACGTGTAGATAGCACCACATAATTTCTATTTAAAATTTCCATATTTTGGAACGAAGATCGACGTCAACATTGACTTATTCACTATCTCTATGCCAGAGGTTGCAAATAAATGCATATTGTTGATCTTTCTCTTATAGTTTTCTCTACCAGTGAATCTTGCTTACTCGCCACCTAGGAGAGATAAGGTCACGAAAAATAAAAAGCTTTCTAATTGCTCAACTTTCAGCATTCATCTGTAGCATCATTCATAACCTATTGACAGTCCATGTGGCTCAATGAGATCTAGTCGTTTGGCCAAGTAGTCAGGTCCCACTCAACATTTCTTTTGTTGGAATCCAGACACATGTCTGCATCTCGCTTATTCTGTATTGATGGAAAGAGATATGAGACTGCATGATGTTCATATGATCTTCAATCCAGCTACTCCCTATTTGATCTCCTCTCTTGTCCACATGAAAAACCCTAGCAATTTTGAATTCATGACTGTGCTCCGAACCAAACATCTATATTCCATGTTGGCAATACATGAACCAATGAAACTGATAATAATGGTGCCAATAAGACAAAACCTTCCTTTAGTGTTTATGCTCCAATCTTTGGCACGCGACACCATTGCACTTACTTGTTATGTAGGAGAGAAAGGCCCATGGGAAAGTGAGAATCATCGATCTCTTCAACTGCAAGCAAGAGTGTCTTGAAATCCTCAGGCCTGCCATGGGACATATGCCTGCATATCGTGTCTTTGCTTCATCAATTGTTAGGAGCCGCGAATAAGCATTAGCCAGTGATTCAATGACCCTGCTCCACTCGGACATACATTAGAGAAACGATTTAAGCCAAGGTTAAAACATAAGGATTAATTTTGTGGACCATGGGCACAATATTGGAAGAGGCCATGAATGACTAGGGAAATAAAAAGGGGACCTTATCAACAATGAGATAACCCTGAGGTGAGTGACATTTAAAAGCTTTATTTTCATGTAGTCAAAACATTAGGTTAATCACCCAGGACAACAAGGGGAAAATCAACTTAACAATGTAATAGCCCTCAACGCAAGTCATTAATAATCTAATGAGAAAACACGATGCTCTGTGGACTTCTTCCTTGCTACTAGAGTTTTTCCAACATTTATTTGACAAGTTTCACCTGTTACACAAACCCTAACTAGAATGCAACCTAAAGGACTAGGTACAATCTTTTTTAACAATTGCAGGAAAAAGATGCCATTGAAATATAAACCTCTTTATAAGTTACAAATTACACAAATTACAAGGATATGATTTCACATGAGTGATATCATCATAACATAATCACCTCAAACTTTATTTATGTGGTTAAGCATTCCTATTCTTGTTTGGTTCATCCAGAATTTGATCCAGAATTCACAAACTCAAAAAATTATGTTTTCTAAAATACAAAATGTTGGAATAGGAATACACATATTCCTATTCCACCTATTTAGGTGGAATAGAAAATCCTCATTTTTGGGTCAAAGTTGGAATACGTATTCTATTTTATTCCTATTCCAATTCCAATTTGGTGCATCCAAACAGAAAATTCAAAATTTTAAGAACATACAAATACCTATTGTACTTGTATTCCTGTTGCCAAATGGGCCCTGATTGAATAATAACTGATTTTGATTACTCCTAATTACCATAATAAGTATTTCATCTTGTTTGATCGTCATCATAATAATTCCCTTAACCACTTCTGTAGCTTTTGGCTCACTGGTCGATATGTTTTAATACTCACTGCTTGATATATTTTAATACTCATCGTAAGAGAAATTAAAGAAAAACCTATCAAGCTCCGTTGGGTGCAGTGAGGCCAATGATCTGTCCAATTGCTTTACATGAAAACCGTAGATTCTAATGAAGCGAATAATATAAAAATTGTTGCGATAAAGATAGAGAAATTATTAGGTATATAAGGAAAGAACGGTTAATTTCATGCGAGGATTAGATTTGCCTTCGCTTTCTTCCATTTAAAAATGTTTGTGGTGTCTAAATGTTTAACGACGTGTCCATTTCTAATTTGCGAAGCGAATTTTGTATTTGTACAAGAGTCCATTTGTAATTTTTACTATGGAATAATCACGTGCAAGAAATGAATGCTGAATTACATCACTGTTGCACAAGATTACTGTACTACAAACTACATGTCTTATTGAAAGTGGAAGAGAAATTTAAAATGTTTCCCATAGTATATATTTCTAAAATAGTTTGTGTGATGGAGATTTACCCAACTTAGACAGAAATCTTATACCTCTTGCCTATTGGCCCACGCATACAAGAAAGGAAATGATTCTTTTGTAACATATTGAGTGCTTCAAAAGTTCTAGCAAACATTTGATTAGGAATACCACTGATGTATGGGCACTGTAGTTGTGATTTGTGTTATTTTAATTGGATTCATATGTTCGTCTCCCATTCTGAGAATATAGCAGGAAAAGCAGATAACGAGATTGAAAGCAATCTCACTGAAAAAAATATCCTTGACGTTGTAGCCGGCTGCCCGCTACTGAATGGTCATTACAAAGAAAAAACGGAAAGCAAAATTTGAAAAAAATTCAAACCCAGCTCATCGAAATGGTAACTTAACTATTTTATAAGATTAGTATCTTTGTTCGTTTTGTTTTGTTGATGTTAGAATAAATTGATCACTCTTCTGAGTGCAATAATGAGTTCTATTGTGTAGAATAGCTTGTACATCTATTTGTTAAAATATCATGTTTTTTATGAATAGTTTTTTTTTATTAGATAAAATATCAAAGTTATATATTTACAAAAAAGAGGTTGGGAGATACAAGATCATTCTAACCTCTTATTTTTGTGTGAATATGTAATTTTAATTAGGAGAATGTTTTAATTACAATTTAAAATAAAAAGTGTGTTTGAAATGACAGCTTTATTCAAGTAGGAAGGATTATTTTTAGACATTTTAAAATTAAAAAGCATTGTTATTTAAAAAGGAAAAAGTGTAAGTTTTATTTTTAAATGAATTTTTGTCTACTCTTTTTTCTCATATTATATGTCAACTTGTTTGGAGAGCTACTATATATTTGACTTGTGTATAGGAAAGAGATGTCAATAATTGCTTCATTTACATCAAAGAATCAATTGAATTCAATGGATGTGTAATGAATCTTCAAGAAGATTTCTCATCTACTTATATTGCTCTAAGGATTTAACTATGTAGTTTTTTAGTCAAATTCATTGCCCAATGTTTCATGAGTGCTTATTCATACAAATTCATCTCTGATGAAAATAAATGGATTATTTAGCAGGCTTTGAATCTAAGCACCATGACTTCCTCGGAGATCACCCATCCCAATATTACTCAAACTTGAGCATGTTCAACAATGAAGTTTCCCCCATCATTAAACTCACTTTGCTTTAAACCATATTTACAAAACCTTCACTAACTGTTGTGCCTTACAAAGCATTCATTCAAAAGCCACTTAGCCTCATAAATTTGTAAGTAGGAGATATTTTCAAGAACTAGAGTTGTTATATTGCTATATTAGGATTTCATTTTGAAGTTTTTGAGTCAAACTCATTGACACATGTTTCATGAGTAGTGATTCACACAAATCCATCTCTCAAGAGAATGAGCTGAACACTTGGCACTCATTAGATGTAGGTGATGCTCAGAGAGGTGAACCACTAGAACTTCTTTGGAGGTCACCTATACTAGTACTACTCCAACTTGAGTGTGCTTAACTATGGAGTTTCCTCCATTGTTAAACCTAGTCTTCTTGCAACCCCATTTTCAAACCCTTCACCAAGTGTTTTGGCTTAAATGAACCACTTATTACAAATCCACTTAAGCTCATCAATTGATAAGTAGGAGACATCATAATTAATGCCTTAGTTCCCCTTTTATAGTTGATGTTAGAATAAATTGATCATTCTTCTTCATGCAATAATGAGCTCTATTATTGTGGAATAACATGAACATCCATGTTTTTTAATAAATAATATTTTAATTATGATTTAAAAAAAATGTGTTCAAGGTGACATGCTATGTTTAAGTAGGAATGATTATTTCTTAATAATTTTATATTTTATAAGTACAATAATTTTTCAAAATATAGCATAAGTTTTATTTTTTAATGAATATTTGTAATCTGTTCATAGTCATAATATTTCCAAACTTGTTTTGAGAGCTACTATATATTTGATTTGTTTCTAGAAAAGAGTTGCCAATAATTACTTCATTGAACTCAAGTAAGTAATTAAATTCAATACATGCATAATGAATGTTCAAGAAGATTTATCATTTGGTGATATTTTTATAAGGATTTAACCATGTAGCTTTTGAGTAAAACTCATTGACCCATGTTTTATGAATAGTGATTCATAAAAATCCATCTCTCATGAGAATAAATGGAACCTTTAGAACTCATTGTATATAGGTGATGCTTTGAGAGCTGAAACATCATGACTTCTAGGAAGGTCACACATCCCAATACTACTCCAACTTGAGCATGCTCAACTAGAGAGTTCCTCCATGTTATACCTTTAGTAAGTGTTGTGCCTTATGAACCATTCACTATAAAGCCACTTAATGTCATCAATTTGTAAGTAGGATGTATTTTTGATGATAAGTTAAATTGTGATATTGCCATCAGGATTTATCTATATAGCTTTTGAGTCAAACTCATTGACCTATTTTTCATGAGTATTGATTCAAATAAATCCATCTATCATGAGAATACATGGAACACTTACCACTAATTGGATCTAGGCAATGCTAATAGAGGCAAAGCATCAAGACTTCTTGGGAGGTCACTCATCTTCATACTGCTCTATCATGAGTGCACTTAACTACAAAGTTTCCTCCATGGTCAAACTCACTCTTCCTACAATCCCATTTCCAAAATGTTCACCTAGTGTTGTATCTTAAATGAGCCATCCATTAGAAATCCACTAAAGCTCATCAATTGATTAGTATAAGATATCTAATGTCTCTTAGACCACAATTTTAAAAAAATTTAACCATATTTAAATTTATTTCTAAATTTTGTTTATCACAAGTTTTTTACTTTCCTTTAAATTTAAAATAACACTCATTCTTTTTATCCAATATGTTTCTCTCGATTGTTCCATGAATATGAATAGGTTCTTAAGAACACCAAACATATTTTCTCTTTAATTTGTTGAATAGTAGACTTCCAATAAGTTGTATATACTTAGCCACATAAAAAAAGTTCAAGTATTTCTTTGTTGGACTTCTAGGTGATTTGAAATTTACAAAGAATTTAATATTAATTATCTAACATGTATCTCCAATCATATAGAAACCTAGATACTAATGAAGCTTTCTAAATATTTCTTTATTTATAGTTTACCAATTTTTGTTACTAGCTATTAATAAGTAATCCACATAAGAAGTTAGGTATCCAATTATCCAAAAAAAGTATTATAAGTCAAAATGAGTTATATCATCAACATTCAAAACTTGTACAATGAAATACCTAAAATTGTTTCCCCTCACAAAAAATACACCACTTAGATAGTTCTCTAAATGTGGACCTCCCTTTTCTCATTCAAATCTTGTATTTAATCATTTCTCTATTAGTCAAGGACCTTATTAGTTAAGGTTCCAATGAAGCTAGATAGTAAAAAAAAAGTAATACTTTGATTCCTAATCAACACGTATTTTCCATTCCATTGTAGACTTTTATCTTCTTTCACTTTTGGGTCAGTGTTATCTTTCTAGGTTTGAAGCATTATTAGTCCTCAAAAATAGGATAGTTCACTATATGTTCAATCTATAGATGAAAAAAGTCAACCTCCTCAATGATATAAAGTACTATTTATGCATCCCTTGTCCCAAAAATTTTAATCCCAAAAAGAGATTAAAAATATTATAATACTTACCACTCAACACCTAATAACCACCAATACATCATGAAGGGGTGTCCTTACATCATAATTGTCAAAAAATGGAAGTTGTCCCTTTGTTTCTTAGTAGTTTACCTTTGACTTGTGAAAAAATAATTATTTCCCTCAAATATTTTATTACATTTTATGCATGTTACCTTATTAAGGATCATTATACCTCTCTTTTCTATTAAGTACATTACTATATATTTTGTTTCTTTTCTATAACTAGGGTTTCAATATATTATATTTATGGTATATTTCCTATTTTTGTTGATTAGTTTCTAGTTATTTTTCCCCTCTTCCTTAACCTTTTTCATTTGTTTTTAGTTTCCTAGGATTTAGGTTATCCGTAGTAGTCTTGATTAATAATATTTCTAATCATCATGATTTCTCTAATTTAGAATTGAGAACTCATTACTAGTGTTTAGTCAACCTATTATTAAAGAAATTAAATGTCCAAGAACCTACTTTAAACTAGGGAATTCAAATATTTGGTATTTAAAAGACATTGACCTTTAAATAGTAAGAGTTTTATAGATTATCAACCCTAAAACTATGTATGTTTAAATAATACCATTTCTCATTAGCATATACATACATCAATTTCATAAAAGGAATATATCATATTTACACCTATATCCCCAAATTCATAACATATGCTAAAAATGAATTTGTATGTATCTTTTTTGGATTTATTTGTATTAACATCAATGATACCCAAAATATTTTATAGTTTTTGATGCACTTAACCTAGGTAAATATATGCTATAATTACCCTTAAAAAAGTCATAATGTAATTAATGAATGATGGTTTTCCTGATGTTGTGAGTACAATAAGTACAAGTAGGTAGTTTTCTTTTCTATTGTAGGCTTTTTTTATTTTCTATTTGTTTAGAAAAAATATAGTATATAAATAAAATTGAATGGCATTAATGTACGTTTATTTTGCATGTAGAAAAGGATATGACTATTGTGACTGTACATAATACTTATGAACCCACCATCACAAGGCCTCTAGAATAGGTAATAATTATCTTAAAACCATTCATACAAATATTGGGCATCTAGACCTTATTGATTTTTTTAATAGATGAACTATTCCAATATACAAAAACCTTTATTTATATTACATGTACCTTGTCAACTCAAGCTTTATATAGGGAGAAAGAATTCCTCTTTTAGTAGATTTTTATAAGATAATCATGGCATGTGTAAATAAATCTTAAGCAGAGAAAATAATAATGTTTATTAAAATAAAATAAGTTATGTTCAATATCCAAGTGGATAGCTTCAACATTATTTTCAAAATTTCTAATCATGATGTATATGAACAAGTGTACTAAATGTATAAAAAAAGTGTTACAAGGATGATCAATACATTATGTCTTATGTCATTGAAAAGTAACTTGAAAGGATAACAAAAACTAGCCAACTAGATAAAATAAATAAAAGGAGGACCTTCATAAAGAAAAATAAAATAAATCATGACACCGTCATGGGTAGAGTTGTCATCCCCCTATACGAACAATAACTAGTCATTCTGGTGGATCTATATATCAAGACATTTAAATGGAAATAGGAAGACATGTTGAAATTTGATGATAATGATAGTTTTGAAGATTATTTTCTTACTTATGTCAAATAACTAAATAGGAATAATAAGTTAGTCAACTAGGTGAAAAGGAAAAGACAACAAGTAAATACGTAACACACTATCTAGAAGAAAGGACTTACCAAAAGAAAGAAAAATAAGTGAATAGGTATACATAGTATAATTGGATAACTATATTTTTATTGACTAAAAGGATGTGGAAGAGCCTAATATGTACATAGGACATGTAAAAATATATTTTGTACAAAAGAAATGATAGTTTTATATCAAAGAACTACAATTATTGGTAAGTGGAGAAGTATTGAGAAGGTAAAGACCCTTAGCGAATGAAAGAATAGATCAAACCTGTCATGTTATTATTAGATTCATTGAAGTTAGACAAAGATATCATGGTTTACATAGAAAGATCCAAAAAGTAAAAATAGCATATGGAGTTGGTGATAAAGACTTATTTGAGGATAACAAGGAGATTTGAATGAATGAAAATGCACCTTAGAAATGACAAAATCTTATCTTATGCCCAAAAAAAGGAGAAAATGTATTATCGAAGGATTTAGAAATATTTGAGACTATTTTGATGGGAATCTTAACTAGGTTTTGAAGACTTTGCATATATAAGAAGAAGATCAACATAACATAGCTAGGGCTACAAAGAGAAGACATAAAGATACTAAGATAATGTAGAACTAAATTAAAGTTGAGATCAAAGTATACAATGGAAGTCGAAGTAGTGCATGACAGATCTAAAATGCCTTGGAAGGAAAAGAATTAACAAGTCATTTTCTTTTTGGTAAGAGTAACTCACAACTTCTACAAGTTATTATAAAATCCCTTAATCACTTAGTCTCTAAGAAGACTTAGAAGTTCTTGATCAAACTTATTGTAAATTCCCTAATAGGGAGAACAATTCATAAGTGGGATTAAATTACTTAATAGATATTTTATTACTAGGATTAAGAGATACATATACTAATACATTAGTCAAAATGTGGTATGTGATGAATAGTCATTCAATTTGTTATCATAGAAAGAAGAGCCAAAAACTCTTACTTCTCATAAATTTCTCTCACAATGAGAAGATGAGCATATGGAAGACTCTTACAGAGATAGTGAACTACAAGGAGAATTTTATGTTGATCTAGCCCTCTAGAAAACATTGTACACCAATAGAAACATAGTCAACCTCTAATGTGGGTCCAAAGTACAACTAGGGACTCTAACCTACACACTGTTCTAGATATTTTGCTAGGAATCCAAACTAGGAGTCAAACAAGAAATGAAGTGAATCTTGCACTCATGAGTACTATTCTTGACAACATTGAACCTGACAAATTTTTGAGAGGCATTAAGCCAACCTCAGTGGAGGAAGGCTCTGGATGCAGAGTATGATTCTATGATGAAAAATCAAACTTAGGAACTTATCAATCTTCCTAAAGGGAAGAAACCCATTGGCTAGAAATGGATCTTCAAAACAAAGTACAAGGTGGATGGATCTATTAACAAGTCCAAAGCACCACTTGTAGCAAAAGGATATGATCAACAAGAGGGCATTGATTATGAAGAGATCTTTATACCCACTGTGAAGATCAAAGCTATTATAATAGTTTGTGCATTGGAATCGTAGAAGGGATGTAAGCTTTAGAAGATGGATGTCAAGAGTGCTTTCTTAAATGATGATCTCAAAGAAGAAATGTACATGACCTAGCCAAAAGGGTTTTTAGATGAACATCATCCACACAAGGTATCTCATCTTGTCAAATCCCTTTATGGCCTTAAGCAAGCTCTAAGGGCACGGTACATCAAAATTGATGGTCACCTATTGCAACATGGATTCATAGATCATCATTTGTATATTAAGAAGGTAGATGTAGAGATTGTCATTCTGGCTTTGTATGTGGACAATCTTATTCTCACTGGCTACTTTGATAGTCTTGTTGATGATTCCAAGAATGATCTCAAGAACTCCTTGGACATGATAAATTTGGGGCTACTTCAGTATTGTCTTGGCTTGGAGATATGGCAGAAGAAGAACCACATATTCATCTTCAAAATGAAATATGCGAAGACACTCCTAGAAATGTATGGAATGGTCAACTGTAAGCCTATTTCCACTCCAATGGAGAAAGGTTTGCAACTATCTCATTTCTAGGATTCACCTCAAGTAGATGTCACTCTCTACAAGAAACTGGTTCGGAGCCCTATCTACTTAACCCACACCAGACCAAAAGTGTGTTTTTCTATAAGCTATCTTGCCAGATTCATGTAGGAGCCAAAGAAGTGTCATTGGGTTTTAGAAAATAATGTGTTGAGATATATCCAAGACACCATTGATTATGGTTTGGAATATAAGAAGAAAAACTATTTCTTCTTATAGGGATATATAGACTTAGATTATATGGGAACTGTAGATGATAGGAAATCCACTTCAGGTTATGTTTTTCATCTTAGATCTAGGCCAATTCTATGGGTTAGTAAAAAGGAAATTGTTTTTCCTCTTTTATCCACTAAGGCTGAATATCGTGTCGAACGAGGAGCTATATGCAAATTGATTTGTTTACATCACATTCTAGCAGATCTGGGCATTCTTGAAGGAAAGCCACCAGTTCCCTATTGTGATATTTAGGGTGCAATAAAACATGTGAAGAATCTAGTTTTCCATGAGTTGACTAAGCATATTATATTCAAATGTCATTACATTTGAGATCAATTTTTGAATAACCACATACAACTCCAATACTACCTACAAATACTCAGATAGCTGATATCTTCATCAAATCTCTTGGTAGGGTCAAATTTGAACTATTTAGCAGGTACATTTGTACAAACAATGTAAAGGGGGGGGGGGGGGGGGGGGGGTGGTGATGGTGGATGATAGCATAATATTGCTATTACATTTTCTATGTAACCATTGGCTATTAGAGTGCTTACATTGGTTTTTGCAGTTACATTTTAATTACCAACTACTATGTTAGTTCCACACAATATTTATATTTTCTTTATATCTGTTTTTAAAAAACGAATACATTTTTCTTTTCTTTTGGCTTATCATTAGTAAACTATTCTATAATGCAACAAAAGTTAATTGAATGAATAATATATGTTAGTGTGAATCATAGTTATATCTTTATGAAAATGTTTTCATTAGTAAGAAAATTGTGAGTAGTGATTCAACCCCCACTCAGTACCAACCTTTCCAACAAAATTGTACCAGAGATCAATTATTTTGACAGAACATTTAATAGCTCATGAGTATTAATGAGATAATGGAAAGGTAATTGCAAGAAACCTTTGATACAATTAACTATTAGATAAAGGATCTGAAAAGAAATCTAAAAGCTGCATTTTGAAAGAGGAAAGAACTATTAGAACAATTTTCCATATGCTTGGATAGAACTAAAGAACTATTTTGAATGTAGTGCAAACTTTAAAGAAGATGATGTATAAGTTATAGATTTGATGGAATGAAAGGTTATCTTAGAAGAAGAGTTAACTGAAGCCAAAAAGTAACTTTAGAGTCAATCCATAAGAATGATAGAGGTACTTAAAATAATGAGAGGAGCTAAAGGTTACAAATACCTACTTGAAATAGAAAAGAGAAATCTTGAAAGAACTTCATCAAATATAAGGATGACAATTTTGAAAGACTAATATGGAAGAATAAAACCCTAAATAAGAATAAAGTGAAAATAATATTTAGAATTTATAAATACTTACTAAAAATGAAATTTTGAGACAAGAAGTTCAAAACTTGAGGAACAATACGGAAGTTGAAAAAGGAATCAATGAGAGAGTCACAAGATTTGAGATAAGAATGCAAAAGGTTAATGAGTAACAAAAGAATCAAAGAAGACATATACTATTGATAGTTATTTTGAAGTTAGAGAATCATCCAAATAAGGAGAAAATAACCTATTAAAAAACAAAAAGGCATTTGTCTACATACAAGGTAAGTGACCCACTAAGCCTACTTCTTACAACCATAGAAAGTTTGTTTATACATCAAATTTTTGAGAAGTAGATTAGTTAATATTATGAAATGTATAGTATTCATAGACATCTCTATATTTGAAATAAATTTGGACATCAAGAAAAAGGGTCTTGTTCAAGATCTAGAAAGGTATCATTTAGATGAACTTTTCTAGGTTACTTTTATACATGCAATCAATATGGAAACAAAGATGAACATCATAGATCAAGAGTTTCACTAAAAAGAATACCAAATAAATTGATAAGGAAACAACCAAGCGAAGGAAAAATTCCTACTATCTGTAATATATATGGACATTTTGGACATATGACAATTTATTATAGATTGAGAAATCCAAGAGGTGATAATATACCTTGGGGGACAATGTAAATGGTATGTTTTATCAATAATAAATGTAGAAACTTATACAAAACTACAGATACCAAGAACCTAACAATGAAGATAGAAAAATAAAACTCTTAGCAAATAATGAGTAGGTGTTGAATGACATGAAGCAAGTTTGGATTAAAAATGAAGAAATAAATGCACCAATAGGTAATACTCCATCCTCTAGTCAGGAGGATTCATCATTGAACTAAGAAAATAAGTTTTTCTTAGAGACCTAGAAAGAAATTTCTTTATCTACATGTCATTTACAAAGATGAGCTATAATATTTATCAAGTTGGTTTGATGCATGATTAACATAATCTCTTAAAATTGATTGATATTGGTTACAATTTCTCAATCTATTGTAAGTTATATAGTTATCAATAATAGGAATAGTTATGGGAATGGAGGATGTAATTGATAAAGAGAATTTCTATTAGGTAAACTGATATTAGATAGGAAATTATTGGTGAGAGTATTTATTTAAAAAATAAACATTGGTACACTTTTTGATAGATAACTACATTTTGAACCTACTAATTATCACCTAACAATTTTTAAAGATTTGATCGTAGGAGATGAAATTGAGTTCTTAGTTATATCTAGTGTTTGAATTATTATTCATGATTTTTTTATAAGATCTAGTTGATGGCAATATCAACCCTATGTGAATGGTGTACGAAGAGTAGAAGAAAAGTATTCAAAAATACTTGTAGTTTGTAGTAAAATTAGAATTTTATGACGAAATTAGTAGAAAAGGTCAAAATTGTCATTATGGTTGATATTAAGGAGGAACCAATACCACAATTGAAGCTCTATGCACTCAAATTAGTGTTGATAGATGAAGGTAGAGCACTTCATCATTACCTTAATGAGTCATTCTCCTTGAATAAATTTCTATTTTTATCCATTAAAATATTTTTTAAATAGGTGATGAGAATGTCAAGAACTTATATGGATACCTATATGTTGATGGAAAATAAAAGGACGTGAATAACCACCTGAAAAAACATAGGATTAAACCCATATGGTGTTTTTCCCAAAGTATTTAACCAATAATATATGCATTGTGTACATAGCCAAGTACATGGTTCTTTCCTACTAGTAGGAGAGAAGAGACTAGAAATGATTACCAAATATATGATTCATATAGTGAATAGATTACTAACATACATTAAAGAATTCCCATTGTGACTTGTGAACAAAGGATAATTTCAAGAAATAAAAAGAAACCAATAAGATGGTCAAGCTAGGAATATGGACATTATTATTGATGCAAAAATGATATTTTTGGCCATGATCATAAGCTATAAAGTTTATCAATTTATTAGGCAAATAGTTGTAATAGGAGTAGCCCACATCATACAAAGTGGTCATATTCGGAAAATACTAGAACCTAGTTGAGATGACAAAAACATAATTAGTAGAAAACAAGCACAGACAAATGAAGGATTAAAAAAATATATTTGTGGTTCTATTCTTTTTTCCTTATTTTTCTATATTTAAAATTCCTTTCTAGATATGGAAAAAGTAAATTTTAAAATATACAGGCTCATGCTATATCAAATTAATGAGTTTACTAAGTACCTAGGAGAAGATACTTGACATTATAATTTTGTATAAATTTAAGTATTTTCAAGTTGAAATGTAGAAACATTATAGGATTTTCCCATTTGTAGTTGAAAAATACATAGACACAATATTCTTCCTAGTAGATAAATATAGATGTAGAGTTCAAGAAGCTAAGATGAGAACCTCATGGATATTAGAAATGACTTCTTAAGTGACTATATAGGAAGTTGTCATGAATATTTTCTACATACTTAGTTGTCATAAATATATAGAAGATTAAATTCATGGAACACATGACAAGGAGGCTTCTAAAACGATAACCCTCAATATAAAGAAGCCCAAGATTGAGAGTAACCAAACAATATATTAAATCTAAAACCTAAATATGGAATGTTAGAAATAGGGAACATTGAGACAGAGAGGGTGAAATATTCCAACACTTTTTGCCCAAATACATATATAAGAAGTTAACCTTAAAAAAAATTTTAAAAATTGAATAGTACCTTGTGAAAGGTTTTTGACCATCTTAGGAGTCTATTATAATAATATGGTGTAAATATCCTTATTAAAGGACCATACCTTGTTAGAAGACATGACCTAGTAAGGAGTATTATTATGAAATGGGTGACATTTATGCTCTTAAAATAATATACAAATTTACAAGGAGTATCAAATATAACCAAAACCATAACTATGTTGATATCAAAAATATTTGATTATTCCTTTGTTGTCCCTTGCATCTACTGATTCATCTAAAACTCTTCTCTAATATTCTTGTCAAAATAATATCTAATGAACATTGACACAAATCTCGCCTATATTTAATATCATAGCATAGGAACTAACATCTTATTTAAGCTCAAATGTATTCCTTTATATTTCTCTCATTAACTCTTATTTTTCAGTCAACCTTACATCTTAATTACCAATGCATTATCAAATATTAATTAAATATTTTATCTAGCTAAGGTTTAACATTTAGGATGTTGTCCCATCCTTTCAAAGTGCTTGATTTTATAAGTCAAACCAATTCCTTAGCAAAAATTATTATGTTGTTCCATATAATTTTCTTCTAAAATAAAAGTCTGTCAACTAGTTTTTCTTCAAAAATGTGTACCAAATAACAAAATAACTTAAATATGCTCACAAATAATATCTAGACTACAAATTCTAGAATTTCCCAAATTTGTATTCATGTACATGCTTCCAATGAAGCTCACTAAAATAAACAATCCGCCTATTCACAATTTCCATGAGTTAGAATTTTTTTTATTCAATTAGATATAATAAATTATATACATAGTTTAAGAATTCACACCCATGTCTTATATTTAAATTTAATAATACACATAATCCTACTCTGGCCAAATTTTGAACAGTCTCCCCTTTGACATTGATGGCAATATTGTAAAAAAATGGCTAAGTGCAAAATAATCTTCAATCACAATAAAATTATATTATATCAAAATTGTGGTTATATAATATATCAACTTTATACCATCCATACTTGTATTTATACTCTATACTTAATACTACCCCTTTGGTTATATTTGCATACTTGTATTTGTACCGCCCTTTCTATATATAAATGTTGCTCCCTATATCTAACTTGATCTATACATTTCTCACTTCTACCATTGCCCTTTTGAAATTAATGACAAGGGTGAATCTATATCTACATACATAAATGTTAAAAATTGTGTTTCCAAACTATTCTTTGATTAAAAAAACCTATACAATCTTAGAAAATATAATTTTTTTGTCAACACATAGATTTACATTCAATTCAAAAGATTCCTTTAACTATTCCTATTACTGATATTACTATATAACAACTAATATATAACAACAAAAAATACATTATATTTTTATAATAGTCTTAAAATTTAAAAAATTAAATATTCAATAATAGAGATTAGAATGATAGTCCAAAATAATAATAACTAAATATTGAAATAATAATATACTATAATCCTAGATTTAGTATTAAAATAATAATATAAAATTAATTAATTTTACATAAATAATATGTTTTAATATTAATATAATAATAAGAGAATAAATAAAACAATGAGAGGAATATTATCTATAGTTAATCACAAGGGTGTGTGATTAAAGAAGGGACGTGTCAATTTTGGTGACAATCACACCCATTGACAATATATAAAATAAAATTCAAATTCACTTAAGGGAATATCATTTAATAATTATTATCATTTCTTATTCAAATTTATCTTATCAAGTAGTAGCAAATAATGGGGACATTTCATATGATGTAAGGGTAAGAGCACAAAGATGAGTCTAAATTCCACAAAAATTACTTTCATGAAATGAAACTTGTTCAGGAATGGGCAATTGATTTTTAAGAATAGGGTACCTATTATAATTTAGGTCCCTGATCCATAATCATAAATCTAGTGCCTAAACCATATTTTAAAAATTGGGCACCTAATTTTATACAAATTGGGTACCCAATTTGTTTAAATTAGGTACCCATTTTGTTCAAAATCAGGTGCTCAATTCTTAAAAACATAAAACCCAAAATTTTCCACTTTTTTTTTTTTTTTGTCTTTGTTGATGCTGATAGTGACTTTTGAGATAGGATCCTAATTTCAGCTTGGAAATGGGAGCCCAATTTGAGTTTTCTACTGAACCCCCAATTGATGTTTAACTCTTCTATGTATTTTAATCTATTGTATATTATTTTATTTCATTGCTTTTATTTTTTTCCTTTCAATTTAGTCAAGTTATTTCTTTTTTGTTCACAATTAATAGTCTTGTATATGTAAAATTCTATATTTGCATTGTAAATTATTATTTTGTATGGGTTATTACTCAAATTATATGGATTACTCTCTCTCTCTCTCTCTCTCTCTCTCTCTCTCTCTCTCTCTCTCTCTCTCTCCTAATTAAATTTTAATTTTGTAGATGTTCATTTCAATTAATATTTTAGATGTATGGATTCATTCAATTTATATGACACATAATTAAAGTTAAGTGATGGATGATTCTAGATGCATTAAATGTTTAGATTGTTTAAACATGTACTTACATTGATGTTTTAGATTTATTTCAGCTAAATGGTCATTGCAAATTATTTTGTTGTACATGTATTAAATATTAACCAAAGTTTATGGTTAGGATTTGTATTAACCCTATATGTGAATCTACACTTTACACTTAAATACATGTTTATATGAAATATTTTTCAAGCCCTAATATATTAACTTATTACACAATTTGTATCCCTAATTCAACTATAATCCAAATCTTAGGTATATATTAGACCTTCAATTTAATAATCAAACTCTAACCTTAATCTTGAACCATTACTATAATTTATTTTCTGACCTTCAGTCTAACTAGTTCATATTTTTCTCTACTTGAACCATAACCCTATTCTATCCTCAATTCTATTAAGATTTATGCTTCAACCATAAGGGAAATTGAACTATATAACTGTATTCTAATTTGAATCTTAATCATAATACAATCTTAACTAGAGCCATAGTAATAATGACCCTAGGTAATTTATGCACATCCAAACTAAACTCTACCTAATGCATAATTTGAAACCCTTAGTTCAATCCTAAAAGTAACTCTAAACCTTAAATTCCTAGCTAGATAATAATTTAAGTTTCAAACCTTATATTTCTAACCCTACCATAGACACTAAATTCTAAACATAAATGTAAACCATGATGTTAGCTCATATCAATACCCTAATACTAAACCTAACCAAGTTTTGTGTTCATACCCTAAACTATTATTTTTAAAACTTAACCATGACCCTAATCCTTTGACCTACACTCCTAAAATTCTTCTTTTATACCTCAACCTAAAATGTCACCCTATATTCCTATACCATAATCTCCTACCTAACTAAAATATCATAATTCATATATATTATTCCAAAACCTTTTAAAAAAATACTTCTAATCCTTATCCTAATCTTGAACCTAATATAAATATAATTTGAATCATAATCCATACTCTAACCCTAGTCCTTTGTGTAACGATAATTTTAACTATAAGAAAAATTGTACTAACACAATTCATAACCTTAATAATAATCCACTCTATAAATTTATTCTCTCTCCTGAACTCTTTATGATATATTCAAGTAGTTATATATGTATTAGATATAGATACATGATTTAAAAGATGTAATTATATTTATATTTTAATTTATCTTAACTAAATAGTAATTGTAATTTAATTTTATGATGTACATATTAAAATCACTAACTAAAGTTAAGGGTTAGAATTTACTTAAACTACACTTTACAGCTATGTATGTTTATGATTCAATGTTTCTTTAAAAACCTAATATATTAAATCATTAGCATGAATATTCTATCGTTAATTCAGCTATAATGCAAATTATAGGTATAAATTAACCCTTAAATTTAATAACCAAACTAGATAACCATTATCTTGAATCATAACTATAATTCACACCTTGACCCTAACTCTAACTATAATATTTCCTTTTACTTGTACGCAACCCTATTTCATTGTTCCGTCTACCATAAATTGTGTTTCAGTGTAAGAATATTGAACTATATAAGTCTATCCTAGTTTGAAGCCTAACCATACTTGAATCCTAGAACTAAAGCCATAATAAACTTGATCATAATATGTACACTCTTAACTAAACCATGACTAATGTATAATCTCAAACCCTTAACCTAATCCCAAAAATAACCCTAAACATTATATGCATAACTATAATAAGTTGATTTCCAAACCTTATTCCTAACAATATTATAATTATTACAAAAAAATGAATAAATATTTAAGCCTAACCCTTAAATCCTAAAGCTATTTATTGTAACCTTAATTCTAAATGGAATTTTTTTTTAATTAAAAATGTTAAATCTAAATTTGAACCAACATATATTGATGCTCATTCTAGTAAAACCTAATTTTGTAAATGTTAACACTTTAGAACCCTAAAGTATAAGCACAATCATAACATTAACTATAGTCCTAACTCAAATCATACACATAATATAAATACATAAATCATATGAACACATAAACATTAAAATGTTATATATAAATCCAAACAATTTAGAACCAAAAGTATAAGCATAATCATAACATAGATTATACTACTTAAACTCAACCATAACCCTAATCTTCTAACCTAAACCCGAAAAATGTTTCTTTTATACCTCAACCTAAACAATAACCCTATATTCCTAAACCACAATGTCCTACCTAACTCAATTACCATAATTCAAACATATTATGCCAAAACCTTTTTAAAAAACACTTCTAATCCTTAGCCTAATCTTGACCATAATCTAAATATAATTTGAATCCTAATCCATAACCTAACACTAGTCCTTTGTGTAACAATAATTTTAGTATAAACACAATCATACTAATGTAAGCCACAACCTTAATAATAGCCCACTTTGTAAATTTAATCTCTCTCCTCTTCTTTTTGATATATTCAAGTAGTTAAAGATGTATTACATGTAAATATATGGTTTTAAAGATATATTTATTTTGATATTTTATATTTATTTTAACTAAATAGTAATTGTAATTTAATTTAATGTTGTACATATTAAACACCAACCAAAAGTTAAGTGTTAGAATTTACTCAAAGCATATATTTATACCTATAGTTTTCATTTATGTATGTTTATGATGGACAGTGTTTCTTTAAAATCCTAATATATTAAATTATTAGCAAAAATATTCTCTCCTCATCATTTTGATATATTCAAGTAGTTAAAGATGTATTAGATGTAAATATATGGTTTGAAAGATGTATTTATATTGATATTTTAGATTTATTTTAATTAAATAGTAATTTTGTGAATTTTCATGTTGTGTGCATATATGAACATTATATTTCATGGACACTCGCTCGCACCCCCCCCTCTCCCACCCACCACCACCTCTACAACCACTTAGTCCTCCTCCACCACCTAACCTAGAGGAGATGCATGAAAGCATGAGGTGTAACCTTCACAACCTCATTTGAGACATACAAATTATTAGGTGTGAAACCCATCCCACCCCCCTTCACCTATGTTTCCTTGAATAGAATGCAAGGAACTATAAAGTCTATAGAGAACTTAGACTATGACATAGATAGCTTTAGAGAATGAAGGAAAAACATGCGTGCCTTTTATTTTGATAGATTGTCTTATAGATAGGTCTATGAGCTAAAAATTAATAAAACAAATTTACAATAATAGATTTTGTGAACCCAAAGACAAGTGATTAGATAAGTGAGAAGAAGCCTCATATATCTATTAGATGGTGCACACACCCTTGCATATCAGAGAACTTTTGGGAGTAGTGGTGGATGGTATTTGTCAACCATCAACCACATTCTAATCATGAGGTGTCCATGTAATTTCTTAGGAAATTATGGGAAGAGTTTGAATTGGGTTTGAAACTCAATTACTTCATATAAAACCATTTCAAGGGGTTGGTGGAGGGGTGTCTCATGATAGGCTTGGGGTAAAGCTCAACGATAATACAAAGGATCACCAATTTCTTAAGGCTCTTGTTCCTCTTCCTAATCTAGTTGGTCAAATGCCTGTTCATCATCAAGCATTCTTATCTACTCTTAGTTCTTTGAGTGCCATTTGGGGAAATTTAGTAGACTACTGGATACACGTGAGGAATATTCATCCCCTTGGACACATTTGTACAAGTTTTTTGGGTATATGCAGAGGCCCCAAGAGCAATGTTGATACAGCACATGATACCGATGATGTCGAGGGTGGTGATTTTGATAATGAGGTGTATGTTGCTCATTGTGGTGTTAGTGATGATATTGATGTGTTGTTATATGTTGACCTTCTTTGTGGGGAGAGAGATAGTCAAGAGCAGCAGGTAAAACATTAATTAAAATTTAAAAGCACATTATTGTCTAATTTCTACATATATGCATAATTTTATTAACCATATTAGTTTATGTTAATTTTTAATTAATAGAGGATGGATGATACCATTCCTTTGAGGAGACAATATAGTCTCTTTTGGAGACCTTCAGACATTGGCATCCCTCATATGGTATGCACTTTGAATTACACTTTAAAGAATGTACATTAGAACTCAAATTTAATAACGCGTGTTCATATTTTCTTTTTATATGATTTTTTAGGTATTGTTACCCATTACACAGTTAGATTCTTGTACATGTCTTGATCCATCCACTAGTGAGGCACAACCTCAAATATCTATGCCATGATTTTTTGAAGAAAAATATCTTTTACTATTTTTATATACACATTGTTATTAACTTATCTTGAACTTTGATTCATGTATAATAATGTATGTCAGTACTATGAACAGGGGATGAATCATACTTTTCCATGTAGGCCTTAGTATAGTTTAATTTTGAGTCCTTAATCTTTTGACCATTTCAGACATGGTGATTCTTCTAGTAGTGAGGCTTAGCCTCAAATACATAATATAAGTATTTTTTCAAGATTATTTTGTTGTATATGTATTCTTACTAACTCATATCTACAATTGTGATCCATCATTGTGTTTTATAAATATAGGCCATTAGAGTACGTGATCATCAGGTTAGCATATTTGCAGACACATCTTGACACTCACTAGTACTTCGGTATGATATATATTCTTTTATTTTAAAAAAATGTAGTATAAATTATGTACATTTTAATTTACACACTTTTTAATTCATGTATATATAACTTTGACTCAAGGTTTATGTATCCATGATTTTAGGATGATGTTGCCATGAGTGTTGGTGGGACTACAGGACTAAGACCAATTGAGGTACAAACATCATCCTTTAAGGTTAGTATTGTTATTATAAATTGTTCATTATGATCTTTATAAAATTTTCAAAAATTATGTATTCTATTACATGACCTTCCATTGCTACATTTAGTAGCTATGAAAGTGCACGTCGTCCTATTATAGAGGAATACCTATATCACATGGTATTGTTTTAAATAAGTACTAAATATTTAATTTTATTTGTAAGCTATATTTTGAAACTAATTTCAATTAAAAATGTTCATATTGTCTTCTCAAGATGTCACATAGGATGTGACACATGATGCCCCAAATGATGACACACATCATGTTACATAGGATAATCCATATGAGTCCTCTTTACGTGGAGTAAATAGGATTGCAGATCAGATAGATTAGGTCTTTTGGCATCTTTACATTCTTTTTTTATGTCACATATTGTTTATTGTGATATACTTTGTATTAGGATAGTTATTTGTATTATATTTCTATTTTGACTTAATAGATCATGTTATCACATGTTAGATCATGTTATATATATTTTACACATTCTTATCATGCCAATGTATCTAGTATTGATCATTATCTTATCATGTTGTAACTATGACCTATTTTGTTTATTGTGCATGCTTTATTCATGCTATGACACATTGTGTTAGTATATGGTACATAAAAAATATTTTAAATTAAATATAGGAACATTACTTTAAACATGTTTGAATGCAAAGTTAATGGAAAAATATAGGTCATTACTTGAATTAAAAAGAATTTAATATCAAGTGCACACCATTAAGTTTCAAATAGAAGTGAACTCATACATTTTACACAACTGAACTCATATTTAATAAAAAAGAAAAGTGAAGTCATATATTTGGATAAGTGGAAGAAGTTGGGTTTCACTTTTGGGCAAACATTGGAATTTTGTTTTTCTATTTTTGAAATTTCTTGTCTATTGATGTCAAAATTTGATGCATTTAGGGAATTACTATAGAAAAACATCAAAAAAAAATTGTAGTGTTCAGAATCTACTTTTTGAATAGGTAATTTTTTTGTGTACTCATATGATAAATTTATTTTTTCTATATGGATCTTTAAAAAGCACTTTTCAAAATGTTTGTTTCAGGACTATACCACACTCTTGTATGGACACCATAATGTATACTCTTATAAATTTATTTTTTTCTATATGGAACTTTAAAAAGCACTTATCAAAATGTTTTTCTCAGGACTATACCACACTCGTGTATGGACACCATAATTTGACACAAATAAATGATTTTTTGTAAATCCTTTTAAAAGAAATTACCTAACACACAAAAGATTGATGATAATATGCTTCTTTAATATTTCATTGAATAATTTTTTTATTGATAAATATTTAATTGGATATAAAGGTAAAATTAAAAACCTCTCATGTACAAACACCATAATTTGATCAAAATTTTTCTTTTTTCAAAAATTTCTTTTTTTATAACTTCAGAAGAATTGTATGTAGATTGATGACATAGAATTTTTTTTTGAGAAATCATGAAATGAAAATTTTATCAACGTTTTAGTGAACCTCGTTATTTTACATATAGGTACCAAATTTGATTAAAAAATAATGCAAGTTAAATAGTAAATAAAATTATAACACTATAAAATTTACATTTGTGAAGTCACAATAGTGAGAGCTCTAATGAGTTTTTGTTTCACAAAAAAAATTGATCGGGAAGACCCTCTAAAACTTATGGCAAGGCATTAGTTTGTCACTTCAATGACTTAGCCAAATCTTGAGAGGTCAAGGAATAGGCTTGGTCTCACCAAGCCTATCCCGAACCAAAATCCAAGGTGGGAAAAAAAATCCCACCCCATGTTTCAAAAAATTGGTGCCCATTTTGAAAAAATAAAATTGTTGTTTAAAATGCATTTAAAATCCCCCAAAAGATATTTTTAATTTTTTTATTTTTAAAGAAATGGGTACCCATTTTTTAAAAGTGAAAAAAGGGTACCCAATTTTTGAAGAATGGGTACCCATTTTTTCAAAATAAAAAATGGGCACCCAATTTGTTAAAAAATGGGTGCCCATTTATTAGGATTGGGCACCCGAGCAAAATATAGGTGCCTATTTTTAAAAAAATGAGTACCTACTTCTAAAAGAACATGATCTCAATCTATAGACTTCCATGGAATTGAGACCCAACTTCTTGCTCCTATGCATTTAAGACAAGTCAAGTCATATATATGTAACACAATGTGAAGAACATGAATATAAGTAAACTCTAGTTTTTAAATATTTTTGATTAGGTAAAACAGGTTTTATAGGGATCCTGAAACCCAAAGTTTTACAGTGAAAAGAGCTAAATAAAACAGTCTAAAAAAACAAACTGCCTCAAAAGGCCAGAGACAAAATAAGACCCGAAGCCAATGACCAAAGGCCAGAGAGGAAAGGACAGGCGAGCAGCCTAGTGGTCATCCATGTCCATGGCCTGCAAGATTTCTACAGCATCATTGTCCTTCTAACTGGCCACGCCCTCCTGAATCCTGGTAGGAGTGTTTATCTGGTTCCCCTAATTCGCCTGGCCGATGGCCTCTTTCTGAAGAACATCCTGGTTGAATCGTTGCTCTGTGTTCTACTCCACATCCCTTTCAAGGCCAGTGGTAGTTAGATAGTCCCCCAGATTGACAATGTTCTCATTGAAGGTGTGAAGGGTGTCCACTATCTGTTTGGTGATTATCTGGTGGACAGAATCTAGCCTTTGGACCTTCTACTCAAGCTGGGTGAGCCTGCCATCATGATGGTCTCTGGAGACCTGATCTCTGTCTTTCTCCTGGCTGCCCACCTAGTCATTTCTTCCTCTGGCATCCTGGTCCTTGTTAGTTCCCTGGTTGTTGGGTTGGTTTCTCCTGTCCTTCAAAGCCTCAATTTCCTAAAAAAAGCCACTTGATGGACCGAAAGTTGTCAATCGGACTGTTCTTTGCATTGTTTAGGAAGTTGAAGAAAGTTTCACGCACATTGTCGGAGAGAACCAAAAGAGCAGGGTCAATGAGCTCGTCATATTGGGTGCTTTTGTCAAGGTCCTCTAGCACCTAGATTTTGGCAGGTTGTCTAACAATACCCAAACTGACTTTGTCCCCATAGAAGTTCCTCCAGGCCCTCCTAGTTTTTAAATGTTTACAACATGTTTTAGTTGAAATAAAAAATTGGTTGAACACATTTCTTCAAATGAGGTCCTACAAAATAAATTTTAAAAACAAAATGAAAATTGAAATGTTAGTAAAAGCATAAATTAATAAGACCTATCTGTATTATGTAAATATGTTTAATGTATGTACTCACTATGTATAATTGCACAAGATGTTGATGTTAGATCCACCTTAAATATTTAAATTTGCATAATTTGTACATGAGATAGGAATAAGAGGTAGATATAATTTTTTTAATTTTTTATTGAAAAACATACATACATTTAAATTATTTAAGTAGATTTACTATTAAAACAATACAATATGAACAAACTTACATGTGCATATTTTGTAGTCATCCTATTGTACCATATATTCATCCTCTCTCTTTTGCAAAGCATCTATTATTGCCTTATGATCTTCCAATGAAATGATCCATAATACCTTATTGGTGGGCCTCCCTTTGTATCTGTCTATTTTATATTTTTTGCTAGATAATAGTGTAAAATCTTCCATTCTGATTGGTGGTCTTAAAATGTTGGTAAACCATTTCTTCTTGTTACATATATACATAGCTAGGTTCCAATTACAACAAAATGCACAATTAGATACTCAAAATCACCATCATCTACTTGATTACATGTCAATTTTTTCTTAGGTTCTACACATCTAGCTAGCCAATACTTAGTCTATTCATCATTATCATCAAGTGCAATAACATCATTGACATGTCCTACAAGATAAAGTACATAAATAATGACATGTGTAAATAAATAAATAATATATTAATGACATGTACTTGAACTATATTAATGACATGTACATAAATAAATAATATAAATTAAAGCATGATCACAACAAAATTTAATTAAATTATGCATTCTAGGTTGTATGAGGTGTGAAGTATGGCCATAGTCTTCTTATGAAAATGTATCATTTGGGTCTTCATTTACTATATCATCTTTAAAATGTTTATCAGTAGGTGTTAATGATTTATGTTTCCAATCTTCAACCCATTTTGTATTCTTGCATTCTTCCCATTCACCTAGAAGACCAAACTGACAAAAACAAGCAATCTTCCTAGTCCATATAGTCCAAGTACTTCAATCCAAACTTTTAAATGAATGTCATTTAGCTAACCTTCTAATGGTCTCACAATCATATCTTGAAATGATATTCTTATCTTCAACCAGGAAGAACACATATCTAATTGTAGAGTTTTCACTTGATCCTATGTATAAATATTTGTTATAGTATTCCACAATGTCATTTATACTTTTGAATTTGGCTTTTTCTGCAAATTTTAATTGCTCTCTATGAAGGGCTCTCTTCACAAATGTATGTGCAACATCATATTCTCCTTTACCATGTCCAACCTCAAAAAAAATACACATATGTTGGATTTTAGTTTTTCTATGTTTCCTACTCAACAAAAAGAACATTCTAGCATTCTTGAATTGTCCTATACAATTATCTAGCCATATCCAATTTTTTGTCATCTGAATTTGTCTCTCTTAAGTTATCACAAATGGCTTTAAAATAATATTGGACAAACTCTGATGAATGACATTTATTATCATTCATATCGAAATGTTATAGGTGCATGCCTTCAAACTATACAAACACAAAATATTACTTACATTAAATTGTAATATTGTGTTTGTACCTCATCTTGTAGTGCAAGTGTGTTGTTCTTTGCAAAGTCAATAATTAAAAGTATAATACCAATTGGAAATGTATTCTTACATATACAAAATTATCCACCAACCAATCTAGCATATTGAGAGTGTTTAAAATATTTTGGTATTATCATACTCTTAAACTCATCCATAAATGCATGAAAATTAACTTTATCTATAACTAGATCAAACCTTCTTCCAATCTTCACATCCTTCAATGGATATTCAATAGCTTTGAATATTTTTACTTCAAATAATTATTCTCCAAAAATATTCAAATTTTTTTTATGCAAACATTCATCTAACAAAGTAGGATTGCCAATATATCACATGTACCAAAAAGAGATTCATTGAAAAGAAAATATTGGTCATTATGTGCCTTACAAAATAAATTTGATATGAGCTCCTTTATTGTTTGAGGTGTTAATTTATATCACATTCTTGCAACATTTCTTTACTATTCATGGTACTACATATAGATAAAAATACATCATAATGGTAATAAAATTGAACATGAGTTTTAAAACAACATGTGATTCTTCCCTTGTTAATCCTTACATGCCATGGTTTACACTTTTCAAAAGATTTTTGACTAATGTTAATAGTTAGCAATTTATCAACTATAATTTTTCTGAACAATTTACTTTGAGTCATGTCCAAAAGGTATTTAGGATGTGGATCACATATTTTTGAGCTAACTCTCAATTTGAGAACAACTCTTGAATTAGGTGACACTCTTGTATTATCATGCAAAACATTTTCAACCAAACTTTTAACTTCACTAGTAAGTTTCATATCGAATCTCGGGAGTCTACCACTAGAAGTCAACAAACTATTTGTTGGATCACATTTGAAGTTAACCATTCTCTTTACATCTCTTTCTAAAGTTTTATGACTCACATTAAAATATCCACTTATGTTACTAATCAATCTTTTGTTAGTAATTGATTTTTTCAACTAAAGTTAATGTTATTGCTCAATGTGTTGCATTCTTATCTTAAGAGTGACTTCTCTTTTCCATAACATTAAAGGCACTAGCAACATTAGATACAACTTATTTTTTTTTCTATTTTTTCATTTTTTAGGAAACGTTCTAGTCTTATGATGAGTTTTTACTGCCTTTACATTTTCATCTTGGGTAGGCTTTATTTAACCTATGATGACTGCTAAACATGCAACAAGGTGATGTTGGAAAATTTAGAGGAGTTGGTGGTTGAGTTGGGTGGAGGTATGGGAACCAATGGTCATATTGAACCTATGGGGGTTTAGGCTTGCATCTATAAGAGTGAAGTTGTGATTGTTTATCTCTGGGAAGGTGGTCTATTAACATTTACGGAAGGGATGATAGAATATAATAAGAACATCTCGATCTAATTCTTTAACTCATGGAATGACAAACAAGTGAACATCAATGGGATGGTATTAAAAATCATATATAATGTTATTGCTAAGGTTGGAGGGTTTTATCTTGGGGTAAAGAATTGGCGCAAGTAGGCCAAAGTGAATGATGAAACCGATTTGCAAAAGGTGTTCAAGTTTGATGAGGAACTAGTTCAAATGCATGGTGATTTGTCTAGAGAAGATCTTCCTAAACCTTAGGATGTTTTTTTCTATGCCATAATGAGGTATATTAGCATTAAGGATCAGTTCTAGGTACTTTATTACAATAATATCCCCATTCTCAACCATTTTAGGAAATTGGATCAGATTTCCTTTGCATATCTTTTCTTGAATTCTATGGAAGACAATATCTATAAGGCTAAGAATATAAACCATTTTATCTCTTTCACCAGGGTTTCATGAGTAATTTGTACAACTACCACCTCACCTTAAACCTATCACTTCTAGTCAACCCACTAGCTACTATCATTCCCCAAATAACTCTAGACCCTAGCCCTGGCTCAAGCTAGAAAAAAATTAAGAAAACCCTACCCCTAAGGTTAAAATAAGACTCATTAATTCAGATATGAATATGAGGAAGAGAAAGAAGAATGCTTAGAGAACTAGCTAATGTCTCCAATTGGATAAATTCAAGTATCTCAATTTGGCACTGAGTCTGCTGAGAGTGAGATAAAGCCCACCTAATCCCTCACACTTCTTAGAAACCCTTGACATTGTCCCATCCTTGGTTAGAAGTAGGGGGAAGGACATCACCTCCCTCATGAAAGGTGCTCCCAAACATATGGGAAAAAAGTGGAAGCATAGGCATGACTTTGGCATCTGCCAAAAATTTGACACGCTGGTGGATTTCTCTAGAAACATTATGCATTATGTTTCCATTATTATTTATTTCTTACAAGTGAATAAGAATATGAAGGACTTGGATAAGGAGAGCAAGACTACCGTCTCCATTTATGGCTTCTAACAAAGGACTAGCTGAAGATGCTCCTAGAAAATTTGGTCAATGAGGAGGGGTTGGATGTGACCGGGGACAAGATCGAGGAGGAGAAGAATTAGGTACCAAAAAAGAATGAGGGAAAATAGCCCTAAATTTTTTTCCTTTTTTCTTTTATGCTGTCAATCACTCTAGATTGAGTGCCCTATGGGGTTTTATTATGTATGTATACGTCTAAGTGTTGGATTGATAGCAATAATATGTTCCCTTGCTACTAGAATTTTTTTCCATTTTATTTTTTGGTTAGTAACATGACTAATGGTAATGATGGTTCTATTGTTGAATGTTTTTTATTTGAAGTATAAAACTTGTATCGGTTAGATGATTGGTTCGTAACCTCTAGTTGATCCATCAACCTTTTTGTACTCTAGGGTCAGCCCCTCACCCTTTTGGCTGCTATCTAATACTTCAAAACTTGTTTTAAAGACTCATTTTTATTCTTGGGTTTTGCATATATTCCTAGCTTTTTAATTACTTTTTTCATTTTAGACATTCTAATTAGTTGTAACATCAGTTGACACTGAAACACAAAATTCATATTATAAAAGAATTGTCTATATAATGTATTAGTATGTTTCCTAATTTTTCTTCACAAAACCAATCCCTGAAGATTATCTAGCACATCATTACAAAAATGAAATTATGTTCATGCACTTCGCTATCATTCAAACATGTTGTTTTAGTACTTGGTGTTTCCATGTCTACATTTATATAATTGTTGTTTTCAATTGCCATTCCATTTTCAATGTTATTTGGAATTTGAATATCATTTTCATTTTTTCTTGCATATTTCTTCTGGGGATTGAATTTCTATTGGAGTTTTTTATGCATGATCATTTGACAATCTATTCTCATGAAGAAAACCTAAATCATTTGAATTGTACCCTACTTCTACAAAATCACCAATTTCATCATTAGAATAAACTCAAGGATCAAGAGACACATTTGTATTGAATGTTTAATTAGAATGTGCACCTGATCTCCTTATATTGGGTTCTCTTCTTTAGCTTCTTAATCCATCATGGTATCCTCATTGTCTTTCTCTTTTGAAACAATATTTGAAATTGAAGATGTAACATTTCTCAACTCTCTAATATTTTTTCTTCTCTCTTGTTTATGTTGTGTTTCCTTCTCTTAGTTTATTGCAATATCCTTATTTGTTAGAACTTTTGTTTTCTTCTTTTTTCTTTTTTTTCAAAATCCTATGTTTGCACCAAATTTGAATTCAAATCAATCAGATCTTGTAAATTGTAGAAGATGATAAAAAAAAATAATATGACAAGAATTCATTGCTATAGCTCAAAATTATCATTCAATCATTATAATGATTGTTAAATTCTTTATGGGTCAAATTTTAGGGCCCAACCGTGTACCAAGGAATTGGGAACCTAATTTTTAAATAATTGAGTACCCAATTTTTAGAATCAGGTATTTGATTATTTAAATATTGGATGCACAATTCTTGCAACAACTAAATTAGAATCAGGTGCCTAATTCTGAAGCTATAGGTACTAATTTCCCTTTGGCAATAAGTTTTTCTTTGGGGAAAGGCATGGTATAGGCTTGGTGGTACCAAGTCTGTGCCTTTATGTATCAAATTTTGACTAAGGTAATTACTCGACAATTTTAGGCATTGTCATAATTTTTATATGGTCTTCTTCATTGAATATTTTGACAAAATGAAAACTCATTATATGTCTTACAGTTTTGATTTCAAAAATGTAAATTTATAGTTTTATGAGTCATTTCTATTTTGCTTTATTTATTAATAAAAAATGTCACTTAAACATCAAATAATAAGATTCACTATAACTTTAATAGTTCTTTTAATTTTTCATAGTTCTTATATTAAATCACATGTCACCGATATGCACATAATTTTTTTGAAGTTAATTTTTTTAAAAAAAGTTTTAATTTTGATTAAAGTATGGTGTCCATACATTAGAGGGTTTACAAATTAGCTTAAACATCACTTAAAATTTAATGAAAAATCAATTAAAAAATTAAAGAAAATTATTCTCATCCATCTTTGGTGTGTTAGGTAACTTCTCTTAGAAGTATTCAAAAAAAAAAAAATCATTTAGTTCTGTCAAATTATGGTGTATGCACATGAGTGTGGTATGGTCCTAAAATAGTCATTTTGAAAAAGTAGTTTTTAAAGATCCATACCAAAAAAATCTATCATATGGGTATACAAATAACTTACATATTCAAAAAGGAGTTTTTGGGCACTACAATTTTTATTGCTGATTGTTTTTAAATTTAATCTCTAAATGCCTCAAATTTTGGCATCAATTGACAAGATGTTAAATATATATTAAAAAAAACTTTATGTCACATAAATCTAGAAATAAGCGAATAATCTTGCCATCCTAGAAACTTAATATCACATTCTATATTTATATGTTAATGCATTGGTAGAGAAAGAAGAATGGAAGCTATAGTGACTAGATTATTCCATGAAAAGATACAGTTATAATACACATGATAGATGATTTTCATTTTACTTACGAGTTTACAAATGAAACAAGTGCATGGGAGAGGATTTCAATGGATGAAACAAAGAGATCTGTAGATGATTATTCTCAACATACTCTCAATGTTTGCACACAAGAAAAGAGGCAAATACATTAGAATTGAGCTTTACCATACATAGAAGTAATATTAATTGAGACTCACATTTTTTTTAGACATGTAAAAGGGGAAATGTAATAATTATTAAGAAATGAATCAATAAATACCATGGATGCGAGTGTGAGTCAATGATCATCCTTCCATTAGAAAATAATGATTAAGGAAGATTAAAATAAGAACATGTTAGTCTAGAAACACACCTTACTCACAAACAACCAAAGTAATTATAACAGTGCTAGTAAGGAATTATGATCAATACCAACATTTGAAGGATTGATCAAAGATCTTCATATGACAATAAGAAAAATTATAAAAGAGAATAACCTAGCACATATTGGGATTGATAACCACCACCTTTCCTTAAACCCATGACTTCTTCTCAACCTATTGGCTACCGTTACTCCCCAAGTCTCCATCGACCCTAGCCCTTGATCAAGATATAATAAATCCAAAAAATTCCATGGCTCTAAGGTGAACATAAGTCTCATTGAGTCCGATATGGACAAAAAGAGGATCAAGCAAGCTACTCAAAGAGCTAGTAAACAATTCCAAATGGAAAACTTCAAAATCCCCTATAAATAGGACTTCAGTTCTAAGTGCACTTATAGTGAGAAAAATCCGACCAAAGGAATAGGTTGTTGAATACAATTGGTTAATTATGTATTGTCTTTGATGTTATAGAAAATGTCATATATTTTCCATTTAGTGTATGTTGAGCTCACTTGGGCATTAAAGATAGTTCCATATGTTTCTCAAGCATTCCATAGTTTGCCAAGTTCAGAAGATAGTGTCTACCAAGTGCACTTAGATGAAATAGAGAAGTTCGCAAAAGTTGAGTTAACTGAGCTAACTCAATTAATGAAGGAAAGTTGGATGGAACTAGTCTTAACTAAGATAACTCAGTTACTAAAGGAACTTTGAGAACATGCAGTGTTAACCAAGTTGATGTGGTTAACAAAGGAAAATCTTTTATGATTTGGTGTCTATCGAGAAGGACCAAATAATGATGGATTCCCTTGTTTTGGCATATTCAATGTAATAGATTTATTTGTTGGTTCTAGTTGACTAAGGAGATAAATATTAATTATTCTAAGTTGTACTCAGGTTGACTTGGCAATGTGTATGATATAAATATAAGGATAAAAGCACAAACTTGTGTGACCCTTTTGTGAAGGGAAAGTCTAACAAAAGTATAACTAGCCACCTTCAATGATATAAAACTAGTATTATTCTTTAGAATTTGAAAATGATGTAAACAAATCAAATGTGTACAAATTAATAAAGTTTAGGATTATAATTTTTAACAATTATTTGGAATAAGAATTGATATATTTTCATAAATTTTAGAGAGATTTTTTTAGCTGCTGAAAAATGCTGAAAACTAAGGGTCTAGATCCCACCAGAAAACTATATGAAAATAAACTTATTTCCCTTTGATCTTAGACTATGTTATAGATAACATATATATTTAGAAAATTAAAAAATAAATTCCTTTAGACCTATATTTTTTCTTTTATAATAATTCAAATTCTAACTCCTAAAATAAAATAGTTTTTATCTCCTGCCACATTTTTCAAAATAAATATATTTTGACCAGAATAAAAATTATATATTCTAGAAGAGGAATCTATCCTCTAGAACATCATATAAGTTTCAAATTTTTTCAGTATGATTTAATATTATTTTCTTTCTCAAAATTGACATCTTTTCTAGTGTAAAAATACATGCTTTTAGATTTTTTTAATTATAATATACTATATATAATTAAAATAGTATAAACTCTATATGATAGTATTCTTGACTTTGAGCTCTACAGAATAGTGTTTATAAGTTATTAATAAAATATCGTAAAACATAGTAAGAGTTATTGAAATGCCACTTTTATGAAATAATTTTATTTCTTTAGTAATTTGATACAAACTAGTATAAAACATGCATTTAATAGATATTTCCAATTGGAAAAGTGTGAGACCATATATAACTTATTTGGAATGAATTTATCTAGATCATATGTTTGAATAAAATCAATTTTTAGATAGAAATACTTAAATTCATTTTTTCTGATTAGTTAGCCTGAAAGGTGACATAGCTTTGTACTTTTACCCATTAGGTCAAGTTGAGGATTGACTTTGTGCAAGTGAATAGAAGATTTGAAGATTCTTAAAGGAAGCAAATTATAAGGCTAAATAGAATATCCTTGTGGAGCAAGAAAGATACATTCAAATAGAAAGGATCAAGTATACAAGCCAGAATTGACATTTGTAATTAGCAATTTAGTTGCATCATAAATCAGGACATCTAATTTTTACTCTGTAACCATTGTAGCAGTGATCTAAATCTTTTAATAGAGTTTTCTTAACAACTATATGTAAAACATCTAACAAGGTGGCATTTCTAAATTGAAGTGTCTAAAGATCTCTAACAAGGCCACTCCTAATAGGGTGATTGAATCCTCTAATAGGGTCACACCTAACATAGTGATTTGTAACATTTAACAGGGTTGGCTCCTAACAGGGTTCAGTTCAAAAGAGTGAAAATTAGTAACTAGTTATGATTGGCAGTTTTTCCCAAATTGAGTTTCCATGATAAATCTTGGTGCCACTTATGTTCATGCTATTTATTTTATGTATATACAACTAAGTAAGGTTAAAATAAAATAAAATATCATAATACTTGCATGTTAAGCGTTTACCAAGTTACAACATTTTCTAGTGCAAACCAACTGCCTATGTCTTTACCGAGCATCTATATTTTTTAGTGAAGTGTATGTTTTGTGCTGACATCTAAGGGATCAAGGATTTATTTTTGTGGTAATTGAATCACCCCTCCCCTCTTAGTTACTCTTCTTATATTTCCAACAATTGGTATTAGAGCTTCTTGATGCTTGTAGAGAAAGGTTTGAAGGAGCTAAGAAAAAGATCAAGATGTCTTATAGAAGAGAGATTCCTAAGCTAAATAGAGTTAACTTCTAGGCATGGAAAAAAATTATGAAGTTGCACTTGGAAGACATCAGCAATTTAAGTTTGAAATACTTGAAAAATTCTTAGAATGCTCCAACTAGAACATTAACTATGGAAAAAAATATTGAAAATAAAAATCATGACATCGTGATGATTGACATTGCATCAACTCTTAACCACGCTAAGTTTAACGAGGTCAAAGGATGTGCTACTACTCATGACATGTGAACCAAACTAAAGGATACTTGTGGAGGTGATGATAATGTAAAAAGAGCTAAGGGAAGAAATTTGAGAGGTCAGTTTGATCAGATGAAAATGAGAGAGGATGAAAACATTACAAAATATGTTGAGAGAATCAAAGCCAGTTCCACTATTATCAAAGCCTCTAGAGGAGCAATTGAAGACATGATAGTGGTAAGAAAGGTACTCATAACCCTTCTTCCTATCTATGCAATTAGAGTGTCTATTATTAAAGAGATGAGATGTGATTCAAATAACAAGATAACTTTCAATGCTCTAGTTGGAAGATTGGTTGCATTTGAACTAGATAACTATGATAACTATACTCCTAGTTCTAGCAATATTGAGTCCTCCTTTGAAGCCAAGGTATCACTCAAGAAGAAAGCTAAAAATCCTAAAAGAAAACAATCTGAAAGTTAAGAGGAAGATAGTTATGATAGTGATCTTGAAGCCATTGGCACATTGCTTCCAAGAAGGTATCTAGAAGGAAAATGAAAGTACAAAGGTAAAATCCATTTAACTTGTTTCTCTTGCGAAGAATTTTGATAGATTGTTGCAAGATGCCAAAATAGAGAACATAAAGATGAAAAGAAGCACTATAAGTATAAAGGCAAAAAGGATTTCAATAACTTCAAGGACTACAAGGACAAAGGTAGGAAATCTTTTTTTATGGCTAAAGATTTAGATAGTAGTGAAGATGATGAAATGGGTTATATTGTTGTAAAGGATGAATCTGATGATGAAGGAGATAAAATGACACTTATCTCTCATGTTAGAAAAAATGATACATTGATTATTGATAGTGGTTGCTCAGATAATATGACTAGTGATAAAACAAAGTTTGAACATATGGAACATTATAATAGTGGAAGTGTGAGATATGGAAATAATGAACCATGTTGCAAAAAAGGAAAAGGTTGTATCTCACTAGCGAATGAGCTTAGATGTGATAATGCTTATTGCGTTGAAGGATTAAAGAATAATATACTGAGTGTGGCACAATTGAATAACAATAGATTCAAGGTAGAATTCATGAATGGGAAGGCCAAGCTCCTCAATGGAAAAGGAAATTTGGTTGGGTCTAGTAAACAATCAAAAGGTAACCTATTCTACCTAGATATCAGTGAAAGTTCATGTTTTATTTCTTAAGTAGAAGAAAGTTGGTTATGGCATAAAATGATATATCATGTGAACTTCAATAATCTAATCAAGATAACAAAGAACATAAGAGTGAAAGGTATTCCTAGTGTGAGGAAACTTGATATGGGGCTATGTAAAAATTGTCAAATTGGTAAGATGAGAAAGACAAGTTTTAAAAGAAAGAGTTATCATTCTGAAGAAGTGTTTGAACTAGTTCATATAGAATTATGTGGACCTATTGAAATAGAAAGCTATAGTGAAGATAAATATTTTATTCTTTTCTTGGTGATTGTTCTAGAATAATGATTGTAATGTATTTGAAAGATAAATATAAAGTATTTAAAAATTTTAAGTGGTATTAGGAATGAGTAGAGAAAGAAACTAGAAAAAAATTGAAGTGTTTAAGGTCAAAAAAATGTGGTGAACTCAATTCCAATGATTTCAATGAATTCTACATTGAAAAAGCAATTAAGAGACAAGTATCAGACCAATGAAATGGTATAGCTGAAAGAAGGAATAGATCCATCATAGATTGTGCAAGAACTTTGGTGATAAAAAAGAATGTTGCAATCAAATACTAGAAGGAAGAAATTAATACTACAATGCATACCTTAAATAGAGTACAACTAAAGAAAGACTCAAATCAAACTCTTTACGAACTATAGTATGGCTACAAACCTAATGTAAGTTACATAAAAGTATTTGGTAGAAAATATTATATTCTTTAAGTGTCTAGAAAGGTAAATTTGATGTCAAACGTAATGAAGGCATATTCCCATAGAAGTAAAGCATATACATGTTTAAACTTATCAACTCATAAGATCATAGAAAGTGTACATGTAAGAATTGATGAGTTTGTAGAAAAGAGTGAAGAAGAGAGAAATGAAGAACCTAAGGATTAAAGAGAGTTTTTGAACAACAAACCTAATACATTGCCAAATCCAATTGAAAGTCAGAAAATTTCACCTCCCAAGTCCCCAAACTCTCCCAAGACTATCGAGTTGCCTCTAGTACAATCTAAGTCACAGTCTAAAGGACCTGAGTCATAGTTAGAAGCTACTAAGTTGTTGTGAGAGAAAACCGAGTCTGATGGACCTAAGTCATAGATAGTGAGACCTAAGCTTAATACAAAAGATCATGGTGAAGCTAGAGGAACACTTTCTAAATCCAAAGCACCTATGTTAGCAAGATATCTCAGAAGGCACCATGCCCCTGATCAGATCATTGGAGATAATTCAGATGGAACAATGACAAGAAAAAAATTAAAAGGCACATATTTTTTTGCTGAATTTGAACCTAGATCAGTAAAAGATGCTTTGGATAATGAAAGTTGGATTGAAGCTATGAATGAAGAGATAGAAAAGATAGAAAAGAATAAGGCTTGGACTCTTGTTCCTAGACCAATAGATAAAAATGTAATTTTCACTAAGCGGGTTTTAAGAAATAAGTTTAATGAAGATGGAGTAGTCTCAAGAAGAAAAGTAAGGTTGGTGTGCAAAGGTTATTCTAAAGAAGAATGTATTGATTATGGTGAATCTTTTTCTCCTATTGAAAGACTAGAAGTTGTTAGAACTTTACTTGCTTATGTTTCACATAAAGGATTTAAAGTTTATCAAATGGATGTGAAATCTACATTCTTGAATGGATTTCTTGAAGAGGAAGTTTACATAGAACAACCTGAAAGTTTTTTGGATTCAATAAAAAAGGATATGGTTTGTAAATTGCACAAAGCATTGTATGGTCTCAAGAAAGCTCCAAAATATTGGTATGAAAGACTCTATAAATACTTGATACAGATTGGTTTTCAAAGAAAAAATGATAACAATACCTTGTATATCAAAGAAGCACTAGACATGAAGATTATGTTGGCTTAAATCTTCGTGGATGACACTTTATTTATAGGAAATGATGATTTATGTAAAGCTTTTTCAGAAGAGATGAGTAAAGATTTTGAGACGTCTATGTTTGGAGGAATAAAATTCTTTGTTGGATTGTAGATCCAACAAAAGAAACATGGAATCTATATTACTCAATCCAAATATATCAAGAAGATACTAAAGAAATTTGAAATGGAAAATTCAAGACCAGTTGGAATACCTATGTTTAATGGACATAATATTTTGAAGAATGATGATTCCAATGAAGTAGATCATACCACATAGAAATAGATGATTTGAAAATTGCATTATGTAGCACAAAGAAAGCATGATATTACATTAACAGTTTGTATGGTGGCAAGATTTTTCACAAATCCTAAAGAAAATCACATGATGGAAGTCAAGAGAATCATGAGGTATCTAAAGGGTACTAAAGACTATGGATTATGGTACAAGAAAGTAGACAATATAGATTTGAAAGCCTTCTTAAATGTTGATTGGGCACGAAGTGTTGATGACAGGAAGAGAACTAGTGGTGGAGCATTCTTTCTCAGTAAAAGAATAGATTCTTGGACAAGTAGAAAGCCGAATCATTTTTCTTAGTATACAAGAGAGGAAAAATATATGGTAGCAACAATTAACTATTCCAATGTTGTTTAGTTCAAACAATTGTTGGAAAGTATGAAGATAGAAATCAAGGATCCAATGGTTATCTTATATAATAGTGCTAGTGTAATTAATATATCAAAGAATCATATGATGCATACCAAAACCAAACACATTGCTATCAAATATTATTTTCTAAGAGAATTGATGCAAGATAAAGAGGTAAGATTGGAATATGTGAATACTAAAGAAAAAACTGTAGACATATTCACTAAGCCATTACCTAAGGATGCATATTCACTAATGCATCAACTAGAGCATGTTGAAGATTAGTTAGTTGATGTAGTGTTGGAATAGGAATATTGCACATGAATTGATACATGAGGTACACTAATATTATCTAAATATTTTCTTTGGCATGAGATGTCAAAGAGAGAGAAAGAGTGTTTTCTATCATATCACAAAAAAAATATAATAAGGGAGAGTATGCATTTCACATAAATTTTATAAAGAAGAAGATGAACTTGGTCTGATATAAAAGAGGTAGATTTTTCTAAAAGAGGGAGAAACTCAAGATAGAGGGAGTTCTCATCGATGAGAATTAGAGAAAAAATAAGGATATTCTCCTTAATTTATTCTTTCTCTAAAATTCCATTGTATTAATGATGTTTTATGTTGCCATCAATGCCAAAAAGGAAGGCTGTTGAAAATAATTGGTTAATGGTGTATTCTCTTTGATTAAGAAAAATATCATATCTTTTCCAATCAGTGTATGCCAAGCTCACTCAGAAATTGAAGACAGTTTCTTATGTCTGACGAGCATTCTAGAGTTTGTGAACTTCAAAAGATAGTGTCTACCAAGTTCACTCAGTTGACAAAGAGAAGTTCACAATAGTTAAGTGTTAACTAAGCTCACTTAGTTAATGAAGGAAATTTTAATGGAACCAATGTCAACTAAGATCACTCAGTTACCAAAGGATTGTTGTGAATATGTAGTGTTAACTAATTTCATGTGGTTAACACAAGAAAATCATTTATAAGTTAGTGTCTATCGAGCGGGGTCAGCTAACGAAGAATTTTCTTGTTTAGGCATATTAAATGTAATAAATTTTTTTTTGGTTCTAGCCAAATGAGGAGATGAATATTAATTATTCTAAGCTATATTCAATTTAAATTGTCAATGTGCATGATATAAATATAAGGTCAAGTTCAGGATTGAATTTTTGAAACTGAATAGAAGATTTGAAGATGGTTAGAGGAAGAGAATTAGAAGGATAAGTAGAATATCCTTGTGGAGTTGCAAAGATACATTTGATCACAAAGGATCAAGTATACAAGCCAGAATTGAGATCTTAATCATCAATTTAGTTCCACCAAAAATCAGGTCATCTCATTAGTACTCTCTAACCATTGTAGCAGTGATCTAAATCTCTTAATAGTGTTGGCTTAATAGCTATATGTAAATCCTCTAGCAAGGTGACATTTCTAGGTTGAAGTGTCCAAAAAACTCTAACAAAGCCACTCCTAACAAGGTGATTAAATCCTCTAATAGGGTTACACCTAAAATTTTGCATTGTAACCTTTAACAAGGTTGGCTCCTAATAGGGCTCACTTCATAAGAGTGAAAATCAGGAACTTGTTGCAATTGGTGGTTTTTCCAAAATTTGTTTTCCACATTAAATCTTGGTGTCACTCATGTTCATGCTATCTATTTTATTTGTATGCAACTAAGTAAGGTTAATCACATAAAATATCATAAGATTTTCATGTTAAGTATTTACCGAGTTACAACATTTTGTACTATAAACTGAATGCTTGTGTGTTACTGAGCATCAATATTTTTTAGCGAAGTTTATGTTTTGTGATGACATCTAAGGGATGAGGGATTTATTTTTGTGGTAACTTATTCACCCCTCCCCTCTTAGTTACTCCTCTAATATTTCTAATAGAGGCAACACCCAAGTACTAGGAAGAATGCTAGCCCAACTAGACCCTCACACATCTTAGACACCCTAGAAGTCATCTCGTCCCTAAATAGAAGTGGGAGGGGATGGGGCACTTACCCCATGAAGATGCTCCCAAAGGTTGGGAAAATAAAGGGAGACCATATTGTAGCTTGCAGATAAATATATTGGCCTTTGCTAGAAATTTGACATCTTGGCAGAATTCACTATGAAGGTCATGCACTCCACTTCCACCACTCTCTATTTTCTAAATGTCAACAAGGATCAGAAAGATATGGGAAAAGAGAGAAATACTAGTACCCACTCCATCTATAGTTTCCTAGTGGAGGATTTTCTAAAGAAATTTCTTGATAAACCCATCAAAGAGGAGGGGGTGGATCTAAAGAGGGATGAACCTGAGGAAAAGAAGGACGAGGAATAAGGAGAGAAAGTGGGCAACTAGTCCTTGGTTTTTTTGTTTTGTTGGTTTTTACGACGTTGAACTTGGTGCCCTATGGGGCTTATATTATGTATATGATCATGAATTAGACTAGTATCAGCAGTGTATTTCCTTTCTACTAGCATAATTTTTCGTTTTATATGCTTGCTAGGAATAATACTATTGATAAAGGTTACTTTGTTTTACAACTATTCTTTATTTATTTTTTGTAATATAAAATGTGTATTGATTAGATAAGTGGGAGGTGACTTTAGATTGTTCAACAACCTTTTGGTACTTTGAGATTAGCCCCCCTCTCTTTTGGCTACTATCTAATACTTCAAAAACCTAGCACAATTAGGAAAATAACTAAATCAAAACTATTTATGTAGTTGGATATAGAAAATTAAGGTCACACAAATAGAGAAGAAGATAAAAACTATTTAAATCCATAAGAGGATACCTGAGGACAAGATTTATGGTGGAAACCAATCTTGATTTAACATATATACAATTTAAAGGGAGGGATTAGAGAAAGGAGGTTGGATTTCAATTTTTAGAAAAAGAACTTAACATCATAATTATCCATAGAGAAGATTAAAAGAGAATACATATGCTACTTGGTATTAGTTGGTCAATATTTTGATTGAATATTTCTAAGTGTTATCTCATTCATCTTAAGGGAGTAAACAATTCTTGACTCTAACCAAGAAGGGAATAGAATAGAAGAATAGTCAACAAAGAGATAACAAATTGGTATCAAATATAACAAGTAAATCCATGGAAATATCAATAAAAATTAAATCTATCAAGTTGAAGAGAGATTTTTTTAGGTATGAAACATGGAGAAATCATTATTTTGTCAATGATGTCAAACCTGCCACTTGCTAGCAAGACTACTTCTTTTTGGTTTGAATACTTTCACTTGTTTGATTGATGAAGATGATTTCAAAAGATATGATAACAAGAGAACCTACACAAAGGTTGAGTTATTTGGTGTATAAAAGGAGCACTAAGACCAAGTAATACATAGGTAACATGATGTATTGTTGATCAACTTAAGGCTAAAGTAAATGGTTACTTAAGCTAAGCCTAGAAGAGGAGTTTTCATAAAAACTATCTACTAAGCCTGACTAAGGCAAGAGTGTAAGATGAACAAACTTAGTTCAAGTCAAGTAAAATTTAGTAGGTACCAAGTGCCAGAAAATATAGTAGGCACCAAGCATAAGTAAAATTTAGTAAGTTCTAAGTATTAGGGAAATAATGGTAGTGACCGAGCAAGGAGGACGTAGTTGATACTGAACAACCTAGTGTTGGCTGATCATTAGAAGATTGTTGTTGCTGAGTGAATAGTGTGGATGTCAAGTGATAGAAAAAAGTGTTAAATCAAAGGTTTGATGAATCTAAGTTGACTAATTTCATTTCTTTAATTGTGTGAAGCATGTGGAAGATAAGTATAATGAGTTGGTGGCACATACTTCAAGATAAACCATTTTCAGAAAAATTCAAATAAGATTGTAAGAGAAGTTTCTAGAGGGACTAAAATGGAAAAGTGGGTAGATACATTAAATCTTACTTAATCATAGAATGGATGATTGTGGTTAAGTGGAAAAAGATCTAAATTATCTATTTATAGAGATAGAAGGATAGAATCAATAGTTGTCATGTGCAAGAACCTAATGAAGAAAAGGAGTCTAGGGTGTTTCTTCATATGGTGGTCAAGTAGAAGAGTCTACATTTGACATACAAAGAAAGAAGGCTTAAGAGGATGAGTACTTGGAGGGTGAAAAATCTCTGAGAGATGAAGAGTATGAATGCAAAGAAGAATGGAGGTCTGAACTAGTATCTATAATCTACAATTGAGTTGTGTTTTATTATTCTATAATTTGTAAATACTTTAATAGGATGACATTCTAATGGAATGTTCTAAATTCCTCTAACAAGGCTCACTCCTAATAGTATGATTGAAATCCTTTAACCATGTCACATTGAACAATGCATATTGTAACCTTTAACAAGGTTGGCCTTTAACAAGGTTGGCCTTTAACAAGGCATGACTTCAAAAGAGTGAAAATTTGTATCATTTTTCCAAACTGGAATTGCACATAAAATACTTGTCTCAAATTGTGTGAATGAGTTTGTGGTATTTCGTGCTTACATTTCTATAAATTTATTTTGACCTAGAACAACAACCTACTAAATTAAGGTATTGGATGTTCTAGTGGATGGATGAATGATATGGTTTTATGGATATGAATTGATTAAGTTCTAAAATGTTTTATTTTTAGATTTGGACCTTGCATAACTGATTCACCTAGGCCCCTCTTAGTTATTCTAAAGAATTCCAACACTTCACCAAAAAAGATATTCGACAAGTTGAGATGATTATTCAAAAATGGAATTTTTTAAAAGAAAGTGTGATCATAAAATTATAAAAAATTTAAGATAAGAAATATATTGAATAGGACCATGGTGAATGTTTATCTTTTAATGCGATTAAGAGGGAATAGGTACAAATATAGTTTCATAGTCTTAATTATTATACTTAGGTACATTACTTCCATGGTGACCAATCTATCAGATCAAAACATATTTAAGAATTGTCTTCATCAAAATTTTTAATTTGGAAAATATTATACTTTATTCTTTATCTAAAAAAAATATATATTCATATATAAAAAAGTGTGAATTCCTTGTGCCTATGGTCAATAGATAATTTCAATAAGATAGCATCATATTACTAGCACTAATTATATCAAATTTATTACATCAGCAAAATTTGATTATTATACCATAAAGTCATGAAACAATGGGGGGATTTAAATTTGGAAATTTCCATTGTGGAAATGAAAGAATTTTTGGGAAGTTATAGATTAAATTCAAGATATACCTTAGAGTCATTTTTCATTAGATATATCTTCAGGAAGACAACATTTGCATAAGATAGTGGGACATCACAAATAATTATATTTTCTTAAAAGATAAATTCTCTTGTATTATTACATGATGGATTGAGAGTGTCTAGATAGATAGATTTTGACTTTCCTTTTTGATTGATTTCAAAGGACAGGAGTATAAGATAGTATGAATATAAGATGATATATACATTTTGAAGATGATCTCTTGTTTTTCAAATTTTTTTGAAGGCCATAATTTTGTAACTTATGCATTTTTCCCATGTGTTGCCATCAATGCCGAAGCGGGAGATTATGTACAATCTTTTTAAAAATATGCATGAGGATAATATAGAGTTGTAATTTATGGAAACATATACCTAGTATGAAAAAGGAAAAATATACTATGGAGTTTTGGATATGACTTAGAAAATTGCAAAATAATGAATAATCGAGGTATTTATTTTAGCACAGTTTACTAGAAACACTTGAGGATATGGATGGTTTAGGTAAGGTAGGAAAGCATGTATAGAGAACATGGTTTAAAGTACTAAATATTTGGAGATGTACAGACATAGTTATGAACATTTTCTAGTTACAAGTTTTCAGTTAAGGGCTTATTTTCAATTACCAAAATAATGACTTAGCAACTTTGGGACAACATCCTAGATGTTTTTGATATTAAAAAGAAGCCAAAATTAGGGTGACCCATATAAAAGAAACAAGACTAATAATCAACCAAATATCATTATCAATAGATTAACAAACCCCCTTCCTTAATATAAAAAACCCTCATACTAACATATTTCTATATCAACAATCACTTAATTCTTGATTAAAATACTTACAATTATATTTTGTCTAATTTAAGTTCCTAAGAATATGCAAACTCCACATTTTTTGATCCAAAAAATTCCCATGGGAAAAATAGTAAGTTGTAACCATAAAAAAATAAATAGAAAAAAGAGACCATGAGCTAACTTTTCTAGCTCTAATTGTTTGGGTTTTCCAACAAGAGCTACAACAAATCATCTATCAGGAATCCATAAAGCAACTGAGTAGTGTCCATATCATTTGTGTCATTAGCCTCCTCATTTCTAGCTTATAGAAGATGAAGTGTGGTACCCTCTAAGTAAATGACACAAAAAAATAAAATTTCCAACATGTCAAACTTTTCCTTGTGCTTCTTGATATGATTGGTGATGGTTTCCTCGAGCTTGGGTAAAACATTCTTAATAAGAGAATTCTAATTAGTAGCTTCTTATGTTTTTGGATTATCTTCCTTCAAACTATCACCTCCTGTAGGATTGTTAACCTGAGTCCTTAACACATGGATGGATAGATAATTAGGGCCAAAGGCACTCCTAACTATTGAAACACCTTTTGGGTAAACACAATGGAAGGAAAAGGTAGATATAAACACTAGGGAGAGAGAGAAATAAAAAAAGTCTTATTGATTTATAATATGATATGCAAACATACCCGACGATGAGGCTTTCTAAAATATGACACATACAATGATTAGATATACATCAAAATACATCCAACATGATAAAACTATAATCAAATTTCCTACTTCTATCTCGCTAACTTCTACAATTCTTCTACTCAATCTCCATGTTGTAAACCTAAATTAGACTTGCTACTTATACTTACCTAAATGACTTATCAAATATTCTAGACCTTTATATAAGAGAAGTTCAACCTCATAACAATCTACATGCATCATAATGCATGATCTTTACATTGAATTCATGTCTAAAATTAAATGAACAAGTTGATTCTCACTAAGAACCTATCACAAACAAACTCAATCAAAGAAGGAACTAAGTATTAGAAGAAAGCACTAGACCAGCTTGACACATGAAGGAAGCTGGAAATCGTAGCAACTTGGCCAACATAGTAAATCGGTCAATACTAGAGCTCAACAATACTAGCTCTCAAAAACAACTACAACTCTACAACATCTAATAGAATAAAAAATGATGACCATGATAGAAAGGTAACCCAAGATTCTCATGCATCAGACAATCAACTTTGAAAGAAATGATTTTCTTGAATAATGAAGGCACCACAACTCGCGATGAATCAAAATAAATTTTAGAAATGCATGTAACATCTTTAATTGGTCTATTCTTCCACTTCAAAAAATATTCATAGTAATATTTTCCTTGTGTTCTCTTATGAAATCTTTGATCCAATATTTGTTCAATTTATTCTATCTTCTTCTTAGGATAATCACTTGAAATTAAAGATTCATGATCTGACTCATGATACTAAAACAAATAAAAAAATCAGATAAAGGAGATATATCCATGTCATTAAGTAACTCAACTTCATATATATTACCACTATAAATCTTCCTCAAGATTCTATAAAGATCAAACTTCTTCATTTTCAACATACTGTATGTTCCAATAGGAAATCTACCCTTCTTCAAATGAACCATCACCTCATCACCAACTTCAAAAACATGGTATCTTCTAAACCTATCTACATTCTCCTTATACTTATGATTACTTTGTTCCAATCTCAACTTAACTTTCTCATGCAAAGACTTCAAAACATTAGCAAATACTTCCCCTTTGGCACTTCTCTTCTCTTCACCAGTTACATTTCAGCAACAATATCAAAAGGTTTTTTCCCATTGCTCCTATTAACAGAATTATTATATGCAAACTCATCTTGTGCCAATACCATATCCTAATTACTTGGCTTATTGAAAACTAAACATCTCACCAAATTATCCAATCTTAATTTCACAACCTCTATTTATCCATCTATGTATGGATGGAATGTGGAACCAAACTTCAACTTAGTATCCATCTTCTCACTTAAAGTCTTCAAGAAATAACCAACAAACTTGTTTTCTTATTAGAGGTAATGCTCCTTGGCAATCCATGTAATCTAAGACATCTTTGAAGAAAATATCCTCAACATGCACTATATAAGATGTCTTCTTACATAGTATAAAATGTGTCATTTGTTACATCTATTCATAATAATGAATATAGAATCATATCCTTTTGATGTCTTAGGTAATCCAAGAAAAAAATGCATACTACTGTCACTCTAATATTTCTTAGAAACAAAAATTGGTGTATACAATCCATTATTTTCACTCACTCCTTTTGCAACTTGAAAAATTCCAAAACTCTTCACAAACTTCTGAACGTCATTATAGATCTATGGCCAATAATACTTGTCTTTAAAATTCAATATCTTATTAATACCAATGTGTCCAACCAATCCACCACAATGATATTCCTAAATTAAATTAACTCTCATATAATTTCTTGGTATACACAACTATTTCCCTTTGAAAAACATAATTTTTTTAATGAAATACTCATCATACTTACTTGGTTGATCTCATAGATTTAGTACTCTACACTCTTTCAACACCTTAGAAAAATCAGGGCTAGTTTCATACAACTCCATCTCACCAAAGCCAAAAAATTCAATCTTCATCTTAGATAGCAATGAATGTCTTCTTCTTAATGAATTTTCAACTTGGCTAGTGACTCCACTTTTATGCTTGATCACAAATGTGAAACTCAACAAGTATTTAACCCACTTCATATGTCTCTGGTTCAACTTATGTTTTCTTCTCAAGTAATGTAAAGATTTATGATTAATAGACAACACAAACTCTTTAGGAATCATATAATGTCCCCATTTCTTCAAATATTGAATAGTAGAATAGAAATCTTGATCCTATATAGGATACTTCTTATTAGCATCACTCAACTTCTCACTACCTTCATGACTCAACAAACCTCCTATTGCACTACCACCTAAATCACACTCAACTTGAAATACCTTATCAAAATTAGGTAAAGCTAATGCAAGTAACTTGGGAACCTTTTGTTTCAAAGTCTCAAAACTTTTGGCAGCTCAATATGTGCACTTGAAATCCTTTGTATCTCCTCTCATAATCTTAGTCATAGAATTATAAAAACAATTGAAATTCCTTATAAACTTTCTATAGAAACTAGCCAAACCATGAAATAATCTTACTTTGTGCAGATGTTCAGCTATAGGTGACTCCAAAATTGTTTTAACATTCTCGTGGCCCATTTTCATACCATCATCTTAAATCAAAAATCTGAAATGCATAATATATTATTACATAAAGGAACACTTCTTCAAATTGATCAAAAACTTCTCATCTTTTAGGATATTTTAATCTTGCTTAATGTGTTCAAGATGTTCTTCCTTAGTTTTACTAAATATCAAAATATAATCAATGTTAAAAATTACAAAATTACCCAAAAAATTCTTTAAAAGCTCATTTATTAGTCTCATGAAAGTAGTTAATGTTAGATTGTGGTGACTAATTAGAAAAGTACTATACATACTCAAAAAAATTTGGGCCCTATTTTATCGAGATTTTGGGCCGACATGTAATTATTAATTATAATCCTAAAATGACATAAAATACTTGTATAAAAGGGTTTAGGGTTAGGTATTTTTCATTATGATGTGATGCGAAATTGGTTCTTGTGGCAGTATTGAGCATAAGGGATTACGAATTGTAATCAGGTTGTAATCACTAGATTGTAATAAGATCGGACTTGCTGTTTGGTGGACATAGCCCAAGGATTGGGTGAACAACGTTAAATTTTGGTGCCTTCTGTTCATTTCTGTGTGATCTATTATTTTCTGTTATTGGTTATATTTGCATGTAGTTTTTATTTTTTTCCATGGTTTAATCCTAACAGTTAATGTATTAGTCAAACCAAAAGGCATAAAAAACCCATTAATACAAGTCATCCTTTTTTTCAAAGAAGTCTTCCACTCATCACCTTGTTTGATTTTGATCTGATGATATCCACTATAAAATAAATCTTGGAAAAGTATTTTTTCATGCTCAAATAATCCATTATATCATCCATCCTTCGCATTAGAAACCTGTATTTCCCTATTATATTGTTAATAGATTTTTTATCTTGTTATCTTGTTAATATCCTTGATACAATAGGTACAACTCCTAAAATTATCTATTAAGTTCTTCATTCTTGGTAGTTGTCAATATATATGGTACTTTATTCATAAAACTAGCCTTAGGCATCATATACATAGAGTGACATATACTTCTTACTGGTGATAAACTACTGGTAAATGATTAGGTAAATATTGTAGAACAATCCCATTGTACTCCTCAAGAAAAAATTTCATTTATGATGGTATTTGATTGATAATGTCATCTTTTGTTGATTCTTGGCCATTACTATTTTTTGTCACTCGACCATTACTATTTTATGTTTCTTAACAATGACTAGCATAACTTAGTTATCTATAAATCATAACAAAACATACTTTGTTCTTCTTCATTTATATCTCAAATTTTTTCCCATTAACAATACAAACTTTAAGAGTAGTACAATTTACCTCATCTAGAACTTTAATCAAAGGTGCAACAATGTTTTCTTTCTTTCATTCACCCAAAGAGTACATTGATTCAATCTACCATTATGCACAACATGTCTATCATTCTTCCAAAGTCTACCCAATAGAATATGACAACAATCCATAGGCATAATAACACATAGAACTTCATCAAAGTATTTTACAAACAAGTAAATTTCACAACACATTGTTCACTTACCAACAACTTATGCTCATTCCTGATCCCTAAAATATGATAGGGTTTATGGTATCTCAACCTCTACAACTGAATCTATGTAACTAGCTCCTTTGATGTCATTATTTTTTCAACTACCACTATCAATGATCACAAGTTAAAATATTTCTAAACTATCTTATATCTAGGTTTGAAAAGAATTCTCCTTAGGACAACTTCTTCATCAACTCTTTCATTACAAAAAGTTCTCGTTACCATCATGCTTTCTTAAGCCTCAAGTCCACTAGATGAACCCTCAAGATCTCCTTGAATCAAAAAATTTTGGTCACTACTACCTTCATTGTTTCTTGCTGAATATTTTCATTCAAAGGCTCATTGTAATTCTTCACAAATTTAAATTATTTACCACTAAATCCTACTCTTCCATAACCACCTTGGTAATAACTACATCTTCCTTAGTGAGAACTACTACCTTTCCATATAGTCCTTCCTTTCTAATCACCAATCCATTTACATTATCCTTTGTTTAGTGCTATATTGTTAGATATGCCACTTTCTCCATAAGATCTACCTTTTCCTCTATGAATTCTACCACCTCTACATCATTGCCTTTTTTCATGTTTCTTTGTTAATATCTCCTCAACTTTCAAGGCATATTGATATAATTCTTTGACATCATCCAATTTCAAAAAACTTATTTTATCTTGAATTCTAGGCCTCAATCCGTTCAAGGAACTTTCAAAATTTTCAACCTCATGATAAATATGTCCAAATATGATGTCCAATGTATAGAATTCCTCCATATACTCCTTCATAGTCATGTCCTTTTGTCTCAAATTTTGCATCTTCCTCAACAAGATAACTAGGTAATCAGTAGGAAGGAACTTCTTTATATTGTTTACCATTTTTAACAAGGTTATGATGCTTTTTTTTTTCTCTTCTCTATCTATCAGTTTACAAATGCTCTCACCATAGTGAGGCATGACCTTTCAACCTAATGACTACAATTTTTGCCTTCCTATTATTAGGATGATTCAAACTGAAATAAATTATCCATGTAAGTGATCATATCCAACACAATATTGGTATCCAATCTGGCATCATAAGGAATAACATCAATAGTAGGCTTTGAATGTTCCCTAGAAAAAAAGTATTCAGTAGTTTTTCCTTATCTTGATCTTCCTCGGGCCCATGATTATGGTTTGGTTCCACTACTTCATCATCACTCAATCATTAAGATGCAATCCTCTCCTCTAGGTTGTATCCAAAATATATAATCTAGCTACAATCTATCTCAACATGTCAATTATGGTATTATTGATATTTCCTCTTCCTCAAATGGACAAACATATTTCTACAAGATCATCACCCTCTTCAAGTTATAGGTCAAATTCTCATATCTGTCATCCTACAAACAAGATCTAGGGTACCACATGATCTAATCCCATTAAAAATTGGGTTCTAATAGCATCTAAATCCAGAGATGGATGGATAATTAGGGCCAAAGGCACACCTAACTATCTAAACACCTTGATAGGAAAAGAAAATTGAACCAAAACATTGAGAACTACACCACAGAGAGAGATACAACAAATGTCTTATGTATTGATCAAATGATCCAAAACATTCCTGATAGTGAGGTTTTCTAGGTTATGACCAAAACAACAATCATATATACATAAAAATACTTCAAACATGATACATTTGTGATCAAATATCTTGATTCTAACTTGCTAACTTCTACAATTCTTCTACTTGATTTCTCTCCTCTAATCCTAAACTAGACTTGCTATTTATACTTGCTAAAATGACTTATAGAATATTCTAGATCTTTACATAAATAAATATGACCTCATAATGGTCTACATGCATCCTAATGCATGATCCTTACATATGAATTGATAGGTCAAATTAAATGATTAAGTAAATTCTCACTAAGAACCCATCAATCACAAACTCTATCAAAGAAGGAACTGAGTTTAGGAAGAAACTACCAGACCAACTCAACATAAGAAGGAACTTTGCGATCAGAAGAGGTCAACCAACATAAGAACTTGGTCAATACTGCAGCTTAGAAATACTGGCACTCGACAAAAGCTATGAATTAATAATAACTAATAGAATGAACAAAGATGAGAAGGATAGAAAGGCAACCCAAGATGGTCTATTATCAGTCTCCATATTCTTCTTAGTTTTATAGTTCTACTTTTCTACATTTAAATTTCTAATAGGGTAGGTAGCCATTCCTTGATTTCTAGGTTCACCTCCAATCTTCAACTCAAGGGTGTTGGTTTTAGTATTAAAAGTATCTGTCACCTAGGAAGGCAAAGGAAAATCAATACCCTCAACATTATTTTCCTCTCCCATATATTCACTACATGTTTCATCTTCCTCTTTGTCCCCATAATTTATCCTCATGGCTTTACATTTAAGTCTAGGATAACCCCTTTTCCTTATTTTCTCTATAGATTTTGAAATAATCAAATTTTCTTGTCTTAGAGGGGTAAAAGTCATCTTATCTCGAAGTATATTTCTCATCCTACGGGTTCCCCTCATAGCAGTGGCTCCAAAATGTTCCACATGAAGGATTGCAAGTTTCTCCATTTTAATCTTTTTCATAGTGGCGTAGGGCTCACTCTCATCTAGGATTTTTTTCAAAATGGGAGGAAGATTGAGGAATACTAGTGAATTTTAAAGGGGAAGGGGTCGGGATTTGTACCTATGGGTTAATTTTTTTTATGGAATTTAAATAGGTGAAACATTAGGGCTTGGTGGTAAATAGTATATCTCTTGCCCTTCTCCCTCTTTTTACACACATTCTAGATATAATCCTCCATTGAGTGAAATAAAAGATAAGGAAAATAAATAAGGTCCCTATTCCCAAAATGATCGAGGATAGGAAAATGGTAATAACACGATCACCTTAAATATATCTTTAAGAGTAATGTACCCCATAATTATATAATAGACCATACCCCAAGGTCCAGGGAGTTTCTATTGAAAAAATTCAGCATTGAAATGTTTAAGAGCCTCATTAGATCTAAAGAATTTCCTTAAGATTTATTCATTTGCAACACTAACCTATTTTCTCTATTTTTATCCTAGCATTACATGAAAAGTGGTATTCATAATGAATTCCTCACTAAATCCAAATGAAACTCCATTAACATTCACTTGCTAGTCCTTTCACGAGTCAAAAAACTATTTAGAAACCCTTTTGTTGTGACCCTCAATACATTCCATAAACATAATCAACCTTCCTTGTATACAGGTCTAAGAATATATGTCATCTATGATAGCTTCTTCTGTTCTACGTGGATTGATACAGATATTGCTGCTCTCCATGGCTTTGTCATCTCCAAGCTTAATCATCAAATCTTCCTAAACTTCTACTATATCCTTAGCCAAATAGCCAACAAAACCAAGTTGAAAGTGTAGAGAACCAAAATGAATAGCTTTTTACAAATGAATGAAGATATCAATGGAATGAAGTCCCTGAACAATATGGTAGCACTTGGCGTTTCTTGCGAGTTAAAAAGGAATAAATAATACTCCCCATTTGCCACCTCATAATCTATCTGTAGCCATATAATAAATAATGAATAAAAGACCATCAATAATAAGTATGTCCAATCCTTTAGGATAATGAAAAACCACTCCATATCTTTCCTTGGGTTACAGACCTCTTGCTGCTATAAAAAATCAGAATTAATTTACTTAAAGGGAAAATTATCCATTTCAAAATTATCAAATTTTATTAAATCATTCATCACGTAAATTGCCAGGTTACTTTTTTCTCCGACAATCTATTTATTTAAAATCACCATCATTGCATTAAACGATTCTCTATATACAAAAGAAAAAAAAAAAATCAGCTTGAAGATTACATTCCCTTTCCAAAACCAGATAGTGTATGACACCATGCCCGTACGCAGCTAGGCTTTGAGCCACTTGGTTTCCTTTGCAGTATACATATTGAATTGATGTATCAATAAATTTTTTTAGCAAGTCCTAACCATCTCTAATTATCATCGAGGCATTCCAACTCATCCTTCATAGTCTTTTAATGGCCTCGATGACCAGTAGAGAGTCCCCCTCAATGACTGATTTGAAAATGCCCAAATTAATAGCATTATGCAATCCACAAAGTAGGACCATTACTTATTCCTTATTACTTGCGATTTTACCATAGTTAGCCACATATCTATTAATATAATTTCCTTGTTTATCTCAGATGACACCACTCGTGTCCACAGTTCCATTCCTCCCATATCCATCAAAATTAAGTTTCCAACAATTTGGGAGGCTGGGGGGAAGACTTCTATTTTGTACCCTTCCTTTTTAAAACCTTAGTATTGTCTAATTTCTTAATTGTATGAGAAATATTTCAAACCTCCACCCAACTCTTATCCAAATGATCTGTGGAGGTTTCCACTTCTAGGTAAGAATGCATTCTTTAATCAAGAAGATAATTATATGCAAAACCACGTCAAGAGGGACAAATTTCTCTTTTAAAAATGTCACTCTTCCTTTCTTTCCATATATTCTAATAGAGATATAGAGGGATGGGTTTCCAAATCATTTTAATGAGGGGATGGTGGGAGGCACAATTCAAATTTAGAACGAATTGTTTAACATCATTGTTAAAGACCTTAGTAATTGTCATCCAATTGAAGTTATGAGAGCCTTATTTAATTCTCCTACTATCCTCGAGTTTAATCTCCACTTGATATTCTGGATCACAAACTATCTCTCAACTTACAAGGCTCATTCTGATTTTCCTCTATGCCCGACCATAAAAAATCATTTTTATTTTTTCTAAGATATCTATGAAGTGTCTTGAGATATTAAAAAAGGACCACAAAATTGTAAGATCCTTTAAAGAGACGCTGCAATAAATTAAAATTTCCCTGCATTGTTGAGTACCTTTCCTTTCCAATCCCCTGGCTTTCTCTTCATTCTCTCAATCATAATGTTCCATAATTAAGGGGTGACTCCTTTCACCATAAGGGGAAGACCAAGATTAGTGTTAGGGAGGGAAGCCAACTAAAAATTAGATTCCTTAGTTATTCAGTGTTTCAAGTTAATCTCTATGTTAAAGAAATAAAGCTTTCTTTTTTGATAGTTAATGTGTTGTCTAGAAACCTTTACATACTAGTTCAAAACATAGTTCTAGGATTTATCTTCCTTTATAGAAGATATCTCATATAAATCAGTATGATCAACAAATTTTTACATACTAGTTCAAAACATAGTTCTAGGATTTATCTTCCTTTATAGAATATATCTCATATAAATCAATATGATCAACAAATTTTTGTAGCACTTGCATTGCCAGAGAAGTATCCAAGTTAACTCACATCATTTTTCCTTGAGAAGACATAGAAACTAGGTTAAAACACAAGATGTCAGACATATAATAAATAGATAAAGTGATACGGGATCACCTTCATATAAACCCCTCCTAGACTTAAATAATTCCCTTGGGACCCATTAGCCAAGACAAAGAATCTGACCAAATCAATAAATTCGCCATACTAAAGTAATGAACCTCTCCCCAAAGCCAAACTAGGAAAGGATTTTTAATAGAAACTCCCTCCTACATTTTTCATAATATTTTTAAATGTCTAACTTCATCACCATACGTCAGTTTCAACTCTTCTCCATTTAATGTAAGACCTTATTGGAGATTATCACCACATTGAGAATTTGACACCTAGGATCAAAAACACTATGGGCAGGGTTAATAGCTTTATCGAGAATATAGTTTGTGTGGTTAACAACCACCTTTATAGAGAATATTTTAATGGTATTACACAAACTAATATTTCTATAATCTTCTATTCAAGAAAGTTCCCACTTTTCATCACGATCAAAGGAGATGAAAAGTGGGAAATTTCTTTTTAGGAATCTTCAAGCAAAGCTTGGGCTTTGCCTAAAGACCTATAGGCTTCCTTCAAAGCCCTTTTTAACCCTAGAGAGGTCACCAAAACAATATTTTAAAGAGTAATTTTACCATTTGTAAGCTCATTGTTATGGTGACAATTTTGTAGTAGGATTTTGAGTGGACTTTGTGATCTCTTTACTTGAATCATCATTCTAGCCTACCATTTTGAACATCCTTTGAGCATTCAACATGCAAAGTATGTTCATTTTTGTATTTTTAATTATTATTTAGTTATTTTTAGTAAATATATATTTAGTTTTGATGAATTATTTGTAGTTTTTAACGAATATTTTGTTATTTTTAGTATACACTAATTAGTTTTTTTTATATGTTGTATTTTAGTTTAAATGTTAGAATATATAGAAAAAACATAGTTAAAATTGTGTTCAATGGAAGAAATTATATGTTTAGAAATACAAATGCTATGTAGATAAATAATAAAAAACCAAAAGAATGATTATATGTAGAAAACCAACAATAGGATTAGATGTTCAAAACAAAAAATGGTTTAAAACTCTAGATGAATAAATAAAAAAATATTACCTTCACAATCTAGAAAAACTCACTCTCCTCACATTCTCTGTCTTCTCTAGAATGTTCTATCTCTTTAGTTTCTCACTTTCTCTCTCTTCTCACTTTCTCTCTCCTCAAACTCTCTCTCTCTCTCCCTCTCCCTTTATCTCTCTCTCTCTCTCCTCATCTTCTCTCTCCTTGCTTTAACTCTATTCTCACTTTCTCACCCTCTTTTTACTTTCTCCCTCATCACTTTGTCTCTCTTTTCACTTTCTCTTTCCTTCAACTCTCTCTCCTCATAATTTCTCACTCCTTTAACTCTTTCTCTCTCTCCTCTCTCACTTCACTCCCTTACTTTCTTTCTCTCCTCACTTTCTTTATCCTCACTCTCTCATCTCACTTTCTCTCCTTACTTTCTCTCCCTCTTCTTAATTTCTCTCTCTTCTCACTTTCTCTCTCTCCTTCAACTCTCTCTCTATCCTCTCTCCTCTCACTTCTCTCTCTCTCTCTCTCTCTCTCTCTCTCTCTCTCTCTCTCTCTCTATCCTTACTTTCTCTCTTCTCACTTTCTCTCTCCTCAGCCTCTCATCTCACTCTCTCTATTCTCAGTTTATCTCTCCCCACTCTCCTTGAACTCTCTCTCCTCATGTTCTCTCACTCCCTCTTTTTAATTTCTCTCTCCTTTCTCTCTCTCCTCTCACTTTCTCTCTGTTCTTACTTTATATCCCCTCATTCTATCATATATTTCTTTCTCTTCCCACTTTTTGTCTCTTCTCACTTTTCTCTCCTTCTTCTTACTTTCTCTCTCCTTTCTTTCTCTCTTCTTACTTTCACTCTCCTTGAACTCTCTCTCTCCCCTCACTTTCACTCTCTCATCACTTTCTCTCCCTCTTGTTACTTTCTTTCTCCTCACAAAGTTCTCTCCCCCCCCTCTCTCTCCCCCCCTTCACATTCCCTCTTCCTACTTTCTCTTTCCTCACTTTGTCACTCCTCAATTTCTCTCTCCTTACTTTCTCTCTGGTGCAGGAGCACCAAAAAAATACATCAAAGTATTACATAGTATTATTTTTTAAATTCAATTATTTTTGCAATAATAATATCATTATGAGTCAAGATGGATCAATATTAAATGTTACAAGAGCCTATTGTAATGAGTTATCCTAATATGGTCTTGAAATGGTTATTTGATAAAATTTGTGCAAAATAACCATGATGTGGTAAAATGATGATAAAAGATATAATTATTCACATTCCAATATGTTTTGAATATTCTTGTGAATTTGTAAAGTCATTTGAGTCAAATACTATAAAAGTTGTAAAATGCAACTTCTCAAAGTTACAAAATAGGAAGTTTGATGGTCATATGAGGAAGTTGAGTAGTTATAAATTTCACATGAAGTTGTAAAGGCTATTAAAACCTTTGTAATGTCCATTCATAGGAATGATGTAAAGTTGGAGAAGGATTAGAAAGCATTGGAAGCATTTTGGCATCATCATTTTATTGTTTAAATCTATTGTTTTGTGTCATGTCCCCTTTTCAAATAATTAAAAAATAATAATCTTTGCTAAGGCAGGCAAGCCCAAGAAAGTGAAGTTTCGAAAAAAGGGGGTTAATCTTTGGAAACCGTTGGACTAATAAATAAAAATTATTATTAAAATATGTTTCATTAACCTCTCTTGGACGTGAGTTACAGTTATGCCCTCTTTTAAGGGGTTTGGAGGCATTTTGGGTAGATTCAAGAACTTGATTTTTGCTCATTCCTTGTTATTCTTCAGAGGCTGCCAAACTTGTGGAGAAGGAGACCCAAGAACGGGAGTTTGTAGGTTTCCAGGGAGACCCAAGAACGGGATTTTTTAGGTTTCCAAGAAGCCTAAGGATGGGAGTTTGAAGCCATTCCATGTGCATGCTCATACAGAGTTTGCCTTTGTGCTGAACAGTGCAGATTTGTGAATTTTCGGGTGTGTTTTTTGTATGAGTTTGGTGTTTCTAGTTGAGTATTTCATATCAGTTTGGATTGCTTCTGTATTTCAAACTTTAAGGTGTTAAAATAGAGCTGAATATATGTATTGGAACATGATTAAACTTTTGAGATATATTATTAGTGTTTTTGTGGTGTTTCTGGGCATTTTTGTGTTAATTTCGGGAGCCCGATGAGCATAGTTTTTGTCCTACATTTGAGAACTGTTGTGTAAAGGATATATGGATCTGGAAATGTAATTTTGTAGGCTGTTATGCTGCTGAAATTTCTGTAAAAATTTCCACTTTCAGATTTATTAATAATAGGTGAAGCTGTGAAGCTTTTGGCACAATTTCTGGCATACCCGATTTGGGGTTTCTTGAGAAATTTGGTGTATCTTTGTGATATTAGTTGTTTGATCTTGAAAATCTGATTAGAAGTTGGAAATATCAAAAAAAATCATAAAAGGGACATTTCAGTGGTATCAGAGCCATGATCTTGCCAACCTGAGGGTTTGTAGAAGCTTGCATGTCAGTTTTGACAACTACCCAGATCTTGCATGTTAGTTTTGACAACTACCCAGATCTTGCATGTCATAATTTAGGATTGCATGTTGCTTCTAAATAGTTGCATTTCAAAATTTATGGTTGCATGCTACTTCTAATCATTTGCATGTTAGTTCTTGGTGAATCTGGTGGTTGCATGTTGCATGTCAAAATCTATGGTTGCATGATACTTCTAATCATTTGCATGTTAGTTATTGGTGTTTGAAGAAGTTATATCCTATTGGGGTTACACTCTACTTTATCTAGAATGGACAGGTATAGTATAGAGTCTTAGAGGACACGATCTTGGACAATTGATATCCAGAGTCAAAACAATAGAAAGGATGGTTATTTAGAAATTCGAGATAAACTTATAAAAATAAGCCATGACATGTCTGAACAGTTGGTTGAGCACCACCGTATAATGAATGACATGTTGTACGACCCAGCTAAGGTGGATAAGTTGACTGGATTTCTATTTGGCAGATTTTCTCACACGGAAGATGACACAATTACTATGAACTTGCATGAGGAGAGTGAGAAACTAGCTGATAGCCAGGTAGAGGTCTCAGATTCTACTCTACCATAGGAGGTGGTGGGAAAGGATATTACACAGATTGATAGTAACGGTCAACTTGATACTCAAATTGAGATAATTTTTTATAGGTCGTCAAAGGGTGATGCCACAAGTATTCAGGATGGCATAGTTACAACAGGCAGTGACTATAGTGTAGTGGGTTCAGATGATGATTATGAGGATGTTGTTGTGCAGGATGGTGAGATACCTGGTAGAGATGAGAAGACATTGAGCATTCATGACTTTGCAAAGAAAGAGTACCAGAAACAGTTAGATGCTTCATCACATGAGGTTGAGGCTGGTAGTACTTCACATGATTTGTCCAGCCAGCTGAAGGTGAACAAAGATAGTATTGTGACTTCATTATCTCATCATGATAGGTATGTGGAGTTAGTTGGTATTGATCATATTACTCAAGTGAGGAGTTTTCTTGAGTTACCAGCTGATTCTAGTTTACAGATATGGACTCAAGATTGTTATATTGGCATTTGGGATTTAGTTGACTGGAGATCTTTAACACTTTTTGGTAGCAGTGTTTGTTTGGGTGCTATCATGGATTTGATTAGCAGATTACATGGTGTTGTCTTTTCTTGTGCCAGTATCTTGTCTGATGTTGGTATTAGTTTTTATACACCGGTGTTGGGCTTTGTTCATATATCCAGTTGACCATACTTGCTAGAATGTGTTGATGATCTTTCATATTTGGCAATGTGTACAGATGAGTCCCAGGATCATATTGGCATTGATGACATCCAGGAGGATGCAGTGGGTAGTTTTGAAGACTTAGTTTCTTTGGGTATAGCGGAGTTGGACAGCAGTGCTACAGTTTTTGATACTCCGTATGTTGATATGAGCTTTAGAGTTGATTCACAGGACATGGATGGTAATACTCTAGAGACTAGTAACTTTGAGGATACTCCTTTAGATAGTGCATCAGAGGAGGTTTGTAGGAGACAGTCAAGCCAGTGCCATCATGTGTCTAATCAGTTGAGAGTTAGTGACCGAGACATTGCTATCACTTACCAGCATTTCGATGCTGCTCATCAGTTGTTAGCAGTTTATGGATGGGGTTCTCCTACTAGTGATGAGCAAGAAGGCAGTTATCTTTCCTTGACAGAGATCCACTCTTTATGGGAGGCTATTCAGATTTTGAGACAGAATTATATGCAGTTGCTAGCCGACAGAGATTATCTTATGGAGTGGGGCAGTACAACATATGATGCATTGTTGGCCAAGGAAGATGAGGTGAGTGAGCTTACTGAGCAACTTGAGGTGACTTCTGAGATTCTTGAGAGTACACAGTTGGCTTTCAAGGAGTCACAGTTTCATTTGGCTAAGGTGAACATGGAGTTAGAGCGACTACAGTCTTTACCTGATTCTATACAGTCACAAGCTATGGTGTTTGGTGATCCAAGGATGTCCATGGCCAAGATTGTCAGAGACAGTGGAGATGGGGATGCATCCATCCTTGATACTAACATTGGCATATCAGGTTCATTCCCACTAGAGTCAGGTTCAGTTGAGTTGGGTGCTAAAGCAGATTTTTGTGGTATGCCTGACATGGTGGTGACCTCTAGCACTAATGGAACGAAGACTAGAGATGCTGTATCAAAGACCATGTGTGTTGTTGGTGAGCCGATAGTTGGCATGGTTCCGGCTAGTAATACTACTCCCTTGGTGATGACTTCAGCGGTAGTAGTTAGTTCCAACTTGGTTAGTGATCGATTGCAGTTAGTTACATCTGGATTGTAGTCTGAGCCATTGACTGAGATTGGTGCATTCTATCAGCATTACATTGTGAGGTATGCTCATCAATTTACCTTTGATGACCATGTTGATGAGATGATGATACAGAGATGTACTTTGGTTCCTAGTGTTTATCATCAGTTATGGGATAGTTTGACACCTCAAGATGAGAGTCATGATGGGCATGACATGGTGATAGGTTCTACAGTTTACAACTGGATAATACATGACTTAGAGAAGGAGTTTTGGAGTGATGCTTCAGCGGGTGTTGTTATTGATTCTACTCCTTTGGCTATGACATCTCCTGACTTAGCTGGTGATCAGTCACAGTGGGTTGTATCACTTGTTCATGGCGATCTGTTGACTGAGGTTGGTTTTCTTTATCAACATTATATTGCAAGGTATGTACATCAGTTAGCATTTGATCATTGTGTTGAGAAGTTGATGGCAGGAAAATTTGGTTTGGGTTCCATTTCTTGTTGTTTATCTTGTGATGGCTTTTCACCATTAGGGGTGCATGGGAGTTATGGTTATGAGACAGTGGCCGATGATCTACAGAGTTGTGTTGAGTGCAGGAGTTGTACAGTGTGTGGATTCTCCATACTTGGTATAGTTTCATTTGAGAGCATTCACCATTGTTGTAGAGTTGGATTGTACATTCTGTATAGGCCAGTGCAATGCATTGATGGTATTTATTGTGTTGGTAGTCCACTTTACTTGCATTTTGATGTTCTAAGAGTTTGTGACTCATGGGTTTCTGACTGTGAAAGTTATGATTTTGGAGTTTGGTTGAGCTATAATTGTCAATTTGATTATGGATTCCTCTTGGTCATATTGCAGAGGATATTGTAGGAGCCTGTGTTAATTGGTAGTAGTATAGTTCATGACTACGTTTGGGATCCAGGTGGATCAATCGGTTTATTGTTTAGCCATTTCTTGAGGACAAGAAATGTTTGGGAGGGGAGGACTTGTCATGTCCCCTTTTCAAATAATTAAAAAATAATAATCTTTGCTAAGGCAGGCAGGCCCAAGAAAGTGAAGTTTCAAAAAAAGGGGGTTAATCTTTGGAAACCGTTGGACTAATAAATAAAAATTATTATTAAAATATGTTTCATTAACCTCTCTTGGACGTGAGTTACAGTTATGCCCTCTTTTAAGGGGTTTGGAGGCATTTTGGGCAGATTTGAGAACTTGATTTTTGCTCATTCTTTGTTATTCTTCAGAGGCTGCCAAACCTGTGGAGAAGGAGACCCAAGAACGAGAGTTTGTAGGTTTCCAGGGAGACCCAAGAATGGGATTTTGTAGGATTCCAAGAAGGCTAAAGACAGGATTTTGAAGCCATTCCATGTGCATGCTCATACAGAGTTTGCCTTTGTGCTGAACAGTGCAGATTTGTGGGTTTTCGGGTGTGTTTTTTGTATGAGTTTGGTGTTTCCAATTGAGTATTTCATATCAGTTTGGGTTGCTGCTGTATTTCAAACTTTAAGGTGTTAAAATAGAGCTGAATATATGTATTGGGACATGATTAAACTTCTGAGATAGATTATTAGTGTTTTTGTGGTGTTTCCGGGCATTTTTGTGTTAATTTCGGGAGCCTAATGAGCATAGTTTTTGTCCTAAATTTGAGAACTGTTGTGTAAAGGATATATGGATCTGGAAATTTCATTTTATAGGCTGTTATGCTGCTGAAATTTCTGCAAAAATTTTCACTTTCAGATTTATTAATAATAGGTGAAGCTGTGAAGCTTTTGGCACAATTTCTGGCATACCCGATTTGAGGTTTCTTGAGAAATTTGGTGGATCTTTGTGATATTAGTTGTTTGATCTTGAAAATCTGATTAGAGGTTGGAAATATCAAAAAAAATCATAAAAGGGACATTTCATTTTGATGTCTTGAAAGTTTTTCCTCTCTTTTTTTCAAGTCTTGTACAGACATGTACAACCTAAAAACAAGTGTATTTGTATTATAATTTTTTTGTACATTTCATAAGCTTTCCATTTCTTTTTTTTCTATATGAATTCATGTACTATAGAGGAAGGTATCAAAATTTTGGTGAAAACCATTTGTAACTGCGCAAAACTCTAATTCACGGTGACCAGTTTTTGGAAAACAATCATAAGGTTCTATTGCACTATTGGATCTTTCAAAAAATTGAAGAAATAATAAATAATTACCTATGCTACAATATACACATTAGGATTGGTTTTATTATGATTATTTGAAGAGTTATCGATGATTGTATATAACAATACTTTTATGACCAAAATAGAGTTTATTTCACATGTGTTAATGTCTCTATCATATTGAAGAAATTGTGTTGGTTATTGAACTATATGGTTGATTTTGGGGTTCTTTAAGAGTTATATTGTTACTTGTATCAAATTGGTATAAGAGCTAAAAGATCTTGAATGTGTGGCTAGAGCACTGAAGGAGGTAATCCATACTAGGACCTAGCTCAAGAAGGATTTGTGATTTGGTTTTTACTAACGATTATGGTTTATAGTGCTTTTCCATCTAGATGAAAGAAGGAAAAAATGGAATGTCTATCAAGAACCAAAGAGATGGTCCAAGGCTAGAGGAAATGGTAAATTAGTTTCCAAGAGACTAGGGAGAAAGGCAAAGAGAAGAACTCTTAGGTGAGGCAAATAGGTTGCTAGAGAGTTGATGCAACATGAAGAGGTGGACATGAAGTTGGTGGAGCACCATGGATGGTATCCATATACACTCCATTTATAAGAGTCACAAGATTATTACTTTAATGAATATTGCAGTAACATATATATAATGAAAGATGAGTGAAGTCATAATTGAAGATCTCACTCCAAAATATTTCTTGAAGGTCATTTTCATCCTTTTTTCCAAGGGACTTGGAAACTTTTCAAAGTTGGGAGTATAGTGAAGGAGCACCAAGAAAATACATCAAATTATTCTATAGTATTTATAATTAAATTTAATTATATTTTCATTAGTAATGTCATTTGGGATCAATATGAATAAATATTAATGGTTAAAAGAGTCTATTACAATGTGTTGTCCTAATATGATCTTGAATTTTTTATTTGATAATTTTTTATAAAATAACCATGAAGTGGTAAAATTATGATAAAAGATATTATTAATCCATTCTAGTATGTGTGGAATGTTCTTTTGAAGTTGTAAAGTCATTTGAGTCAAATAACGTAAAAGTTTTAAACAAACAAAATGGGAAGTTAGATGGTCATAAGAGGAAGTTGGGTAGTTATAACTTCCACATGAAGGTTTAAAGGATAAATGATATATAATTACCCATGATACAATTTGAATGGTGGGATTGGAATGATTATGAATATTTGAATAGTTATTAATGACTATGTTTTCATTACCACAATAGAGTTTATTTTGCATGCATTAATGTCTCTATCATGTTGAAGAAATTGTGTTGATTGTTAAACTCTATGGTTGATTTGGGGGTTCTTTAAGGGTTTTAATATTTGACTTGCATCACTTTCTCCTAACTATCTCTTCACTTTCTTACTCCTACATTTAATTTATTATTATTAACACCTAATATGACTTATAAATGTATCTTAGATTACTAATATAACACACTATAGGACAATATACATGACCTCTTAAGACCTTAGATATACTTATAAGACTTAATAGGACCACTTATGACCTTATATTAATGGTAGAATCTACCATGACCACCTATTAGAAATACATGCTCTTGTAATTATATGGCATCCCCTTATTGTCCCCTTATGTTCTTGTTGTATCGTTTTAAAATGGAAGCACTTCCATGTTAAGAGTGTTTGGATCTTCAAGTAACTAATATGGGGTCATGTCAAGAATCTTGAATAGGTCTTTGAATGAATCTGGCTATTTTCCCCTTGTTCTACTTCTTTGTCTCTATTTTTAGCTTATTTCTGGCAATTTTCTTTGTGATACTGAGGAATTGAACTTTTTGCATCAAGGGTGACCTGAAGGCTCAAGGTTGACCTTGACCCTAACCTTGGTCATGGACAACCTTAACCCTAACCTAGGGTAGGGTTGACCTTATCCCTGAACCCAGGTCTAATTTTCAAGTTTTAGGTGTTTTGAGATATCAGTATTTGGAAAGTTTTATTTTCCCACTTCAAGGTTAGCTACAACTATTTTAGGTTTCATAATGGCAACCTCTTAAATTGGATTTAATCTATGTCCACTGCTAGGGGTTAAGGTTAATTGGGATTTAATGCTCCTATCCTAGCCTTCTCTATAAGTTTGTTTTCTAGATCTCTATATAAGGAAGCCTCCTCATTTTGACATCAACTATTTATGAAGTTTACATACATTTTTCTATCAGCAACTATGTACTTTTCATAAGGAGATATTACATCAGATGATCCATTATCAAGAATCCATTTTCAAGTGAGCAAGAATTTTATCATTCAAGTAGTCTAACCTTCGAAGGGATTTGGCTCAAGCATTCAAGATTCATCATTTAACACCCTAAATATAATAATCATGGTGGTGTGATTTTCCTTCAAGATCCTTTGTTCATATTCTAGATCAATTTATTCTTCTCTTAAGGTGCATTCCAAGCATACAATCATGGAGATTTTGATTGACATTTTCTAATGTTATGTTCAACCTTTCATATCAATATACTTGTTTATATTTCAAATACAATTGCATATCTATTGAATAACATAGCTTCATTCTTAGATTTGCTTCTACTACTTGTTGGAACTCTGTATTTTATTTGAATTACTAAAGTTGATTCCAAATTGGGGTTTGACTAAGGAAAACCCCCCATCCAAACAAAAAAACCATTTTTTTTTGCATGTGCAAGTAGATTTGGATACCTTTTTTACCAAACTTGTAGGATCCACACACAAAATTCCTTAGAACAGTACATGTCAAGGTCAACTTTTAAGGGTACAATTGTGCCCTATGTAAGATTATGCCCCGCTATCTAGGTCAAGGTTGACCCACCTTCAAAAGGATAATTTTTTTGGGGGTTTTCCATGTTTCGACATTTCTAGTCAAGAATAGGTTGCAAAATTTCTGAAAACTATACATAGACATCATAAATCAACATTTTCTAGATCCACCCTACTTCGATGTTAGTAATCATCTTATTAATTTCAAGTACTTATTTTCTATAGTATATTATAGGATTTCCTCATTTCTTCATATTCTCCTATTGGAAAAATAAGAGGAGTAACTAAGAGGGGGTGAATAAATTACCACTAAAATAAATCACAGATCCCTTAGATGCCAATACAAAAATTAGACTAATAAAATTAATTAATGCTAACACTCAGTAAGCATACATAAATTGTTGTAACTCAATAATCAATCATCCTTAAGATGTTATCATTAATTACTTAACCTTAATTTTGCATGCATGAGAGAAAAGAAATGAACACATAAGACACCAAGATTTAATGTGGAAACCCAATATGGGAAAAATCACCAATGTAACTAGTTACTATTTTTCACTCTTCTGAAGTGAACCCTATTAGGAGCCAACCCTGTTAAAGGTTACAAAACACATTGTTAGGTGTGACCTTATTAGAGGATTTAGTCACCCTATTAGGAGTGGCCTTGTCAGAGGTCTTGAAATAATTCAATGGAATTGCCACCTTGATAGAGGATTTACAAATGGCTAGTAAACCAACTCTGTTAAGAGATTATAGATCACTGCTATAATGGTTAGAGAGTAAAATTGAAATGACCCGAATGGGATACAACTGAATTGCTGAATATAGATCTCTATTCTAGCTTATACTTGATCCTTCCTAATCGAATATCACTTTTTGGCTCCATAAGGATACCTTCTTATACTTCAAGTTTGATTCCTCTCTTCTTATCTTCTTACAGTACAACACACTTGCATACTTGAAATCACAACTTGACCTTTTACTTATACCTTCTAGATTATCAAGTCGGCTCAAATACAAATTAGAATAACCAAAATTCTTTACCAAAGTCGGCTAGAATCAATAGGTAAAATAATTAGGCTTCACATGCCAAAATAAGAAAATTCTTTGGTAGCTGACCCAACTTGGTAGAAACTGACTCTAAAGTGATTTCATGTGTTAACCAACATGAGCTCTATTAACACTACAAACTTGCAAGAATCCTTTGGTAATGGAGTGAACTTGGTTAACACTGATACCAATCAAATTTTCTTCATTAATCGAGTGAGCTCGATTAACACTCTTTTCTTGAATGAATTCCTTTGATGCCTAAGTGAGCTTGATAGACATTGTCTTCATACAGAGTAAACTTAGGAATGCTTGATAGACAAGGAAAACTGTCTTCACTAACCAAGTGAGTTCAGTATGCACTGACTGTTAACTAATATGATATTTGTGTAACATCAAAGACAACACACAATTAGTTAATTGTATCCAACCATGTCCCTCTTTGGCATTGATGGCAACACATGTCATAGCACAATGAAATATTAAGAACAAGACTCCCTCTATCAAAGAGTTTCTCCTACATTGCAGTGTTCTCCCTCTATGAAGAAACTACTTTAACATCTACCTCTTGGAATGATAAAATTTCATAAAGATATGATAGTAAACTTCTCCCTCTTTGACAACACATGCCAAAGGCCAAAGGCAACACATGTCAAATTAGTATCAATGTACCTTGAGTACTGATTCATATGCAATATGCTTTATATTGTGTTGCATCTGATTGATTTTCAACTTGGTTTTTGTTGATGCATCAATAAACTTTATTTAGTGAGCTTTGGATAGGGGAATGAACCCTAGCTTACCTCTTAGATAAAAAAATGCATCCTTAGGTAATGGCTTGGTGAATATATTTGCAATTTTTTCTTTTGTATGCACATATTCCAATCTAATTTCTTTGTCTCATACCAGTTCTCTTACAAAGTGATATTTTATAGCAATGTGCTTTGTTTTGGAATGCATCCCTAGATTCTTTGATATGTTGATTTCACTTGTATTATCACAATACATGACTACTAGTTCTTTGATTTCAACCTTCATTCCTTCCAATAATTGTTTGAACCAAACAATGTTAGAACAATTTACTACTGCTACCACATACTCTACTTCTACTATGGATTGAGATGTGCAGTTTTGCTTCTTACTTGTCCAAGATACCACCCTCTTACCAAGAAAGAAAGCTCCACCACTAGTGCTTTTTCTGTCATCAAGATTTCCTACCTAGTCAGCATCAGTAAACACTTTTAAGCCAAGATTGCCTCCAAGTTTATACCATAAGCCATAGTCTTCAATACCTTTTAGATATCTAGAGATTCTTTTGATTTCCATCATGTGATTTTCTTTGGGTTTGGTTGAGAATTTTGCCACTATACCAATTGCTAAGGAAATATTAGGCCTTGTATGTACTAGACACTACAATTTTGCAATCATTGATCTATATAAGGTTTGATCTACTTCTTATGAATCATCATATTTGGTAAGCTTAAGTCCAGTACACATGGGGTTTCAGACTAGTTTTGAGTCTTCCATTCCAAATTTTTTGAGTATCTCTTTGACATACTTAGATTGAGTAATATAGATACCATTTTTGTTTTCTTGTATCTATAGTTCAATAAATAATTTTATCTCACCAAACATGGACATCTCAAATTCTTTATTCATTTTTTCTGAAAATGCCATGCATAAGTCATCATTTCTTGTAAATAAAGTGTCATCAAAAAATATTTTCGCCAACACAATCTTCTTATCTGGTGCTTCCTTGATATATAGAGTAATGTTATCATTTGCTTTTTCAAAACCAATATATATCAAATAGTTATGTAGTCTTTCATACCAAGCTCTAGGAGCTTGTTTGAGACCATATAGTGCTTTGTGTAATTTGTAGACCATGTCCCTTTTGTGAGGATCAAGAAAACCTTTTGGTTGTTCAATGTAGACTTATTCAACAAGAATATCATTCAAGAATGCAGATTTCACATCCATTTGATATACTTTGAATCGTCAGTGAGTTGCATATGCAACTAAAATCCTAACACCTTCTAATCTTAATATAGGGGCAAAAGTATCACCATAATCAATACCTTCATCTTGAGACTAGCCTTTACATACTAATCTTGCTTTTTTTCTTGACACTTTTCCATCTTCATTCATCTTATTTTTAAATACACTGGTCCTTCCTTGATATATAAACTACTGTTATCATTTTTTTTTTGAAAACCAATATGTATCAAATAGTTATATAGTCTTTCATGCCAAGCTCTAGGAGCTTGTTTGAGACCATATAGTACTTTGTGTAATTTTTAGACCATGTCCCTTTTGTTAGGATCAAGAAAACCTTTTGGCTATTCAATGTAGACTTATTAATCAAGAATATCATTCAAGAATGCAGATTTAACATCCATTTGATATACTTTGAATCTTTCATGAGCTGCATATGCAACTAAAATGCTAACACCTTCTAATCTTGATATAGGGGCAAAATTCTCACCATAATCAATACCTTATTCTTGATAGTAGCCTTTACATCAGGACTAGGATACAATAGCACTAAAGTTGGGGAATCATCAAAGAGTGCTGAACAAAGAAGTGACAAAGGTAAGAATTCAAAACCCACTTGTCATTACTATAATAAGAAGGGGCATAGAGCTAATGTGTGCAGGAGTAGAAGATTCAATCAATCAAACACTCCCAAAAATAAGATTTTCTGTCACAAGTGCAACATGCAAGGACATATGACACAAAATTGCAGATCCAATGTCACATGGACTCAGAGATTTGATGGACATTGATATAATTACAAAAAGTATGGACAAAGGGCATTTGAGTGCAGGTCAAAACCTATGTGGACATCAAATCAACCAGCAAAAATAGAAGGGAATGAAATTCATTATCATTGGGATTACAATACCAGGTATAGTTGTCATTATTGTCAAGAATATGGGCATATACCACAGAACTGCATAAGAACACATTTCAGAGGGAACTACAAAAGATGGTTGAATCAAACTACATGTTTCAGTTGTTTGAAAATTGGTCATATCAGCAGAAACTGTCCTACAAGATCAAAGGCACCCAAGACTGAAGAAAACAAGGGAAAAGAAAAGATTGATGTCGAAAAGATAAGGGGGCAAATGAATAAGACTTGGAAAAAGAAAGATGAGTGAAACACATCAAGCGAAGGGGTCACTTTACCCAATGGGTCAAGTGATCACACCTCATCAAACTAAGCATAAGAAGTATAATGGACTAATATACAAAGCTATATCACACATTAGTCCCAAGACAAAGAAGCCATGCTAAGTATAAGTCTGCATGAAACAAGATGTCAAGATAAAATCTAAATGTTGTTGCCGAAATATCTTTGGATGTCGAGTTAAACTCCAACACATGTCGAGCTCCTAACAACAACTGAGCCGATAACTGATGCTGAGTTGGTTAACCCAAATGGAAGCCAAGCAAAGTGAAAATATAGTGCAAGCTGAGTTAGGTCAAGATTTCTTTAGAAGTCGAGTTGGTAGTTGAGCATTTAATGCAATGGAAATAGGGTATATTATCCCAATTTCAATCAATTTTACTCATCGCGATCAAAGAGAAAAGAAGAAGAAAGAGAGCTGAGAAAATTCATAGAAAGAATCTAGCATTTCAAGTAGTTTACAGCCTCATTCAACACAGTTTCATCGATCTTAAGGTATTTTTCATTTGTAACGAGCTACGCAGTTTCGTATCTTTTTATTGTGAAAACCCTAGTTTGCATGAATGGTGTCAAGTTTGAAGAAAATTGAGCATAAATAAACGTTTGAAGTTCAGTTAGTTTCAAATGAGGTCAAGCAACCCGATTTTTGACCCATTCTCGAAGTTGCCTACAAAAATGACCCAGCCGGAGCTCTCTCCCAAATTCCCCCAAAAGTTGTAATGGTCCAAGACATGAGAAAATGTTACATCTGTAAGATAGGTGCCCTAGGAGACGTGGAAATAAGACAAGCTTATGAAAAATTGTGCGTAGATGGAGTCTTGAAAGATGAATTCAAAATTGTTGAAAGAAAGGGTTTAACCCGAGTTTTGAGCTTTCCCACCATATTCAAAATAGAATGGGTTAGACTTGTGCTGAGCAGAATTCATGGTGGAAATTTGTGGTTAGAAGATACTCCCATCAAATTGACAAAAGAAATCATACATAGAGTAACAGGGTACCCAACCCTAGATTGGTTCAAAACTTTGACAAGTGAATCAAAGGAGGTTATTGAAAAGAACATTGGTGCCTAGTGGAACAAAAGAGGAATGTCAATTCACACCATACAAGATCCTCTAGTTGAGTTTGCTATTAGAGTCATCACCCATAAATTCTACCAATCCAGTAGACTCAATAGTGTACCATGTATTGCAGTAGATGTAGGCTACAAATTGGTGAAAAAGGATCATACTTATGATCTTGCAGAACTACAACTACAACAAATCAATGAAAACCTAGCTGCCATAAGAAGAACAAAGGGCACTCAATGCAAATTTGGAGCAATCCTAGTTTGCATATTCTTTTATGTTTAGAATAAGTTTCCTTCTTTTGGCAAAGTGGCATGGAGGAATGATAGAACCATCATTGCCCAAATCAATGAATACATAGAACAAATGGGAGAAAATTTTGATACCTTGATGACAAGCTATTTTGAGGATTTCAAGAAATCCATGAAGCAAAGATCAAGGATACCAGTTTCCTTAGTGGAAAAACATACTAATGATATATGTTTCTTAGTTGACATTGATTTTACCTATATTCAAGTAGTAATACCAAGGGTAAGATGGTTAAGGCCATTTGGATATGAAATTAATGTTAATGAGGCATCTGCAGCAATAGTTGGATTATTGGCAGAAGAAACAGATAAAAGTGCTCTACATTTTGGCACTTATGATGTGGTAAGATCAAAGATAAACATGGAATTAAAAACTACTTCCACATTGAAGAAGAAAGACAAATTTTTAAAGAAGATTAAGAAGAAATTTGGTAAAGAAATTGAGGCTGAAGCAGAAGGAGAAGAAGATGACAGTGATGATGAAGATGAGAAAGAACAAGGGCCAATGGAATTAACTCAAGGTCTTGGAGAAGACAAGGAGGAAGGTGCAGAGGAAGAAGAAGCTAAGGAAGCACCAACTAAAGCTGAGCCAAAGAAGAGAAAGGCAACAGAACAGCCTCCAGCTAAGCCCAAATCAAAGAAAGCTACCACACCATCACCTCAAAAGCCAACAACACGAGCAGTAACAAGGGCCTCCACTCAAAAGACCAAAGAGGAAGTTCCAAAGAAGGAACAAATCAAGGAAATACAGGAAGAGCTGAGGAAAAGAAGAAGATATGTGGCTCAACCTGATACTGATGAAGAAGACCAATCTAAAAAAGTAAGCCATTCTTCAGTTGATACCTTATGTAAAAATATTGGAAATGGTGACTTAAGTAATTTAAATAAAGTCAATTTTAATAAATTTACTAAAGAAGAACATAATAAGATAGAAGAAATAGTTTATGGAATGATGGCATAGTTCATGTACACTCCACTTGAACTAGATGGACAATTGACAAAAGAACTGTCAAAAATTGTAGAAGACAAATGGCATTTCTGTTTGAAAATGGAGAAGGAGATGAGGGAATCAACTCTAGCAAGTGTATTGCCGAATTTGACTAAGGAACAAGTAAAGAATGCAGTAAAAAGGTACAATAATAGGTTTACACCTAAATACAAGGCATTCTTCATACTCCAAAATAGGATGGAAGAGATTGTTCAAAGAACAATGAAATCATGGAAGAACTTGTACAAAAAGATTGAAGATTTTCTTGAAGAAGAATAAAAGGAAGAAGCTGCTGTACCAATAGAGGAGAGGAGAAAAAGGAAAGAAGATGAAGAAAATAAAAGAGAAGAAGGAAGGAAAGAAGAAGAACAAAATAAAAGAGAAGAAGAGAAGAAGGAAGAAGAAAAGAAAGATGGAGAGAAGGAAGAAACACAAAAGCAGGATATAATGAGAACAACTAAGCAAGAACAGCAACTAGGTCAGAGTGTGCAAGACACACAATTTCCATCCCCTAGCCCTCCTCTAGCATCCATCTCACCTGTAGACACTGTAACTATTACTGATGTTCCTAATACTTCTGGTCAGAATATCAATCCATTAACTATAGAAGATCTTAAAAGAATTCTTGACCAATCTACTCAACAAGCAATATTATGTGCAGATCCAGTATTGGTCAGTATGGATGAATTGCAAAAACTATTAGAAAGTACAATCAATGTTAAGGTGAATCCACAAGAACAACCTTCTATCATCTCTACAACTACTAGTAGTCAATTTCAAATGGCAACAAGCATAGTTGATGCTGCAAGATAAAAGCCAAGTGCAGCTGTAGAAAAAGGAGCAGAACAAATAGGACAGACTATTACATCTGATCCTACAACACAAACACAAGGTGCACTTCCACAAATTACAATAATTGATCATGGTAGACAGAAGGAGGAGGAAATAGTGAAAACCCCTAAAGAACAGGAGGCAATACAAAGATTAATAGATTTTCCTACCTCGGGAACTCCTTCACATCAACCATTGTAAATAATAGCTCTAGGATCTACCTCTACTAGAGTTGCAAGGGTACTTCACTATGGAGACCCTGAATTAGATGAGGAGATAGTCATACTAGGCTATGACTCAAAAATAATAACCATTGATCAAATCAATGAGGTGCATAAAGCACTGAATAGGAGGAAAAGATAGGAGATACTCAGGAAGGAGTATAAAAAAAAAGCAAACACTATATGAAATTAAGGACATCTTTATGGATGCCTTCAGTTTGCAATCACCAGATGAGTCAAAGCATATCATGGAGCAATTATCAGATATTATTGACCAGGTGACAAATGAAGACCTAGAAACAAATAAAAAACTTATGGAATGGTCAGAGAGAAAATTCTAAGGAAAAGTAAATGAACAAATATCAAGTCAAATTGCACTTTCACAGGTTGAATTAGCAAAGCTCATTGACAAAGTGAAAAAGGTACTTGTAAATATATTCTCATTGTACAAAAAATTGTGTGATTTTTCATACTTTACACAAGAGACAAGCCAAAAGATACTGAGCCTGGAAAGAAATTAAAAAATTTCAAGCATGCAACTACCAAATGATCTAGCTCAAAGTCAGAAGCATTTTTCTTAATCGCTTCACACTCACAAAGAAATAGCCGTATTAACAACATATGAGGCTAATATCAAGGCCAAACTAATATAGCTGCAGTCCTCCATTACCCAACATTTAGAAATACTCCATAAAGTGCAAGTATATGCTGAAACTTTTCTCAAGAAAGACCCAAATCTTTCTACTTTAGAAGGATTTATTCATCTTGCTGCCAAGACTGCCATCCAACACAAGTCATTGGAAATTGCTTTGAACAATTGGCATGCAACTCTCAGGATGATTATGGAGGTAAACAACACATTTTTGGCTAAATATGGTCTTAACCCTTAAACATTCTTTGACATAAGTGTCCAAAAAGGGGGAGAAAAAAGACATAATAGGGGGAGATACAGATATTATGAGATGAATTAATGGGGGAGAAAAGATACAAAGGAGGAGCTTGATATACAGATAAGGCACAATCAACTCAGGGGGAGTTACAAAATTTTTTGAGGTACATATTGTAAGTTACAAATTTTGATCAAGTTTTCTTTAAACTCTATATATACCAATCAGATTAGTAAATGTACTCATAAGGTCAGTTAAGTGTTTTTGTCACTCATGTTAAAGAGGGAGATTGTTAACCTCATAATGGTTTTTGACACTTGAGTGCCAATAACACTTACCTACTCTATATTGGAGCTGAGTACAGCATGCATGCCTAGCCACAATAAATGCCAAGTTAGGAAAGACTTCAGGTGCTGAGTGATCTTCATGTGATGAGTAGTTTTCAGATGCTGAGTGAAGATCAGATGCCGAGTGAAGATCAGATACCGAGTGAAGATCAGATACTAAGTGAAGATCAGATACCGAGTGTTAACAAGTGCCGAGCAACACAAGGTGCAGAGTGTTAAAAAATGCCAAGTAACATAAGGTGCCGAGTGATACAATTTGTTTAGGTGCTGAGCTATTTAGGAAAAAACATCTGCCGAGTATCAACAATACTTTAGGAGCTAAGTAGCTCAGTATATCATCATAAAAGTTTGTAATTGCACAAACTATGATGAAAATAGTTTTTGCAGCCAACATAAGGTAAATCTCAAAGGATTTAATGATGAGATCTAATCTTTTATCCTTCCTATGCAATCTGCATGCAGCCAATAAGAAAAATGATAAAGGCATGCAAAAAATAGAAGAAATGTAAATAATAAGTGAAAATAGAGATTGAATATTGATCGTAGATCCATACCTAACCCTAAATCCTCAAATGTCTTTATAAGGAAGACAAAATTTCATTGTAAAATATATGAGTGGACATACAAGGGTACAAGGAAATCTATTTTTTTCAAAAGCAAGGGTTATCAGATCACAAAAGGATCAAGATCAGAGAAAGAAAAATAGGTGCTTGCATTCAGCAATCAAGGATTGTAATCTATCAGGTTCATTATACCTAATACTTTCTAGCAATTGTATTAGAATGAAAATCCTATGGTGATAGGTTAGCTTAACAGCTATTTTGAAGATCCTTTAATTACGTGATTAAATCCTTTAACAGGGTGATACTTCATGTAAAGTGTTTGTAAAGCCTCTAACCAGGTCACTATTAATACAGTGTAAAGCCTTTAACAGGGCAGGCCTTTAACGGGGCAGACCATCAGAAGTGGTTGAACAATATTGCTGCAGTAATTTTTGTGGGTATCATCTCCACCCCAGTTTTACCTTCTTATTCCTGGAGGGTTTCTGGGTTATCGAATTCCAGTGTTATGAGTTGCTGATGCATATCTTAGTTTCATGTTTACTTGATGTATTTACATGCATGAAATTTACTTTCAGTTAAAATTTTTATTGGTTAAAGTGTGATACTTCTGATTCACCCCCCCGCCCCCCCCTCTCATAAGTATTCTTTCCATATTTGAATATTTCAACATGTACCAATCACATTTATAACCTTTGGTCTAGGAACAAGAGTCCAAGTTTTATTCTTTTCTATCTATTCTATTTATTCATTTATAGCTTCAATCCAACTTTCATTTTCCAATGCATCCTTGACACTTCTAGTTTCAAATTTAGCAAGTAAACCTGCACCTTTCAATTTTCTTCTTATCATTGTACCATTAAATTTGTCTCCAATGATTTTTTCAGGTGCATGATGCCTTTTGACATATTTAGCCAATACAGGTTCTTTGAATTTTGAATAAATTGCACTGTCTTCATTTTGAATCTCAACTTTAGGCTTGGGTCCTTCTATCTATAGCTTCGGTCCTTCAGAATCAGTATGCACTAGCTTGATATCATCTAAATGTGATTTAGGTCCCTATGACTTGGTTTGCACATCCTACAACTTGGTAACTATTGGAGATTTGGAGAGCTTAGGAGTTAAAGTCTCCTTTTTGTCAAATATGTTTCATAATGTATCAAGCTTGTAGTAGACAAATCTTCTGTAATCTTTCGGTTTCTTTTTGCTTTCTTCTTTAGTCTTTTTTGCAAAAGCATAAATTCTTACATGTGCACTTTCTATGATCTTGTGAGTAGATAAATTCAAAAATTTATATGCTTTACTTCTATAGGAATATACCTTCATCACCTTTTACATTGAATTTTCCTTTTCTAGATTCTTTCAAGATATAAATTTTTTTGCCAAATACTTCCAAGTAGCTTACATTGGGTTTATAGCCACACTATAGTTCATAGGGAGTTGTATCTAAGTCCTTCCTCAACTGTACTCAATTCAAAGTATGAACTATAGTGTTGATAGCTTCCTTCTAGTATTTGATAGCAACATTCTATTCAATCATTAGCATCCTTGCACAATCCATGATGTATCTATTTCTTCTTTAATCTATTCCATTATACTCAAGAGTACTAGGGGCTGATACCTATCTTTTGATTTTTCTTTCAATGAAGAAATTGTTGAATTCATTGGAGATGAATTCATCACTTCTATCTAATCTTAAGAATTTCAATCTCTTTTCTAGTTTCTTTTTCTACTCTTGCAAGATACCATTTGAATTTTTCAAATGGTTTTGATTTTTCTTTTAGATACATAATACTCATCATTATAGAATAATCATCAACAAAAAGAATGAAGAATTTTTCTCCACTATAACTTTCTATTCCAATAGGTCCACATAAGTTAGTATGCACAATTTCTAAGATATCTTTTGACTGATAGTTTCTGCTCTTAAAACTAGTCTTTTCCAATTTACCAATTTGGCAGTTTTTGCACAATCCAACATTAGGTTTCTTCAAACTAGGGATACCTCTTACTTTTTTGAGTTTTCTTATCTTGATCATGTTATCAAAGTTTACATGACATATTCTTCTTTGCTATAGCCAACTTTCTTCTACTTCAGAAATAAAATACGAACAGTCACCAAGATCAAGATAAAATAGGTTACCTTTTGTTTGTTTTCCTCATCCAATCAATTTTCCTCTATCATCCAATAGTCTTGTCTTTCAATTCATGAACTCTAACTTGAATCCAATGTTTTTTAGTTGTGATACACTCAATAAATTATGTTTTAGTCCTTCAAGCCAATAGGCATTGTCATATACAAGTTCACTCATGAATGAGATATAGCCTTTTCCTTTTATGCAACAAGGTTCATTATTTCCAAACCTTACACTACCTCCATTATAGTGTTCAAAATGTTCAAACTTTGTTTTAACTGCAGTCATATGGTGTGAACGTCCACTGTTTATCATTTGTGTATCATTTTTACTAACATGGGAGACAAGTACCATCTTATCTCCTTGACCATTAAATTCATCCTTTATAGCAATCTACACTATTTCATCTTCACTATTATCAGAATCTTTAGCCATAAAACAAGTTTTCTTACCTTTATCTTTGTAGGATTTGTGACCTTTGGATTCCTTCTTTCCTTTTTACTTGTGGCTTTTCTTTTCATCCTTGCTTTCTTTGTTTGGACACCTAGCAGCAATATGACCAACTTCTTCACAAGAAAAATAGATTAAAAGAATTTTACCTTTGTATTTTACTCTACCCCTAGAATATTTCTTTGCAAGTAGAGCTTTAAAAATTTCAAGATCACTATCAAAACTTTCCTCAGTTTCTTCCTCACTCCCTGATTGATTGTCTTTTATTTTCTTTCCCTTTTCTTTGAGTGATGGCTTAGCTTCAAATGCAAACTGATTATTTTTAGAAGCAAGAACATAGTTGTCAAAGTTGTTTAGTTCAAAAGCTATCAATCTTCCTACTAGGGAATCTAGGCCTAACTTGTTATTTGAATAACATATCTTTTCTTGAATAGAAGACATCTTGATTGCATATATTGGAAGCAAATTTATGAGTATTTTACTTACAACATTTTCCTCTTTGATTTCTCCTCCAGATGCTCTAATTACACTAACACTGGCCTTGATTTTTTCCACATATTTTGCAACATTTTCATCTTCTCTCATCTTCATCTGATCAAATTGTCCTCTAATGCTTTCTACTTTGGCTCTTCTTAAATTTTCATCTCCACCATAGATTTCATTTAGTTTGTTCCACATGTCAAAAGTAGTTTTTTAGTCTTTGACCTCATCAAATTTAGCATAACTGAGATCAGATGCAACATCAATCATCATGATGTTATGGTTCTTTTTCTTAGCAATATCTTCAACTAATAGTGTTCTAGTCGGATTTTTTTATTCCTCATCAAGACATTTGAAGCTTGAATCACTGATGGTAGCCAAATGAATCCTCATAAGTCCTTGCCATGTTGCAAAGTTGTCTCTATTCAGCTTTGGAATCTCTCTTTTGTAAGACATCCTAATCTTTAGCTTAGGTCCTTGAAATCTTCTCTATAAGTACAAAAATCTTTGATACCAATTTTTGGAAATATAAGATGAGTAACTTGGGGGGAGGGGGTGAATTAGTTGCCACTAAAATTAATCCTAGATCCTTTAGATGCAAATACAAAAATTAGACTAATAAAACTGATTATTATTGATACTCAGTAAGCATACAAAAATTACAGTAACTCGATAATCAATTATAGTTAAGATGTTATCAGCAATTACTTGACCTTAATTTTGCATGCATGAGAGAAAAGACATGAACACATAAGACACCAAGATTTAACATGGAAACCCAATATGGGAAAAACCACCAATGTAACTAGTTACTATTTTTCACTCTTTTGAAGTGAGCCCTATTAGGAGCCAACCCTATTAAAGGTTACAAAACACACTATTAGGTGTGACCCTGTTACAGGATTTAGTCACCCTATTAGGAGTGACCTTGTCAAAGGTCTTGAAAAAATTCAATGGAATTGGCACCTTGCTAGAGGATTTGCAAATGGTTGTTAAACCAACTCCGTTAAGAGATTTTAGATCACTACTACAATGGTTAGAGAGTAAGAATGAAATGACCTGAATTAGATGCAAGTGAATTACTGAATATAGATCTTTGTTCTAGCTTATACTTGATTCTTCCTAATCAAATATCACTTTTCTTCTCCACTAGGATAACTGTTTATCCTTCAAGTTTGCTTCCTCTCTTCTTATCTTCTTACAATATAACACACTTGCATACTTGAAATCACAACTTTACCTTTTACCTATACCTTCTAGATTGTCAAATCAGCTTGAATACAAATTATAATAACCAATATTCTTTATTGTAGTCAGCTAGAGTCAATAGGTAAAATAATTAGGCTTCACATGCCAAAATAAGAAAATCCTTTTATAGCTGATCTAGCTCAGTAGAAACTACCTCTGAAATGATTTCTTGTTAACCAATTGGAGCTTGATTAACACTACAAACTTTTAAGAATCATTTGGTAATTTAGTTAACTCAATTAATCTTGATACCAATCAACTTTCCTTCATTAACCAAGTGGGCTTGGTTAACACTCTTTTCTTGCATGAATTCCTTCGATGCTCGAGTGAGCTCAATAGCCACTATCTTCATATAAAGTAAACTTAGGAATGCTTGGTAGACAATGAAAACTATCTTCACTAGCCAAGTGAGCTTGGTATGCACTGACTAACTGTATGACATTTGTGTAACATGAAAGACAACACACAATTAGTCAATTGTATCTAACATTTGCATCATTTGATTCATTTTTGCCTTGATCTCTTCTTTCTGATTGATCAATTTGGATAATTCATTTTAGGAATTTGTGTTAAGGCTAGATCCTATATTCTATCTTCACACACATGTATTTCTATCACCTATATTTTCCTTTATTCATTTAGGTGAACACATTTTTCATCTTATTTATTTTGGTGAACCCAACATGCTTACCCCCTCTCTTTTGTGGAATTAGATCCCCTATTGTCTTTCGAAATGTTAAATTTTATTTCATATTTCTTAGATCTTTTCTTGCATTAAGATAAGATTTAGTTTATCCTCTTGCATTTTAAAATTAAAAAGATACAACACAAAATAAAAAAAATCTCTATATTCAATAAAAGTACAATAATATTTCATTCATTTCATTTACTATGTGGATTACTAAGATTGTTTGGAGTGCAGTTATGCTCTTCATTACACTTATTTTAGCATCTCCTTACCATAGTTATGATGTTTATGAGATTATCATACCTTTTATTATGTTCATAATCTTTCATTTTATTCTTGCTTATGCTTTTGTAAATTTGACTGAAACTAGTCTTCCTATATTTAGAAGTTTTATTAAAGATGCATGTGGTAGACTTATTGTTCTTCTGGATTATGTGAAAGATTTGGTAGATGATACATCTCCTAATCTTCTTAATCTAAATCCTATTATTTCTATTTAGATGCCTAATTCTCCATCTATTAATCCTTGTTCTTCCCATACTTATGATGACCTTTAGAGTATAGTTTAGGATGCAGGTGTGTACGATTTCTTTGATTTACCTTATCCTCTGATTCATGATAATATTAAAGGAAAGGCTGAAGACACTTCTTCAAACCCTATTATTCCACCTTACACAACCTTTACTCATGAGCACGATAAAAAAATCACTTCTTATAGAAGCTTTACATGGTATATACACTACAACATATAATATTATACCTAAACAAGGTTATCAAGGTTTAGGGCTTGGAGTTAATGAGCATGGTATGAAATATCCAGTTCATACAACCCTTAAACTAGATTTGCATGGTGTTTTTTGTTTTAAATCTCAAGTTAACATAGGTGATGTTAATCATCCTCCTCCTCTTCATAATCTTCTCCCTACACCTACCTTAGATAACCCTAATATTGGTTAAGAGGTGGCTAAAAATGTGTATGTTGAATTAATGAATTCTAAAAAAGAAATATTTAAAGCTATAAGGAAAGATATCTTATCCAAGTATAGATGTCCTTTTCATTATTTTAATACACACTTACTGATTGTAAGCATTTCAAATTATATGTTCACAAAAGAGATGCTTTAGGAATTATATCTCACTCTTGTGTAGTTTTAGAATTCCTTCATAATTTTTATATAGGGGATTCCACTAATTATCATATAGTATAGATCTCTTCTCCTCTTGTCTATGGAATGGGGGGAAAGAGGTGTATTTTCATCTAGTATCTTAGGATCCAATAGGCCTTATATTGGAATTAATTGGTATTATTTCTTCCTATTTTTCTATGATTTTTTATTATGCTCTATTCAAGATATCTTTTCTAAGAATTTTATTTATAAATATGTCCCTTGTCTTCCTCCCTAGAGGGCAAGGTTCTTCCTTCTTTCTTTTTTTCTAGGGAACTACCTTCCTTAGCTTAGTGGCATTTTTTTATATTGCAATATTATTTCATCATACTAATAGATGTTTAGAGTATGGATAATCTTTTCTATGGGAGGTTTTTGTCCTAGGTCATCACCTCTTCTTTATGTTGCAAATTATGTTCTTTATAAACTCTTACACTTGGGTTGGTGTTAGAGTTGTTTTCCTCATTCCAAAGATTCTTTTTCCTCTTATTTATAAGAGGCTTGGTGATTGAATCTTTGTTCCCATTTGATTTATCATTGAAATATAATATTATATCTAAATGCACTCCTCTATTGTGGGGGTCTTGTCGATAAGATCTCTTTCTTTTAGGGTCCTTTTCATGATTATCTATTCTCTTGGATGTAGGGGTCAATGCCCTTAGCTATGAAAATAATGTATATTGTTGTTAAACAAGATATCTCCTAGCATTACAAATTAAGTATCGTCCTTCCTTATCATGTCTAGTAGAAAACCACAAAAAGGAGGGGGGAATATATAGGGTCTCCCTTGTAATATAGTTTCATTTTATTTTATATGATAAATCTTAGAATGTAATGCACATAAATTGCTAAATCCTGAAGAGACACACATTTTTCAAAATTTCAATATGCTAAATCCTGAAGAGACATGCATTTTTCAATTTTCAATATGCTAAATCTTCAGAAAGGTAATGTGCATAAGTTGCTAAATCCTAAGGAGACAAACATTTATATTGATAGTGATACAAGAAGGTGGATCTATGAGTATTCGAGAAGCCATTAAAATAGGCATTATAGTTTCAAAGCATGGTTTTTGGATGAACTATCAAGTCTTTCTACTTGTTGGGCTCTCCCTCTCTCTTCGTGATTCATGGGAAGGTGGGCATCTTACTAGGAATGCTAATCACTTTTTCTTTTATTTCTTTTCACTTTCATGCTAGTAGGACTAGATCATGAAGCTATGTCATTTATAGTATTTCTCTTGTCTTTCTTATGTAATCATTTATTCTTTTATGATAGCCTTCCAAAGATGATATTAGTATGAGAAATATTTCTTAGCAAGGTTTCTTGTACTATTTGATTTGGGTTTGTTTTGCACTAACAATTCTTTTGTGCTGTTTTGGTTTTCTTTTTTTGCACCCTTGGACATGTATGTTGAGTTAGAATCCTTATCTTGGGTGATTGTTTCCTTAGCTAAGTGTTCTTTTATCTCATTTCAAATCCTTTTGGATATCTTCTTTCTTCTCCTTTACCAAAAGTTTGCATCGAGTTAAGAGTCTTTAGCCCTTTGAGTAAGTGGTCTAGGGTCACACCAAGCACCTTGAATAGGTGTTTGTATGGATCTAGCTATTTTCCCCCTATTCTGCTTCTCTCTCTATCTATTTCTGGCCTATTTCTAACAATTTTCTCTATAAAACTAAGGACTTCAACTTTCTAGGTCAAGGATGACCCAAAGGGTCAAGGTCAACCACAACCCTAACCTAGGTCATAGATAACCTTGACATTGGCCTAGGGTAGGGTTATCCTCATCCCTAACCTTAGGTCCAATTTTCAAGTTCTTAGATTTTTAGGATATTGGGCTTTGGAAATTTTTATTTTCTTACTTGTGGGTTGACTATTTCAGGTTTTAGAATGGTAAAATCTTAAATTCCATTTAATCTAGGTCTATTTCTAGGGGTTAAGGTTAATTGGGATTTAATGCTTCCATGTTGGTCTTCTCTAGAAGTTTGTGTCCGAGATCTCTATATAAGGAAGCCTTCTTCCCTCATTTTGACATCGACTATCTATGAAGTTTACATCCATTTTCCTATGAGTGACTATCTAGTTTTCATAAGGAGATATTAAGAATCTATTATTAAGAATCCCTTTTCAAGTGAGAAATAATTTTATCATACAATAATTCAAGCTTTCCATTAAAGATTGAGGATTGAAGCATTTAAGATTCATCATTCAAAAGCCTAGATCTAATCATAATGGTGATTTGATCTTCCTTAAGGATCCTCTGTTCATCTTCTAGATCAGTTCATTCTTTTCTCATGGTGGATTCCAAGAATAAAATCATGTAGGTTTTGATTTACATTTGCTAATGTTATGTTCAAGATTTCATATCAATATACTTGTTTATATTTCAAATACAGTAGCATATCAATTGAATATCATAACTTCACTATTATATTTACTTCTACTAGAGTTTGACAAAGGAAAACCCCTCATCTAAACAATAAAACCATTTTTCTTTTAGGTACATGATAGTGAATTAAAGTGCACATTTGGATACCATTTTTGCTGAACTTGCAGGATCTGTGAACATAAATTTTCTTAGAGCAATGCACGTCAAGGTTGACTTTCTGGGGTACAATTGTACCCAAGGTAAGATTGTGCCCCACTATCTAGGTCAAGGTTGACTTGCGTTCAAAAGGACTAAAGTTTTATGGGTTTTCTCTATTTCAAAATTTCTAGTTTGGAATAGGTTGCAGAATTTCTCGAAACTATACATAAAAATTAGAAATCAATAGTTTCCATATTCACCCTACTTTGAGGTTAGTATTATTCTTATTTATTTCAAGTATTTATTTTCTATAGTAGATAATAGGATTTCCTCCTTTCTTTATATTCTCCATCATTTGATTCATTTATGCATATATCACTTCTTTTTTATGGATCAATTTGGATAATTCCTTTTGGGAATTTGGGCTAAGGATAGATCATATATTCCTCCTTCCCACAAATTTCTTTCTATTATCCATATTTTACTCTATTCATTTAGGTGGATACATTTTTCATCCAATTCACTTGTAATTTTAAGTCAAAATTTGGTTTGCACATTTCATACTCGTAGATGGCATCACATAATCAACCTCAGCATCAATATCAAGGATAAGGTTAGGGATAGGGACATGATTAGGAATAGAGACAGTGATAGAAACAAGGAGTCACTAATTATGTATCACTTTTCTACCATTTTGTTCTTGATATTATTACTATATTCTAGTTCCCAACTACAAAGACCACTAGACTTAAATCAACTATTGAGAGATATTAGAATCATCTATATGGAGGTATATGTTAGTAGATTTTGACTAGTCTTGAGGAGCTAAGTGATAGACTTAGATAACAGACTACATTTACACCAAAGTCTGTAGATAGATTTTTTTTTTGACCTTAGCATAGAGATATTGGTTGGTATATCTTTATACTAGGTTTAGAGCCTAGTTTCTAAGGAGATTATCAAACAAGAGGTCTTCCCATTTCATTAGGTGAAGACCAAGGTCAGAGAATATTATATTACTAGATGTGTTGTGCCATAGATTGCTTGTATGATATACCCTTAATTCCTAGAAACACATGGTCATTATCCTAATAATGACCAAATTCTATTATATTATATGTAGTAGTTGTACATGGTGTTCTATTTGGTGAGCTATGTCAACTATTTAGATATTCCAGGATATTATGGTTAGGGACATCGTAGAGTTTGTGATCATGTTGCATGTCTTGAGATGACTCATATTATTCCTCAACATCATGCATTAGTTGCTACTAAAAATATTATTGTCATTGCTTCTCAGAGTGAAGCAGTCGATCAGATAGGACACATTGTATCTGTTGCTACTAGCATTACATCTAATAATCTGGGAAGATATTTTTTTAGTACATCTAGTCAGCATAGATCATCTTCTGAGGAAACATCAAGTATGACACTTCTCACTGATGAGATCTATAGAGTTTCATGTATTCCTAAGATAAGAGATATACATGAAATCACTAGAGAGAAAAGACATATGGAGATGGCCTAGTATCTTCTTTATGGTCTTTTAACAACATATTTGTACATCATAGATACACAAGGGATGCATTTATATAGTGTCATAGAGATGATTTGATAGAGGCCTATATTTTAACCATCCCATGACATGCCATCAAGTCATGCACACTAGAGTACACAACACTCTGCATAAGACTTTGGCATTGAGCACTCTACATAGAAGTCTAGCACTTAACACTCAACTAAGCACTCAAATGCAAAGCACCCTATTGTAGCTCAACCTAATAGGACTTTAAGA